>JBCNJP010000025.1:10681502-10722533 GCA_039602395.1 Deinandra increscens subsp. villosa | reverse complement strand
ATGATCAAGATCAGATACTCGGGGTATAAGTCTGAGGGGAAGCTTTGTAATCCTCAAATTCTTCAAAGTTCACACGTTTTTAAGAGAATTATCATTTTTAAGAGGTTTGGTAGGTCTTTTAAAAGGTTTTTGAATCATGAGGGGTCAAAGTGTAATTTTTTTTATATATATAAAAACCCGATTTCCGATTCCACTTCATCATTTACGATTCCTCTTTCACTCACCTCTCTGCATTTACGACTGCCTCCACCGAAACCCTAGCTCCGCCTCAATCTCACCGGAAAACTGATCGAACCCATTTCCGACCGTCCTCCGTGTAACCAGAGCACACCAACTCCCTCGCCTTCCTTTACCGACCAAGAACCCTCGATCAATCGACTATTTTCGTCGGTGCATTCACGATTTCTGTCAGATCAAGACCGATCTAAGTTTTCTTGCGATTATGTGTGAAATACGCGTGAATAGAAGTCGATTTTGTGTCTACATCTCATAAAAGGTAGTGCTAGGTGTTTTGCTTAACATATTTGAGGTGTTTAACATGTTTCCGAGAGTTTTGCAGGTTCGTTAATGGCGGTTACTGCATTTACGGTCGTCGTGTTGGAGAAGACGACTGTTGGTGTTTCCGATCGACGATTACGACCTGAGTTTACGATCTTTCGAATACGACTCCGTTTACGATCGGGCTGAGGACTTTTATAGAGTTCACGATTGGGCTAAGTGTTTCCGACTGGATGTTGTTTGAACCTGATCGTGAACCCGCGTCTAGGGTCGTAAACCTGAACTGTGATCGTAAACTCACTCATATGTTGACTTAGAATCATAAACACCTAATATTTTGTTAAATCTCATCAAACTTAATCGTTTTTAAGTTAAAATTAATGTGTTTGTGAAATTGTGCTACAAAATCAAATATATTTCTTGAACGTTTAAATTGCAATTTTCAGAAATTATCAAGATTATTGTGTTAATCAATTGAAATTCAAGATAATGTTGGCAAACAGAATTTCCTTTTGATGAACAAGCCTGATGCACTTATCTTGTCTTTCTCAGATGGCAGATGACAGGCTTGATGAAGAGATTCAGTTTGAAAGAGATCACTGCATCCCGGCATATCTTGAAGACCCACCGGAGAAGCATATGCAATTATTTTATTCGTTGGTGGCCGGGATGAACGTCTGCAAGATGAATCACGCTCTGAGAACAAGCGTCCTAATTGATGAGCAGCTTGTAAGGGAATTCTGGGGAACTGCAAGAGCAAGTGCAGATAAAACAAGGATCACTACATATGTGGAGGTTCTTGATTCTTCTCCAAGTAGCAACAACTCATGGAATGTGATGTTGAAGATTCTGCAATGTGAAGTGAATTTTAAGAATGTTCATAATGATCGACGGGTTGTGCTTTATTTGAAAGATTGTGACTGTGGGAAGGAATATTGTCGTGAGAAAGCAGCATATAAGGTTAAAAATCATCTGCGAAAAGTCAGCCTTAAGGACGTCGCTGTGGAATTTTTAATAGAATATAGAAGATGATAACGGGTGTCGTGACCGCTATACAAATAATCCTAACTACCTATAGACAGGGTAAGTCGGGTATCAATCCAGGGGAGTTGGTGGTTATTAGTGACTTAGATTTTTACTACCTAACTAAGTTAACTACCTAAATCCAGACTACTGTCACTAATCTGAATTGACCTAAACTAGAACTAAACTAATTTAATCTGATGGAATACTAGAATGCCTCTTGGCTGTGAATTAATTGATATTAAGCTAACAAATTACAGACTAATTTAACTCTCTTATATGATGAAAAAGTAACTACTTTAGGATTCAGGTTGTTAGGTAACTAGTTTATCACTTCGGGTTTCTATTCTGGAAATTACATAGACATAACCGTATCCAGTTTGATTAACCTAATTACTAATTACCACGTACTTTCTAGAGATAGTCCTAGAGCTATGCTTAGAAAGGTCGTCCGGGAGCGGGGGGCGCATACGATAATAACAAGCAACAGATTAAAACAAATAAATACTAAGATTAATTGAGTGTCACAATCTCAAATCTCACTCATAACATAAAAACCCTAGTTCAAAACAGCACTAACTAACCCTTCACCCAAAGTAGTCACGAAAAGTTTAGCCAACAATCATAATAACAAAACAATAATTAAAGATGAAAACAACATGACTTGAATGATTCTCCTTCGAGTTCTCCGTGCGTAGAAACCTCAGGTTGTTCCCCTTTTGCCTAGCGATCCTCGTCCCAGCCAAAGGAGGCTGCGCCTTTCCTTTTTCTGTCGTCCCTGCCTTCTGCCGAATGAAATCCCTAAAATACCTCAAACCCTCCTTTTTAATGATGTTTTTTCTAATTTCTCTTTGTTTATGTGGGCCCCCGGAACCCCACGTGAACTCC
Source organism: Deinandra increscens subsp. villosa (assembly GCA_039602395.1). Classification (NCBI taxonomy): domain Eukaryota; kingdom Viridiplantae; phylum Streptophyta; class Magnoliopsida; order Asterales; family Asteraceae; genus Deinandra; species Deinandra increscens. The sequence goes on along the minus strand of JBCNJP010000025.1, from coordinate 10,720,124 downwards.
CCTATTTTCTATTTTCTTTTTTCTTTTGCTGCTTTTGATTTATCTTTCAAACGAGTCAAAGCCCATTTAGAACCCTGTTTCACGAACATGAGAATTCAAAATCAAAACATGAATCATCATTTTTCTTTATTTATCATATTTGCATTTTATAATACTTAAACTAATAATTTAGACAAATGATTATTAAGCTTGATTTGTTAAAATGTTTGAGTTCACTTAATTATACCGTTTTAGCTCATCTACACCATAATAATTTAAACATCAAAACCATTTAAATCACTATCTTTTATACTCATCTCGTTGTGTTTAAGGGGTGATTAAGACTAGATATTGTATAAGTTTTACACCATTCATCACATCCCCACACTTATCTTTTTCCGCCTCGAAAAAACTGTCATGGAATCATAATTGGGAAATCAATCTCAAAATCATATAACTCTTTAATATATCCACCAAGTCAATTCCACAAACCATAATGTAATCACATGGACTAAATGCAATTGCCAGTATTTCGGTCCGACTAAACCTAACCACTGACCTTTTGTTTCGCCCCCAAAGTGTTTATAATTTACCGAATAGAGTTATCAATCTGCCTATGGTCCCACATTCAGAAAGTTCAAGTTCAACCTACTTTCGAATCAAATTCAGTCAAAGCAAAGGGTACACAAGATGATATTTATAGATTTTCCCCACCCGCCTTTAAACCAGATACTCATATGTTCACAGAATGATGGAATAGATGGATACGAAGTTTTGAGCATTTATTTCTCTAATTTGCTATATATTTTTTTCTTTCTATTTTTTCTTTTTTCTCTTTTGTTTTTTCTATTTTTTTCATAATTGGTTAATTTTAACTATGATTACCAACGAACCTCATCAGAGGTACTCTTTGCGAGATGCTATCCCCAAACTCGTACATGCGTATTTTGCCCGCGAGATCCAGAACATCATCAGAGGCACGCACCACGGGATACTATCCTTAGTTTGTACATGAATATTTTATCCCTTCACTCTAAAATTATTAACCAATTTATTACCTAATACGCTCAAAGATGGAAAGATGGGGCGCCATTATTTCTCGGATTTGCTTTCACAAAAAGATCATAACGTGCCAGTTTATTCTGAAGATATATAAGTCTCTAATCTAAAAAGGTCTTTTTCCTCCTAATCATCAGTTTCAATCTCACTCTAACCCCTAAAATGGGAACCCACTAGCAGACTAATTTAATTAGATATTTATACAACAATAAACACAATGGGATTATTAAGCTATTCCTAGGTCAGTTGGGCCTACCGACACATCACAGATTAGTCATGTTTTCCATTCTCTCCTTTGGCTGGCATGAGGATCGCTAGGCAAAAGGGGAACGACCTGAGGTTTCTACGCACGGAGAACTCGAAGGAGAATCATGCAAGTCATGTTCTTTTCATCTTTAATTATTGTTTTGTTATTATGATTGTTGGCTAAACTTTTCGTGACTACTTTGGGTGAAGGGTTAGTTAATGCTGTTTTGAACTATGGTTTTTATGTTATGAGTGAGATTTGAGATTGTGACACTCATTTAATCTTAGTATTTGTTTGTTTTAATCTGTTGCTTGTTATTATCGTATGCGCCCCCCGCTCCCGGACTACCTTTCTGAGCATAGATCTAGGACTATCTCTAGCAAGTACGTGGTAATTAGTAATTAGGTTAATCAAACTGGATACGGTTATGTCTATGTAATTTCCAGAATAGAAACCCGAAGTGATAAATGTCACACCACAACCGACGGCGGAATATGTCGGGGCGAGACGACTGTCCAGATGCACATGACAACTAGTAATAGTTACCAAATAATTAAACATGCCATTTTTATATATATACAAAGATCTGTACAACAATAAATATAAACATAAAAGCATTGATTAATGTCTTTATCTAGGTCCGCAATCCTATCGTGATCAGTCAAATAATCCAAGTAGTCGTCCTGCAACATGTATAAAATAGAGAGTGTCAACTACAAAAGTAGTTGGTGAGTACACATAGAGTTATATATATATATATATATATATATATATATATATATCTAGATAAAAAGCCAACGATTTATGCAATTAAGTACTTAGTCATAAGGACCACATGAAGATTATAAAATAACTAACCATTCATAGATATAGATGTTGTGTAACCAAACCTAGACAATAAGGGAGCAATCACCTATTTGACGACAGGATTATGTCTTAATATCCTAGGTGGGTTGTCAACCAATAGATATTCATCTATCATTGTTACCACGGCTCAATGGTTAATGGCACACAAAAGATTATAGATATGATATAGATACATGATCAATAGATATAGATATTGTGTAACCAAACCTAGATAATAAGGGAGCAATCACCTATTTGACGACAAGATTATGTCTCAATATCCTAGGTGGGTTGTCAACCAGTAGATATTTATCTATCATTGTTACCACGGCTCAATGGTTAATGGTACACAAACGATTACAGATATGATATAGATTTGATTCACGATTTATAGATATGATTCACGATTTCCACATACTAAATATTTAACATAGATGCACATAATAAAGAATACACACTTAACATCATAGAATCGCATTGAGTTCGAATAAGGAATAAAGATTTAAGATTTTGATATAGGATATACATGTTGCACCCCAAAATGAAAAAGTGGTTATTAATACTCACTACTCAAGTCATCACTTGAAGGAATCACCCTTCTAATAATAACAAGAGTTTATATCGCATAACATCCCACAGTATTAATAAGGGGTATGAGTACTCACCTGATTGATGAGTATAGAGCGTGCAAAAGACCACAAGAGTGATGACAATCTCTGGGATTAACCTACCGATAAGAGTGATCGAAATAAATACAGGATGGTGTCATGATTCTATGTTTTTTTGGTAAATTAATTTTGTTAGTTAAAATATATATATATTTATCACTAACCTAAGAAGGTTAATCTTTCATTTGTATTAAAAACCCTTAACACTTTCATATATAAATATATATATATATATATATATATATATATATATATATATATTCACAACACACACATATGCATATCCTTTTTATCATTTCTTCATCTTTTTACAAAAATCTTCAACCAAAATCAAGATTTAAACTTCAAAACATTAAGAATTCTTGTGGGGTTTTTAGAATAACATCATGTGTTCATCAAATCAACATTACCCATTGATCTAAACCCATGCATGTAAATCAATCTATTTGTTTTAAGGACTCAAGCTCTTTAACTTGTAAGAATCATTATCAATTAAGCTTTGAAGGATCAAAGTTCAAGTTCAAGCTTCCAAATTATAGAGAGAGAGTAGAGAGAGTAAGTTTCATACTTGAAGGTTTTTAAGGAAGAATGGATGGATTGAATACACACTTTCTTGAATCCTTGAGTTTTAGCTTGAATTGTGATGATGATGGTGATTTTCGAAAATGAGAGAGTGAGGGGAGGAGGGTTCGGCTGTGAGTAGTGAGAGAGGAAGAGTGAGAGTGAGATGGAGTGTGTGTAGGTTTGTATATATATATATATATATATATATATATATATATATATATATATATATGGAAACTTGTAATGATTATATCTCATGGACAATGCTAAGTGGCACATATTCATGACAAGTGTGCACCCTCATGTGCCACCTATGTGTATGTATATATATATTATAAAGTTAGGTGATTTACAGGTATAATACTGACATATTGCGGTATAACTGGTAAATTTTCTGTCACGAAACTTAAAAGTAATTATATATGAAAATTACTAGAATTAAATTACGCTCGCAATGGTATAACCCAAAATAATTTTCGTCATACTTGATTTAGCAGTTATTTTTATGAGTACACTATAATTTTGACGGATACCGAGTTGATCATAACTTGATTTGTCAACAACGTGTGTTAACGAAATATTTTTTCGTAACTCAAATAAGCTTGCTGAAATATAACACCAAAGATTTTAATTACTCCAATGAGATTATTAACATTATTGTTTATTTATATCTTAAGTTAGTACGGTTCTAGTAAAAAAAAAGTGCTCACTGATTCATGATCATGATTACAATCCGAATCCGAAAACGGGTCGGGTAAAATACATATGGATTAATCGAAGTGTCACAGTCTCCCCTACTTTAGGAAATTTCATCCCGAAATTTAGTAGAGACTTGTGATAGGAATAAGAAAATATAAAAGATTCCACCGGAGATAGAGTTGTATTTTCGATTAAAGAATCTATTATATTATGAAACTGGATTGGTATATAAAAGATTTGCCAGGAATAGAAATATATATTTCTGTAAAGTTCAATTAAGATAATGATTTAGGCTTTTGAATAACTGATTTTGTTAATACACACGTGGAATGAATATCAAGAATTTTAGATATAGGATTTTGATTGAGTTTGTAAGATTTTCTGATTTATATCATAAACAATAATTATTGTCTCCCCTACTTTAGGAAGTTTCCTAAATAGGAAGAGACATAATGAAATATGAGGGGAATTATGCAACATGTACTCTTTTGAATATAGAAAATGATAACTTGAAAATCAATGAAATAGTCTTTATACAAGGTTTCGGATTTTCCTTAATAAGAGGATGTGTACGTTTTAGGGGATGCTAGATGTGTCGCGACTCACACCTAGTCCTTCTGTCACGTGACACAAAGTCTATAAAAAGATCCGGAACAATCCTTGTCAAAACTCTGACTTTTCGTCTATGACCAAAACAACTGTATGGTGTAACTAGCATCACACACAATTGACGGCTATAATACGAATTAGTCTTAGCTTTGCGAGAATAATGATGATTGGAGTAAAACATAATGATGAATGATTAATACGTATGATTATGAAATTACGAAGGTGATAAAGGATTATAACGTTTGAGTTAATAAAAAACCAACTATCTTGGGTTTATTGATTTCAACCTTTAAACAAACCAGCACCAAATGATTTTGAATACCATAAAATGATTGCATTACCATGTATCAGACATATTGTGACATCCGAGAATTTCAAGGTTTACTTCCGTTAGACATTTCCGTTAGTTACGTTATAAGTGTTAACTTAGTAACTAATACTTAACTAGGCCGAATACGTCCACGTCCTTTGGTTGATCACCGAACCCGCCCATATGTGCTATGTATTCATTATGGTTGTCATTACGTGCAATATGATTCAAAATGCATGATTTAATATTATGAATAGCATGACGAATTGTAAATCCTTGATTATGTGAAAACTGACCACTTTTGGGTAACCAGCGAAACTACCGGGCGAAACTATAATGTCGCCCGGCAGCTTGTTGGCTCACTTGTGATCAGAGCCAGTTTCGCTTGGCCAGCGAAACTGCCAGCGAAACTAGGCCCTGATATATAATAACATAAAACCCTAGTTGCCTCATTTTGTTGCACCATTCTCTCCAAAACACACACACACCTCTGGAAATCTGGTCAGTCGAGAAACACAACCAAACATCAAGATCTCAACCTCAAGACAACATCCATTCGATTCCTTGATCGAATCGTGAGTCCCAAAACCTTTCTTTTATGCCTTTTCTTTGAGTTTTCTTAAAAAGCATGCTTAAACCTTCATGAAACTGCTTGATCTGCTAGTATGTTACTTAGGGATGCTAGATCTGTTATAAAGTTCACAACTTTGCGTATGAAATCCAGCCATGATAGAGATTTATGCTATTTTAGCCATTTTAGGGTTTTATATGTATTTTGGGTGATTTGATGACAAAATGCATGTTTAAGGTGTTAAAGCTTACTGATTTATGTTGGTAAATGCCTATGTATGCTAAATAATGAATTGCATGTAAAGATGGAAGCTGTTAGGTTGATTTTTAGGCTGATCCGTATGTTTTTCGCGACCAGCGAAACTGTGGTGTTCTCTGGGCGAAACTATCCAGCGAAACTACGTATATCTCCTTCCAGCGACACTATGCAGCGAAACTGAGTGTCGCTGGGTAAACCAACCAGACCTGCTCGAGCGAATCTACCGAGCGAAATTCCCTGAACGAAAGTTCAAACCAGTTTCGGGCGAAACTAGGCTAGCGAAACTGTGCGAACAGTTTCGGGCGAAACTAGCCTAGCGAAACTGTGTCATCGGGTGTTGCCTAGCGAAAGTGCTGCCCGTGCACACAACGAAACTAACTAGCGAAACTGCTAGCGAAACTGAGACCAGAATCTAAACTTGTATAATTTGCTTGAATGTTATGCCATGACTTACATGATTATGCCATGGTGATACATGCTTTGATTTCTGATATATATGAACCCTTGTTTATGATCAACCATCGGTGTCGTGTGTCGGTATGTCGAGTCATAGTTCCAACGTGCTATGTTATGGGCCATAGTGACGTTAAGTAAAGATTGGACACAAAACTAATACTTAAGACCTAAACGTGTTCATAGGTCTTCATTAAGCGTACTTGGAATATTAGCAAGTGTAGCAGTACAACCAAAGGTGATTGTCACTAACCCAGTTACCGTGAACCCGTTTGGGTCACACCGATCCACTAAAAGTAAAACAATGCTGACAAACTCGAGAGTGCGAGGCACCTCCCTGATGAACGTGAAAACTCGGAGTGCTCGGCACCCATTGGATGAACTTAAAGTGTTTTTATGGGAAACACTTGTGAAATTTAACAAACTATTTCTGAAACAAAAACCGTTTTAATATGGCTAGCGTAGGTTAAAGTCTAAACCACATGATATCACATGATTTCTAAGGATGCCTTGAAAACTTAAAAGTCCTCAACTAAATTGTACCATTAATTGTAAAGCGAGGGGATGTTGGGTAGATATACTGGAGTTTGACAAACTCCGCCCCGTGGCACGGTGAGTGCACGGAGGTACAATATTAGCCTCTCTGACCGTGATCCCGAGAGGACACGGGGGAGGCAAATCCGCGATGACGTAGGTCCGCAGTACTAGATGGCACAGCCACTACAATAAATTATAGTCAGCTTTGGTGCAAACTTCCTTAGTGCATGGAACAACGGATTAGCTACCCGCGATATCGGTTGAGCACTTTAACTATACAAAACTAGTACATACCCGATAACGTAGGTTACGGACAATACTTTTACTAAACCACGATACTATGATTCTGATTAACACAAGCATTGCTTTTCACAAATAAAATGTACATAAGGATACGTTCATACGATTATGATTATTAGACCGGGCCGCTGCGTGACAAGCCCACTGTGAACTCACCAACCGTTAGGTTGACACTTGCGTGGTTTAAACTTTTGCAGATCGCTAAGGAGTATCCGCTGGAGGTTGGCATGGCACGAGAAGACATTTATCTTTGTTTAAACTAAACTTGGGAATTTTAAAACAATGTTTATGTAAAGCACGTGGTTAGTGCTAAGACAATATTTTATTCCGCTGCGTTGTATTTGAGACTTTACTTTATAACTGATTTTTGAACTAACTCTGATTCATTTAGTATTTGTAACTAATGGTTGTGGATCCTGGTCTAGCCGCACCCCTTAACGGTATAAACTCCGTTAGTGGTTATTTGGGGATGTGACAGATTGGTATCAGAGCCATAAGTTGCAGAGAACTGGAATCAATTTTTAAAACGATTTGGAAACTGCAACTTGAAACCTTAGTTACAAACGAACAAACAAATTCCCAAAAACCAAAAATTTTTACGTGCCAACCTGGGATACTCGCTCTGCTGTGTAAGTAAAAGCTTAGTACGTATGTATATATATATATATATATAAATATATATATAGACCGTGTCTAGGAAGTCTAACGGAAAACCTTAGGAAAATTTTCACACACGAATACGAAACGCAAACGCTGATGCGCGCACTATGCTGGGGGAAAGCGACAACGAAACGATGCTACGCGTTACGTCCTGATTTCCACTGCGATGACTACGCCGACGGTGACTTTTATGGGAAAGCCGACTTTCGACGATAGCTACCTACGACTTACGACGTTCTCCGACGACGCCTCCATTATGCACAAAATTTTCTGGACTAATAGTGGGATAACGGGACAATGTTATTATGCATATTATGGGATATGTATAAAGTAGAAATGTGACTAAACACTGGCTACTTTAACTGTTCAGCAAGATGTCTGGAAGAGGAAACGGAAGAGGCAATATAAACATGACGCCTGCACAGCTGCAAGCAATGATTACTGAACACGTGCAAGCCGCGGTGGCAGCCGTCCAAGCTGCATATGCCGCACAGGGTAACTATTATGCCGGTTAAGGCACAAAGCGATTATATTTTGACCTGTTTAATTTTAAAACCCGAACTATTTATGCATCAGGAAACCACCACCACTGCATGTTCAAGTCCTTCATGGACTGCAAGCCGATGACATTTTCCGGCGAAGAAGGAGCTGTAGGACTCCTCAGGTGGATTGAGAAGTCTGAAAAGGTTTTTTCTCCATGTGTAATTGCCCGGCTGAAAGCAAGGTGAAGTTTGCTACTGGTACCTTTGAAGGAGCTGCACTCTCCTGGTGGAACGCTGAAATTCAGATGATTGGGCTAGACGCGGCTAATAACATGCAGTGGGCAGCATTTAAGGAACTGATTATGGATGAGTACTGCCCTCGTGACCAAGTGAAGAAGCTAGAAGGCGAATTCTTGAATCTGAAGATGATTGGGTCTGAAGTCGAACAGTACACTGCACGATATCATGAGTATGAGGTCTTGTGCCCCGCAATGGTCGATGCTGAATTCAAACGCATTGAGCGTTATCTGGAAGGCCTCGCGCCTCAAATCAAAGTTTGGTGACCGCCAGCAACCCCGCCACCGTGCAGCAAGCCATCCGACTGGCTCACAAACTTACTGATCAGGAGGTTGAGAAGGGTACACTTCCTGCAAAGACCACTGAGAAGACTGCCTTAAGTGGCAAAAGAAAAGCTGGTGATGAAGCTCCTGAAAACTCCATGAACAACCAGAGTGTTGGAAACAGCACTGGGAGGTCTTACAACTCCCAAGGTCAAAGCAAGAGGTCTGGGAACAACAGTGGCAACTACCGCCAGGGTGGCAATGGGCAAAGCAACTACAAAGGTAACCTGCCTATGTGTAACAAGTGTGGGAAGCATCATGCTGGCGCTTGTAGAAAGAATTTGAGCTGCGAAAGGTGTGGAAAGGGGGGCCACGAAGCAAAAGACTGTTGGGCAACTTTGCCCGAGCAACAAAACCGCCCCAGGAGGAACAATAACAATCAAGGCAACAACTATGGGAACAACCGCAACGGGCAAGGAAACAATCAGAACAACAATGGTGGAGCCCGTGGCTATTTCGAATGTGGTGCTCAAGGCCACATTAAAAGAGACTGCCCGCAGCTGAGAAGGCAAGGGAACGGTAACCAAGGAAACAACGGTGGGAATGGTAATGGTGGAGGTAATGGTAATGGGAATGGCAACGGAAATGGTAATAACGGGAATGGTGGAAATGGCAGAGGAAGAGCTTTTGTCATGGGTCAAGGTGAAGCTCGCAATGATGCCAACGTGATTAATGGTAAATTTATTTTGAACGGCTTCTTTGCTACTGTATTGTTTGATTCTGGCGCTGAAAGAAGCTTTATTTCTACAAAATTTGCTAAATTGATTAATGCTAAACCTATTGCCTTAGACGCTAAATATGTGGTAGAGCTAGCTAATGGTAAACTTCATGATACGACTCATATAGTTAAGGACTGTAAGTTAGAACTAGCTGGCCATACCCTAGGAATTGACCTTATGCCTTTCCCGATTGGTAGTTTTGACGTTATAGTAGGAATGGATTGGTTATCTGAGAATCGAGCCGAAATCTTATGTAAGGAAAAAGTGGTTCGTATCCCACTCGAAGGAGGTGAAATGTTAACGGTTCAAGGTCAAAAAGGTGGAGCAGTGACTGGTATTATTTCGTTTCTCAAAGCTCAAAAGTGCCTTCGTAAAGGTCACTTCGCGATTCTTGCAAACGTCACTGATTCGACACTTCCCGAGCGCAGAATCGACGATTACCCGATCGTCCGCGACTTCCAAGATGTATTTCCTGAAGATCTGCCTGGTTTGCCTCCATTTCGACAAGTGGAGTTTGGAATCGACTTAGTTCCTGGAGCGTCTCCGATTGCACGCGCACCTTATCGTTTGGCAGTAAGTGAACTCAACGAACTTTCCTCACAACTTCAAGAGCTACTCGACAAAGGATTTATTCGTCCAAGTTCGTCTCCGTGGGGAGCCCCGGTTTTGTTTGTTAAGAAGAAGGATGGAACGTTCCGAATGTGTATCGACTATAGAGAGCTTAACAAGGTTACGATCAAGAATCGGTATCCACTTCCTCGAATCGACGATCTCTTCGACCAGCTGCAAGGTTCGAGCTACTTTTCAAAGATTGATCTACAGTCTTGATATCACCAACTTCGTGTTCGAGATGAAGATGTCCCCAAGACTGCTTTCAGAACTCGTTATGGTCACTACGAATTCCTGGTTATGCCTTTTGGGCTAACCAATGCACCTGCGGTGTTTATGGATCTAATGAATCGAGTGTGCAAGCCGTACCTCGATAAGTTTGTGATAGTTTTCATTGATGATATTTTGATTTACACCAAGACAAAGGAAGAACACGAGGAGCATCTGCGACTAATTTTGGAATTACTCCGTAAGGAACAGCTTTATGCTAAGTTTTCGAAGTGCGATTTTTGGATTCGCGAAGTCCAGTTTCTTGGACACATTGTTAACCAAGAAGGAATTCAAGTCGACCCAGCTAAGGTAGAAGCTATCAAGAATTGGTCTACCCCTAGAGCGCCGACCGAAATCCGACAATTTTTGGGACTTGCCGGATACTACCGAAGGTTTATCAAGGGTTTCTCGCAATTGGCTCAACCCTTAACGGCCTTAACGCACAAAGGAGTGCAATACAGATGGGGTGAAAAAGAAGAACGCGCGTTTCAAACTCTCAAGGATATGCTATGCTCAGCTCCAATTCTCGCGTTACCCGATGGGATTGACGACTTTGTGGTTTATTGCGATGCATCTATCCAAGGACTCGGTTGCGTGTTGATGCAACGAGACAAGGTGATTGCCTATGGGTCCAGGCAACTGAAGGACACTGAGAAGAATTATACAACGCATGATTTGGAGATGGGAGCCGTTGTTCATGCACTCAAGATTTGGAGACATTACCTCTACGGAACAAAGTGCACGATATTTACTGACCACAAAAGCTTACAGCACATCTTTGATCAGAAAGATCTCAACATGCGACAATGACGGTGGGTCGAGCTACTGAATGACTATGACTTAGCAATCAAATATCACCCGGGAAAAGCCAATGTTGTGGCTGATGCATTAAGTCGGAAGGAGTATGAAAAGCCTCGACGGGTACGAGCGCTGCAACTTACCATCCACACGGGATTGCCGGATCGGATCCGCGATGCCCAACAAGAAGCTTTAAAGGAAGAAAATTTCGCAGCCGAAGCACTGCGAGGGGTGGATGGAAATTCTGAAGTTAAGACCGACGGACTCAGGTATTATAATGATAGAATTTGGGTTCCTTTACTTGGAAATCTCCGTGAGCTCGTGATGGACGAGGCTCACAAGTCAAGATATTCGGTGCACCCTGGGTCAGATAAAATGTACCAAGATTTAAAGGGTTTGTATTGGTGGCCAAACATGAAAGCCGACATTGCGCGATATGTGGCAAAGTGCTTAACATGCTCAAGGGTAAAGATTGAGTACCAAAAGCCTTCTGGGCTATTGCAGCAACCAAGGATCCCAGAATGGAAATGGGAGGATATCTCTATGGACTTTGTAACGGGATTACCTCATCGATCAAATCGACCGGATGCGATTTGGGTTATCATTGATCGATTAACCAAATCTGCACATTTTATCCCGATGAAGGAAACTGACAACATGGATAAGTTAACTAAGCTATACATTGACCGAATTGTGGCACGGCATGGAGTGCCTAAGACTATTATCTCTGATCGAGATCCTCGATTTACTTCCCGATTATGGCAATCTCTGCAGGAAGCTTTGGGAACTAGACTGGATATGAGTACAGCTTACCACCCGCAGACCGACGGTCAAACGGAAAGAACTATTCAGACTCTAGAAGACATGCTCCGTGCTTGCGTTCTCGATTTTGGTAAAGACTGGGAAGCTCACCTTCCGTTGGTGGAGTTCTCCTACAACAACAGTTATCACTCAAGTATTGGTGCAGCACCATTTGAAGCTCTTTACGGCAGAAAATGTAGATCGCCCGTGTGTTGGGCTGAAACGGGTGAGAAGGGGCTCACCGGACCAGAACTCATTCACGATACGACTGAACGGATTATACAAATCAGAAAACGGATAGCCGCAGCACGTGACAGACAAAAGAGCTATGCTGACAAACGCCGTAAACCTTTGAAGTTCGAGGTAGGCGACAAGGTGCTATTAAAGGTATCTCCCTGGAAAGGCGTGATACGCTTCGGAAAGCGTGGGAAGTTAAATCCTCGCTATATCGGACCATTTGAAATCATTGGGGAAGTAGGCCCGGTGGCCTACCGACTACAACTCCCTGCTGAACTCGATGGAGTTCACAACGTGTTTCACGTTTCGAACCTAAAGAAATGTCTGGCTGAAGACATCGAAATAATTCCTTTGGAGGAATTGGAAATTGACGAACATCTGAGATTTATCGAGCAACCAGTAGAAATCATGGGACGCGAAGAGAAAGCCCTCAAACGTAGCAAGATTCCGATCGTCAAGGTGCGATGGAACTCAAAGCGTGGACCTGAATATACTTGGGAACGAGAGGATCAGATGAAGAAAAAGTATCCTCACTTGTTCGAGCAAACGTCCACGGAAACTCAAGGTATGATTTAATTTTGGGGACCAAAATTCCTGTAACAGGAGGAGGATGTGACGACCCTAAAACTTTTGCTTTCTTTCCCCAGCAACAACGACAGCCGAGACTGCGAACGCTACGACGCAAGAATAATTTTCGGGACGAAAATTCCAATTTCAAGGGGATGATGTGAGATCCGAGAATTTCAAGGTTTACTTCCGTTAGACATTTCCGTTAGTTACGTTATAAGTGTTAACTTAGTAACTAATACTTAACTAGGCCGAATACGTCCACGTCCTTTGGTTGATCACCGAACCCGCCCATATGTGCTATGTATTCATTATGGTTGTCATTACGTGCAATATGATTCAAAATGCATGATTTAATATTATGAATAGCATAACGAATTGTAAATCCTTGATTATGTGAAAACTGACCACTTTTGGGTAACCAGCGAAACTACCGGGCGAAACTATAATGTCGCCCGGCAGCTTGTTGGCTCACTTGTGATCAGAGCCAGTTTCGCTTGGCCAGCGAAACTGCCAGCGAAACTAGGCCCTGATATATAATAACATAAAACCCTAGTTGCCTCATTTTGTTGCACCATTCTCTCCAAAACACACACACACCTCTGGAAATCTGGTCAGTCGAGAAACACAACGAAACTAACTAGCGAAACTGCTAGCGAAACTGAGACCAGAATCTAAACTTGTATAATTTGCTTGAATGTTATGCCATGACTTACATGATTATGCCATGATGATACCTGCTTTGATTTCTGATATATATGAACCCTTGTTTATGATCAACCATCGGTGTCGTGTGTCGGTATGTCGAGTCATAGTTCCAACGTGCTATGTTATGGGCCATAGTGACGTTAAGTAAAGATTGGACACAAAACTAATACTTAAGACCTAAACGTGTTCATAGGTCTTCATTAAGCGTACTTGGAATATTAGCAAGTGTAGCAGTACAAGCAAAGGTGAGTGTCACTAACCCAGTTACCGTGAACCCGTTTGGGTCACACCGATCCACTAAAAGTAAAACAATGCTGACAAACTCGAGAGTGCGAGGCACCTCCCTGATGAACGTGAAAACTCGGAGTGCTCGGCACCCATTGGATGAACTTAAAGTGTTTTTATGGGAAACACTTGTGAAATTTAACAAACTATTTCTGAAACAAAAACCGTTTTAATATGGCTAGCGTAGGTTAAAGTCTAAACCACATGATATCACATGATTTCTAAGGATGCCTTGAAAACTTAAAAGTCCTCAACTAAATTGTACCATTAATTGTAAAGCGAGGGGATGTTGGGTAGATCTACTGGAGTTTGACAAACTCCGCCCCGTGGCACGGGGAGTGCACGGAGGTACAATATCAGCCTTTCTGACCGTGATCCCGAGAGGACACGGGGGAGGCAAATCCGCGATGACGTAGGTCCGCAGTACTAGATGGCACGGCCACTACAATAAATTATAGTCAGCTTTGGTGCAAACTTCCTTAGTGCATGGAACAACGGATTAGCTACCCGCGATATCGGTTGAGCACTTTAACTATACAAAACTAGTACATACCCGATAACGTAGGTTACGGACAATACTTTTACTAAACCACGATACTATGATTCTGATTAACACAAGCATTGCTTTTCACAAATAAAATGTACATAAGGATACGTTCATACGATTATGATTATTAGACCGGGCCGCTGCGTGACAGGCCCACTGTGAACTCACCAACCGTTAGGTTGACACTTGCGTGGTTTAAACTTTTGCAGATCGCTAAGGAGTATCCGCTGGAGGTTGGCATGGCACGAGAAGACATTTATCTTTGTTTAAACTAAACTTGGGAATTTTAAAACAATGTTTATGTAAAGCACGTGGTTAGTGCTAAGACAATATTTTATTCCGCTGCGTTGTATTTGAGACTTTACTTTATAACTGATTTTTGAACTAACTCTGATTCATTTAGTATTTGTAACTAATGGTTGTGGATCCTGGTCTAGCCGCACCCCTTAACGGTATAAACTCCGTTAGTGGTTATTTGGGGGTGTGACACATATAGACCGAGTAGTATGAATTTGAATATCATGATTTAACATGGATCGAACCACACGCTTCAAGTATATGAACTAATAACATGATTTGAGAAAGGAAATTGAGTAATAAGATTGAATTTCATAAATCGACAATTGATTTATCTAGAGTTGAATTTATGAAGTAATTCATAGAAGTTAGGTTTTGTATAGGACATGCATCTCATTAATACATCAACCATTGACTTAACGGTAGTTTAGTTTATGAAATGTGAGTTGAATGTATGAAGGGAAACATTGTTAACTTAAGATTTGATTATTGAATCACCAAGTGTCAAATTCATGAGTTAATTAGCAAAACTTTCCCAGAGAAGATTTGAAAATATGTTTAGAGCAATCTCAAATATCGTAGGAACATTTATTGAACCAAGTGAAAATCGTGATTTATTCACAACCATAGAAAAATAATTCTTGATATATTCGCAGATAGAATAGATATACCATAGGGGATGAGTAGATTTAAGAGTATAGATTATTTAAAACCTAGAATACAAATCATCTAAGTGATTTGTGAAAATTAAAATAAGAGATTGACTAAATTCAAGTATGGATTGATAGTTCGTAGGTTTCTGAGATTGTGAGACGATAATGTGACTTGCAAACAGAAGTAACGACAGGTATGAGGTCAATATAGAAGTCGGTTTGGTGAATGGGAGGAAGACCCAATATGTCTTCAGAAACCTTTTTAAGAAAGTTTCGTTTGACTGAGGATGTCTTTTGCTCTCATTTCTTTATTACGATCTTCCATAATATAGACCAAAGATGCAACGTACTTCTTGCGCAAGTATTCATGGGTTATGAGTTAAACCCACTGGCTAGTTTATCGTCATAGATTACCAGGATTTCGTTTGTGTAGAAGGGATAATAAGTGTTTTATTTTAAAACACACATCTTATGCAAATGACTAAAGTAAAAGATCTTAAGGTTAAGTGGTGATGAGAATGTTTGCAGATATCGGTAGCAAGTAACTCCAAGGCTTAAGTCATGGTATATATATATGACTTAGAGATTTTTTTTTTTGAATGAATACTTTCTGGAATTTAATATGCGTGTATGATTGTTTACTTGAGAAGTCATAAAGTCATAAACTTGTACACATGTAATCCCGTAACCACATGAACTTGTAAATTTCATCCATTTCCAAACAAGTGAACTTTCATACATGTATATTTGAAAACAATGAATTCAACATATCCAGTCTCGAAGTGGATATATAGAAATTTTATTAAAATGGATAGATACATCATCGGAACAAAAGTAAATACTACAACGAGCTTTGGTTCATCCAGGTAATCTCTGGGTATTATAACAAAGTTCTTTAATTAACATCCATATTGGAAGTTCCAGACGAGGGTCCAGGGTTAGCATCTTTATTTGGGAAAGTTTTGTTGGTGATGATTTTTGGACATGCATTACGAAGATGACTAGGGTCTCCACACTGATAGCAAGAATGCACATGAATCTTTGCGGTTTGAGATGCGGCAGTGAATTGAGCAAGCACCTGTGTCATAGCTTGAACCATTTGAGGTTGAACTGATTGACGACATGTGTTCATGTAGTGACCATAACGACCACATGTGAGACATTGTCGACAAGCCAAATTAGCAGAGTGGTGATACTTGCACGTGTTGCACTCAGGATGATCCCCGTGGTAGGGTTTCTTTGATGGTGGTGTAATAGATGTAATTGGTGTAGTAGGGGTAGTAGAAATTGTAGTAAGATGTTTTGCGTTCCTCTTCTTGTTATTAACCTTTTTGGTGGAGACTTTGAGATTTTTAAAACACTGAGGTAGATCATTAGGCCTTTCAAAGTCATTACGCTTTTCAAGGTCGCATGACTTGCAGTGTTTGGAGCATTCGGTGTTTGTGACAGGTCCATACTTGATATGGTTAACATTAAGAGCTTTTCGAACTAGATCAGTGATATCAGATGCTATTTGTTGAGCGATTTGTTGAGCTACATCATGATTTTGGTGATGATTGTTGTGATCCATTCTGGGGAGGAAGAAATTATTCACAAGGTAAGGAATACGACATGATTGATAATCAAGGTGAGGAAACTTTATGTGATTGAAATCGTGATATAAGGGATATTGAATTTATGAGGAGAATCTTTTAAAATCGTAAAGTTTGATAAAAGACTGAATCGTATGTAGTGAATACAAATCATAATTTGACGAATGATGTGGTAAAGCACAAGAGTTTGCTGAGTCAAACAACTAATGATTTATTATGAAACAACCAGTCAAGGAAATATGTGGCATCATTATGTAAAATATAAATTTAATAAATCATGAGATTACAAAACCAAATCATGTTGACTTGTTTAAAATGGAATGGCCTTCATTTCCTGATTGGCAAACTACAACCCTGACTAATCAGAGTTATTGTAATCATAGCAACGTTTACCATGGCATGCTTTGGCCTAATAGGTTTCAACACTTTCACTAAAGATTCTTAGATCCAATATCAGGGCAAGATGCCGAGCTGGAACAGAATGCTTAGTTGCCAGTGTTTTCACCCTTCCAGTTACTACATGTCTGTTGCTAAAAGATTTAACTCTGACGAGATTTTGATAGATAATTGAAATCCAATATTAAAATACTACATAAATTACTACTTACTAGGAGAGACTAGGAAGCCTCAAGAATTTAAGGAATAAGTGTGTGTGAAGTGTTGAGATAGAGACGAGATTTAAGCAGGCAAGCTTAAGTAGCATCTAAGGACATAGTACAATATTAGGCATTCTAACATGAGTGAATCACGTGGGACACCTATGGTATAGTCTAGGTCATCCAGTTCTAATAACCTAGATCCCTATAGCCAAGGCTCTGATACCAATCTGTCACACCCCAACCGACGACGGAATATGTCGGGGCGAGACGACTGTCCAGATGCACATGACAACTAGTAATAGTTACCAAATACTTAAACATGCCATTTTTATATATATATACAAAGATCCGTACAACAATAAATATAAACATAAAAGCATTGAGTAATGTCTTTATCTAGGTCCGCAATCCTATCGTGATCAGTCAAATAATCCAAGTAGTCGTCCTGCAACATGTATAAAATAGAGAGTGTCAACTACAAAAGTAGTTGGTGAGTACACATAGAATTTTATATATATATATCTAGATAAAAAGCCAACGATTTATGCAATTAAGTACTTAGTCATAAGGACCACATGAAGATTATAAAATAACTAACCATTCATAGATATAGATGTTGTGTAACTAAACCTAGACAATAAGGGAGCAATCACCTATTTGACGATAGGATTATGTCTCAATATCCTAGGTGGGTTGTCAACCAATAGATATTCATCTATCATTGTTACCACGGCTCAATGGTTAATGGCACACAAAAGATTATAGATATGATATAGATACATGATCAATAGATATAGATATTGTGTAACAAAACCTAGACAATAAGGGAGCAATCACCTATTTGACGACACGATTATGTCTCAATATCCTAGGTGGGTTGTCAACCAATAGATATTTATCTATCATTGTTACCACGGCTCAATGGTTAATGGTACACAAATGATTACAGATATGATATAGATTTGATTCACGATTTATAGATATGATTCACGATTTATAGATATGATTCACGATTTCCACATACTAAATATTTAACATAGATGCACATAATAAAGAATACACACTTAACATCATAGAATCGCATTGAGTTCGAACAAGGAATAAAGATTTAAGATTTTGATATAGGATATACATGTTGCACCCCAAAATGAAAAAGTGGTTATTAATACTCACTACTTAAGTCATCACTTGAAGGAATCACCCTTCTAATAATAACAAGAGTTTATATCACATAACATCCCACAGTATTAAAAAGGGGTATGAGTACTCACCTGATTGATGAGTATAGAGTGTGCAAAAGACCACAAGAGTGATGACAATCTCTGGGATTAACCTACCGATAAGAGTGATCGAAATAAATACAGGATGGTGTCATGATTCTATGTTGTTTTGGTAAATTAATTTTGTTAGTTAAAATATATATATATATATTTATCATTAACCTAAGAAGGTTAATCTTTCATTTGTATTAAAAACCCTTAACACTTTCATATATATATATATATATATATATATATATATATATATATATATTTCACGACACACACATATGCATATCCTTTTTATCATTTCTTCATCTTTTTACAAAAATCTTCAACCAAACTCAAGATTTAAACTTCAAAACATTAAGAATTCTTGTGGGGTTTTTAGAATAACATCATGTGTTCATCAAATCAACATTACCCATTGATCTAAACCCATGCATGTAAATCAATCTATTTGTTTTAAGGATTCAAGCTCTTTAATTTGTAAGAATCATTATCATTTAAGCTTTGGAGGATCAAGGTTCAAGTTCAAGTTTCCAAATTCTAGAGAGAGAGTAGAGAGAGAAAGCTTCATACTTGAAGGTTTTTAAGGAAGAATGGATGGAATGACTACACTCTTGCTTGAATCCTTGAGTTTTAGCTTGAATTGTGATGATGATGGTGATTTTCAAAAAATGAGAGAGTGAGGGGAGGGGGGTTCGGCCGTGAGTAGTGAGAGAGGAAGAGTGAGAGTGAGATGGAGTGTGTGTAGGTTTGTATATATATATATATATATGGAAACTTGTAATGATTACATCTCATTGACAATGCTAAGTGGCACATATTCATGACAAGTGTGCACCCTCATGTGCCACCTATGTGTATGTATATATATATTATAAAGTTAGGTGATTTAGAGGTATAATACTGACATATCGCGATATAACTGGTAAATTTTCTGTCACGAAACTTAAAAGTAATTATATGAAAATTACTACAATTAAATTACGCTCGCAATGGTATAACCCAAAATAATTTTCGTCATACTTGATTTAGCAGTTATTTTTATGAGTACACTATAATTTTGACGGATACCGGGTTGATCATAACTTGATTTGTCACCAACGTTTGTTAACGAAATATTTTTCGTAACTCAAATAAGCTTGTTGAAATATAACACCAAAGATTTTAATTACTCCAATGAGATCATTAACATTCTTGTTTATTTATATCTTAAGTTAGTACGGTTCTAGTAAAAAAAAGTGCTCACTGATTCATGATCATGATTACAATCCGAATTCGAAAACAGGTCGGGTAAAATACATATGGATTAATCGAAGTGTCACAATAAACTAATTACCTAACAACCTGAATCCTAAACTAGTTACTTTGTCATCAGATAAGAGAGTTAAATTAGTCCGTAATTTGTTAGCTTAATATTAATTAATTCACAGCCAAGAGGCATTCTAATATTCCATTAGATTAAATTAGTTTAGTTCTAGTTTAGGTCAATTCAGATTAGTGACAGTAGTCTGGATTTAGGTAGTTAACTTAGTTAGGTAGTAAAAATCTAAGTCACTAATAACCACCAACTCCCCTGGATTGATACCCGACTTACCCTGTCTATAGGTAGTTAGGATTATTTGTATAGCGGTCACGACACCCGTTATCAAATTGGCGCCGTTGCCGGGGAGTAC
This sequence comes from Deinandra increscens subsp. villosa, assembly GCA_039602395.1. NCBI lineage: Eukaryota > Viridiplantae > Streptophyta > Magnoliopsida > Asterales > Asteraceae > Deinandra > Deinandra increscens. The sequence goes on along the minus strand of JBCNJP010000025.1, from coordinate 10,699,639 downwards.
GTGCGCTTGTTAGTGATTTTAGTTTTTATTTATTTCTTGTTTGTTCGTTTTTCTAAAAAAAAAAAATTCAAAAATATTTTCTTTTTATTTTTGCATTTTAATTTTCTTAGTTTGGTTAACTTTTGTTATAAAAAAAATTCAAAAAAAAAAGTTTTATTTTATTTTGTATTTTTTGCAATTTTAATTTTTCTTAGTTTTGTTAGTACTGAAGAAAAAAAAAGTTCATAATTCTTTCTGAATTGCTAGTTTTGATTCCATTGCGTTATTTTATTGTTTAGATCAGTGCTACGCAGTTGGTTTTGTTGTTTTTGATTGTTTGCAGGTGCTTTGAATATAATCATGGTGAAGGAGGATAGATGCTGTAACTGTGGGAGTTTGTACCACAGGATGAAATTTTGCCCAACGTTACCTTACGGGATCCGTGTGGTAGAGGACTCAGAAGACGAGGAGGAGTACGAAGACTCATGCGTATATTCTTCATATCAAGAGTCTCCATCATCGTACAATCAGGGATATTCCCAATCCAGTAATTCTAATTATTCAAATCATGATGTTTATTCTAATAATAATTATAATTCTAACTTTGAATCGTTTGCAGGATATGATGATGGGTATGGGAATAATTACTCTCAGCCAGTCAACGAGGATCAGTACAGGAGTGACCTTGCGTATCCCCAGTACCCCCAATATCAGTCACAACAGAATTATAATCAACCTCCTTGGGGTGTACCACAATTCTCTTACAACCGAGGAGGGAATCAGATACGGTTTGAACACGGGGTACCAAGAGTTGTGACACCAGCCGAAGTTCAAAGGGAGGAAGAGTATACACGTAGAAGGGAAGCTGCTCAAAGACTTTCACGAACGAGAAATGAACATAAAAATTCAGTTTACTCGCATTTTCGAGCACATCCATTGGATTCTCAAAGATATTATCAGTCAGCTTATCAGGAAGAGTGTAATAAATCTTATCAGGAATACGAGGACCATCAGGCGTATAGTCAAGCGAATTATTCTGATAATTCGATAGATCAACCATGGTCGGGTCCGGAAGTTTATCAATCAGAGGTTGTTTTCAAATATCTAAGAAGATCACATCTGTCCCAAATCGAGCAAGAATTGGCTAAACCTCATCAGTCAAGGCAAGACCGCATAAAGTTGTTGGATTACAAGTATGACATTTTGGTGAAGGAACAACAAATTATTCCGCAAGGATTATTGGTTTTTCAGAGGTTTCAAGAAAAGCAAGAGTGGATATCGTCACAAATTGGGGATCAAGATGTCGTGACAAATAATGACACACCGGTTTTCTCAAATAATGAAGAATCATGTTTCACACCGGTTGAGGTTGATGAGGAGTTAGAAGAAGAGATTGAGCGAGATAAGGTGTTTTTAGAAGCTGAGGTTTTTAAGGAGACAACAGTAGAGGTTGAGAGTAGCATGGAGCAAGCTGGTTGTGAGAGTGTGGCTGAAGAAGTGACTGAAGATGAGCATGTACGTGAGATCCCAAAAGGTACAACTGATCCCCATCTCTCTTTATTTATTTTGCAGGTAACTGAAGAAAAACCGATGGAAAAGAGGAAAGTGGTCAAGGATGATGTTGGGCAGATACCAATCAATAAAAAACCCCGCAGTGATGACTTAGAGGTGTCACGTGTTCAAGTGCAAGATTGGATGCGACATATTAACTACAGAGCACACGTGGGTAATTCTGCAGGTAAGTGCTCGATTCATGATAAATTTTCTATAAATTTTCAATTTAATATATTTCACATGTTGGGTTTAAAGAGAAAAATTAAAAGACGTGTGAAATATCGAGCTTTCATCGCTAATGTACTTGGTAAGTGTGGCCTGAAGAAACTGAAGAGGCGAGTCAAATACCGAGCCTTTATTGGAAATTAAAAAATTATTTGCAAAACATGGAAAATGATAGTACAATTGTCACTATGTTTATAGAATCAGAAAATAGACAAAGAATAACTGAAAAGAATAGTATTACTCTAACCAAACCTAGACAATAAGGGAGCAATCAGCTATTTGACGATAGGATTATGTCTCAATATCCTAGGTGGGTTGTCAACCAATAGATATTCATCTATCATTGTTACCACGGCTCAATGGTTAATGGCACACAAAAGATTATAGATATGATATAGATACATGATCAATAGATATAGATATTGTGTAACCAAACCTAGACAATAAGGGAGCAATCACCTATTTGACGACACGATTATGTCTCAATATCCTAGGTGGGTTGTCAACCAATAGATATTTTTCTATCATTGTTACCACGACTCAATGGTTAATGGTACACAAACGATTACAGATATGATATAGATTTGATTCACGATTTATAGATATGATTCACGATGTTTTCCTCGCGACACTCCGGGGGTCCTGGGCTTCGCTGTTTTGGCCCAAAATCTGATCAGACGCGGCCCAATGCTCCAAATTCAGCCCAATCTCCTTTCTAAACCCAATTTGATATATTTAAAGCCCATTCCTTCAATCCTTGATCCATGTGAAGTATTTCAAATTCCAACAACTCTATTCCGCACTCCCGAACATTCACAACTTTGTCTTTATTTTGCTTGATTAATTCCTCCAAAGCTCGCGTCTTTTCACCTTTAGTCACCAATGCTTCTAAAACACCTCAAAATGCATAACCTATGACAATTAAACTCAAAACACATCAAGTACAAAATGTAGGATATATCATGTGAATTAATATATTGTAACCATTAAAATTATATGATTAATTATGAGAAACCATTACAAAATATACTCACATCTGAAATCATCAAGGAACAACTTATACTGTAACAGATGATGCTGGGCTTGTTGGTCATGTTCATCTTAACAAGACACTGTTGAAGGATTCAATCTTTCATGGAACAGCAAACCGGATCGTGGAACGTGAATGGAGGTCAAGGATGAAGCCAAATACCTTCAGATTTGATTTCGTGCTTCCATAGTCGCTCTAATGGTTCATGCATAGGGGAAGATTGTTGGGCTATATTTAAAGGCATGAACATTAGATTTGTGGGCTTGTGTGTTGGGCTAGGTGATTACGATTTGGGCCATGTGGGCCGGTTATTTTGGGTTTATGATTAGATTCTAGGGCTTTGTAATGGGTAGTATATAAACCCTTGTGTTCATGATTAAACAAGCTTTGGGATTACGATTTTACAGATTTCTTGTTGTTTACGATCAGAATTCATTTGCTCTAAGAAGTAGTGTGTTTCATTCAAGAGTTGATCTTTATTGTTCATCAAGTCTCTTTCATCTACTTTCTTCTCGAATCAATCACTAACGAGGATTCCGCACTCGTTTGTGATATCAATATCGTGATTTGGTAGATTTTCTGGGCCTACACAAGATTATGCGATCCGTTGAGGTGGGAGACTATGTTCTGAAGATAACTCCAGTAGTAGGTCAGGAATCTCAACCCAAAGTAAAATCAGAATGGACCGAGGAAGACTGGGAAAAGGTAGAACATGATACAAAGGCCCTGGCGGCTTTGACATTGGCTTTATCCCAAGAGGTAGCTGAAGCCTTCAAGGAGTACATATGAAGGAAATGACGACATGAAAGAGTCTCAAAGGGAAAACCTAAGGGAGTAATTCAATGAATTTAATTATGTAGCTGGTGAAAACATTGAGACCCAGCTTCAGCGGTTCATCAAAATTGTGACAGGAATGAAAGATGCTGAGGTCACCTACACACAGGTGGAGGTAAACAAGAAGCTGGAAAACATTGAGACCCAGCTTCAGCAGGCTTCAGGAGCCTGGGAAAGAAAATCACCGTCCCTGACAGGTCAACACAAAGGACATTCTCAGTCTAGCCAAAACTGACCCACCATCACCCAAACCCATTAAGGCCTGGGTACCCAAAACTAACTAATCTCTTTTGAATGTAGGGACAACCAAGGAGGACTGTTAACAACCTTTGGTACGTTGAAAGTGGTTGTTCCCGGCATATGACGGGCGATATTTCTCTACTACAAGATTTGGAGCAATTTGATGGAGGATATGTATCGTTCACATGAGGAGTTGGAGGATACTAAGACACTTTGGGATGCTCTTGTTGCTGCATATGAAGGAAATGACGACATGAAAGAGTCTCAAAGGGAAAACCTAAGGGAGTAATTCAATGAATTTAATTATGTAGCTGGTGAAAACATTGAGACCCAGCTTCAGCGGTTCATCAAAATTGTGACAGGAATGAAAGATGCTGAGGTCACCTACACACAGGTGGAGGTAAACAAGAAGCTGGTAAACTCACTTCCACCAAATTGGGATAGTACTATTGAGTTAAAAGAGAAGACGGTGAAAATGACTACTTCACCATTGAGTGATCTCATGTCAACCATTAGAGCTTACGAAGAGAAGATGCAGAAGAGGGCGAGAAAGTTGGGCAGTGGAGCTTTAATGAACCAAGTTAATCAAGTTATCATCTCGCAACCAGCTGCAGTCCCTGGCAACTCACACTCTAATCAGATGGGATTTATTTCACATGCCACTGGGTCTAGCTCATCAGGAACATCCAATCTTATTTTGTTAGATATAAATAATCTAACTAGAGACCCCAGTTTTGCTCTTGGTGTAGGTATTATGAGTTGCTATCAGGCACTCGTTGCAGGTTCCCTTCTACCCACTGACTTAACTCCGGATGATGTAAATCAAGTCAATCCATAAGACCTGGAGCACATGGACATTTTTTATCAGATGGGAATGTCAGCTTTAAGAGCTAATAAGTTTATGGCCAAGACAGGGAAGAAGGATTGGAATGGAGGTAAAGGGATAATGCTTAGCTTCAACAAGGCGAACCTGCGGTGCTAGAATTGCAATGAGTATGGACACTATGCAAGAGAGTGCACCAAACCAAAGGTTGAAAGAGATGTCAGAACTGATGATAGGAATGAAGGTGTGAGAAAGGAGACTGGGAAGAATGATAGGGCACTGGTGGTTTAGCAGACACCAGGATACGACTGGACTACTCAAGTGGAGGATTTGAGTCAAACACTTGATCATGTGGCCCTCCTTGCAGGAGAAGATGCACAGAAGGAAGCTGCTGAAGTCTGTCACCATGCTTTCATGGCAGACATCACTCCAGGCTCTCAAGCCAGCACAAGCAGTAATGAGGTATGCTTAAATTCTTAATGTCAATCTGTGTTTAATGAATGTAAAGACTGGGAACGTAAGTTCATCAATGAAACCCTAAATCATGAGTCAACTGCTACAAATATTAGGGAATATAAAAGCCAGAGTAGGATATTTAGAGAAAAACAGGAAGCTGCTAAGTTAGACATTAAAAATCTTCAATCGCAGGTAAGTGATAAAAGTGCATGTCTTAAAGCCAAATTAGGAACATCAGAAAATAAAATTGAAAGCAATGACAAGATTATGTCCGAAACGTTGAAGGCGAGTTCCCTGTTTTACAATACTGATGTTAGAATGCGACATGTTAAAGGGAACCCAGGTCTAGGTTTTGGTGCTGATGATAACAATGAAAATCCATGCACTTTGTCCCAGTGCCTATAATGCATGACATGATTCCTGATCATGAAATCTCTAAGACCACTTTAGAAGTTAAGGCAGAAATTGATAGAAAACTTGCCGCTTATCCTATTAAGATATCTGCTCCTGTTTCTAACATTACTAACAATTCTACTTGTTGTGTAGATAAATGTAATAAAGAAGCAGGGGTAGTGAATATCAAGGAGGTTCCTAAGAGTCCAAAGAAGTCTAATTATGATGATTTTTATAAAAACTTTGATTTTGAGAAACTTGAATCTTCTGTTAAATCTGAGTTAAAAACTTCCGAGTCCGTTTTGTGTGATAAAACTTCTGATTGTGGTGTGTTTAATTTTGGTAAATGAGATGCTAAACCTGTGAAACCCCTACAAACTGTTAAGATTTTAAGAAGGGGTAAAGGACTACAGGTTGCTGGTCCTAAACCTACAAGTGATGGTCTGCTTGATGTGAATCTTTGTGAAAAAAAGAATAATAATGGTCTGGTTGATGTGAATTTTTAACCAGTTTAAGCCGATAAAGCAGAAGTACATTTTAACCACAAAGCCTCACGGTAAAACCCATTAGATCCACAAAAATTGTTTAAAACCAACCTGGATATCCACTAGGCGTAACCAACAACAGGCTCACATGTATCCAAAGAAACAGTCTTGCCATGTGTGTGGTAATCCACGACACGTGGCAACAAAATGTTTACACCGGCCATATGAACCCTTCTATCCCAAAAGGGTTCATCAAAGGCGCAGTCCAAAGGACCAATTTCTAAATGACTCGACTCCAAGGCCAGGTCCTTTAAAATCCAAGGTGCAGAAACCGGCACCTCAGGGACACAGAGCAAACCAAAAACACAAATTTCCTAAGCAACAGCCAAAGACTGTTTTTAAAGAAAGCAAAGTGTTTCAAAAATCAGTAAAAGCAGTCAATATTCTTAAATCAGTTTGGATGCCAAATCTGTTGGATCCTCAAATCTGTTTTAATGTCTGTTTCACCTTCAAACCGGGTTTCTAAACCACCCATCCATCCAAAACCAGTTGGTCTGTCTAAGTCAAATGGTTAGAGGAAGGATGACAGGTGGAACATTCCAAAGGTGGTAAGCCTGTCCTTCCAGCCTAGTGGGGTGTACAAAAAGTTCTCCACTCATTTCCAAGAGGTGAAGTTTCAAAAACCAAACAAAAATAAAATTCCACCAAAAAGGCTTCAGGAGCCTGGGAAAGAAAATCACCGTCCCTGACAGGTCAACACAAAGGACATTCTCAGTCTAGCCAAAACTGACCCACCATCACCCAAACCCATTAAGGCCTGGGTACCCAAAACTAACTAATCTCTTTTGAATGTAGGGACAACCAAGGAGGACTGTTAACAACCTTTGGTACGTTAAAAGTGCTTGTTCCCGGCATATGACGGGCGATATTTCTCTACTACAAGATTTGGAGCAATTTGATGGAGGATATGTATCGTTCGCAGGAGGAGTTGGAGGATACATTAGTCAGAAACGAATGTCTCAGCTTCCATGACGTCAACTATGTAGAGCAGTTGAAACACAGTTTGTTAAGTGTTTCACAAATCTGTGATAGGGAGTACCCAATGCTTTTCAATAACAAGGAATGTCTGATTCTCAAACCTGGGTACTCCATTCCTGATGATTGGGTTTTAATTAGAACACCAAGATACGACGACTCCTATGTACTCAACATGCAACCCCCCCCCCCCCCCACACACACACAACTAAGGTGGCATGTCTTCTCTCCAAAACAGCTGAGAACCATGCTTAGTTATGGCACAGACGTTTAGGGCACATAAATCTGAATAATTTGAATCGACTTGCAAGAGGCGGACTTGTCAAAGACCTTCCTATCAAAGAATTCATGCTCAAGGAGAAATGTGTGGCATGTGCTAAGAGGAAGCAGCACAAACGCCCACACAAGCCAAAAGTGTTCAACAGAATCTCATCAGTACTGGAGCTACTTCACACGGACCTCTTTGGTCCTGTCAGTAAGTTAAGCCTTAATCGTTGTGCATTTTGTTTAGTTATTACTGATGATTTTTCTCGATTCATGTTGGTATTCTTTTTGCCAAGGAAAAGTGACGTTGCATGTATATTGATAGTGTTTCTCAAGCTTATTGAAAACAAGTTAAATCTGAAGGTGAAGTCCATCAGGAGTGACAACGGAACGGAATTCAAGAATCGTATCGTTGATGAATTCTGCACTGAGAAAGGAATTGAACATCAGTATAGTGCTCCCTACACTCCTCAGCAGAACAACGTAGCAGAACGACGCAACAGAACTCTAATTGAAGCTGCCCGTACTATGTTGTGTGATTCTAAGCTGCCTACCATGTTTTGCGCAGAGGCAGTTAACACTGCTTGTTACGTCCAAAATAGGGTTCTCATCAACAAGCGACACCAGAAGACCCCTTACGAATTGATCTACCATGACAAGCCCAGAATTGGGCATCTTCGGGCTTTTGGATGTCTTTGCATTGTTTTACTAAATGCTGATTTACCAAAATGTTCTGCTAAATCTGATGAGTGTTATTTTGTAGGTTACTCTGCTAGTTCAGCCTAAAGGGTATTCAACAAAATAACCGGTATTGTAATAGAGTCTACCAATGTGGATTGCCTTGAAGAAAATCCCTCATATGGTGGAGTGGGTCCCGCGCAAGCTTTTGACTACAATCAATTTTTCTTTCGTTTGGATTGGACCCGGTCATAGCTGAAGAACTTTTTGATGACACAATCTCAGGACCATCAATAACTCATTCCATTTCAAAATCTACGGTGACTGCCTCTAATGCAGATACAACACCAGTACATGAAACTGTTGATGCCTGTATTGATAATAAGGCAGAGAACAACCCTAGCACAGACACTGTTCAATTTCATGTATCTGAAACTGAAGGAGAAGCTGAAACAAATGAAGAACCATGTCACACCCCGGTCAACGGTTTCGGGTGTGAGCGAGAATGGAATCATAGTCGAGGATACATAGAACACTTCTAATAATTTAAAAACTTCATAAAACATTAATTCGTTTCATTGCAGCGGAAAGAGTAGTGGAAACATCAATGTCTTACAATTTAAAACATAAGTCTTAAACGATTATTAAAAGCATAAAACGGTTAAAGGACCAAACAAATCTACCTCCAGAAATTCCCGTTCAAGTCGTTGTGAAACAAGGATCCATAAATATCACCCTTTGGACAATGTCATTTGTCCGTTAGCCTCAGGGGTGATAACAAGAAGTCAATCAGGGGACATCAATCACTGCATGTACTCTTGCTTTATCTCTCAAATTGAGCCCCCCCAACATTACAATGGCTTTAACAGATCCTAGCTGGGTAGAAGCCATGCATAAAGAGCTGAATCAATTCTCAAGGCTTCAGGTATGGCGGTTGGTGGAAAGGCCTGCTGACAAAAAGGTCATCACAACTTGATGGCTTTACAAAAATAAAAAGGATGACAATGGTATTATTGTCAGAAATAAGGCATGGTTGGTGGTTCAAGGGCATAAGCATGTCCAAGGTATTGATTATGATGAGGGCACACCCCTATCATGTGTTCAAGCTAGACAAAGCTTTGCATGGGTTACACCACGCCCCTCGGTCGTGGTACAAAACATTGACCGATCATCTACTAGCACATGGATACACAAGGGGAAAAATGGATCAGACGCTGTTCAGAAAAGAGGTTGAACATGACATAATCATGGTGCAAGTTTATGTGGATGACATCATCTTCAGGTCCATGAATGATGATTTGTGTAAAGAGTTTGAAAAAGTGATGCGTACAAAATTTGAGATGAGTCAAATGGGCGAAATGGAATTCTTCTTCGCATTACAAATGAAGCAGAGTGACAGCGGGATCCTCATTCACCAAGCCAAATATGTCACAGAGATTCTGGAAAAATACAAGATGGCAAATTCGAAGCCTGTCTCCACACCTATGGCAGCCAGGCCTGCACTTACCAAAGGTCCAGATGGTCAATCAGTGAGCGAGCACATGTACCGGTCCATGATCGGGTCACAGATGTATATGATAGCAAGCCGCCCAGACATCATGCTCGCAGTGTGGCAATACGCATGATATCAGGCTAATCCCAAATTCTCTCATTTATCTGCAGTTAAATGTATCTTCAAATATTTGAAGGGTCGGCCACAACTGAGCCTCTTGTACCCTAAAGAGTCAGGATAACCTGTATGCTTTTACTGACATTGATTATGGTGGAAATGAGCTTGACATGAAATATACATCTGCTGGAGCTCAGTTCTTAGGAGACAGGCTGGTGGCGTGGCAAAGCAAGAAGCAGCACACGGTGTCACAATCGACAGCCGAAGCAGAATACGTGGCTGCCTCTGCATGTTGTTCATAGGTGGCATGGTTGCAGCATCAACTGGGAGATTACGGTTTGATTTCTTTGACACTCCCATTTACTGTGATAATAATGATGCGTTGCAAATTGTTAAAAATCCTGTGCAGCACTCTAAAACCAAGCACATTGATATAAAAACACACTTCATTCGGGACTGCTACGAACGCACCCTCATTCACTTAGAACGTGTGCAGTCAAATGATAATGTGGTGGACATGTTCACCAAACCCCTCCCCAGTACCAATTTTGAAACGTGTCTGAAAGGCCTCCGAATGATAGCCTTTGATGAGTAGTCTGGCAACTTCTATCTGTTTATTAACTATTAAAAAAAATAAAAAATAGTGTTTTTGTTAGCAGTCAGTGTTCTGAAAAAATCTAAAAGCAAGGGAAAGATATAAACATTTGGATGTTTCCCCGAAACTTTGTGTGCTTTTAAATTTTTTTTAATGGTTTTGGTTGACTAGGTGGGAAGTGATATAAATTTCCAGGTGTTTGCTGATTGACACGTGTAAGGTGGATGTGAAAAGCTACGATTCATGGCTGATATGCTTGGTAGGCTGTGCTGTCAATCAATCAAAAGGTATGGTTCATCACAACACTTGAAGATAACGTATGACGCTTGATAGGAAGCATACACTTAGGTTAGTACAATTTCTATTTGACTGTGTACCAGGAACCCTAAGACACATGCCTGGTTCTGAGTTTTGATGTCATGCTCAAAAACTCACATTCCCTCTGCTTTGTGTAAGCAATGACCTGAGAATGTTGTACGTGAGTCAGGACTCATTTGTTCTGTAGAAGGAGAGACCTGGAACCTCCCTGATCCACGTACATCTAAGATCACATTGTACATACGGAATAAACCCAAAAGATGCCAATGTGCACAACCAAAAGAGACCCTCAAGTGTCCAAAACCCTCAGCCTTTGTCACTGATGAGAGCATTATCAAAATGGTTCAAAAATTGAGTTGACATTGTATATTATCCTCAAAAATCTCCGTGATCTATTCTTTCTTTTCTCAACCAAGTCTGGAGCATGATGTTAGGCTTAAGGAAAGGTGTCGTGGAAAATGTGGTAGGGAAACCAGGAATACTTGATAGAATGTACAAAGTATACCTAGGACTTATGTGTGTGACCTCGAAAGATGTTCATAATTAATAAACATTAAATATTAATTAAGTGATGAAACCACCCGAGTAAGCAAAAGCGGCACGAGTTTAAAGATTGACCAAAATACTGGCAATCACATGAACACGCTAAGTAACTGAAGCTGAAAAGGGTTCCTCGGTCACAACTCATCTGGTATGATCCCTGATATGCCTTTCTCATTCAAAACTCAGTATGTCAAGTGATAGATAATTTTTGACTTGTTTTTTTTTATTTTTTATTCTTTTTAGTTTATTTTGATATTTTTGTTATTTCTTATTTTATTTACTAAGTAGTTATTTATTTTTAAGTTGTCAGATATAAATCTCTCGGGTTTGAGTTCAGGGGAAGCTTTCTGTAATAAATGGGGTTAAGTTTGACCATTTGGTGATAATGTTAAGAAAAAGGTTAATTTGTTAAAGTTTTTGTCTAACGGTTCATCTTTCAAAAGTTGAGGGGGTGATAATGTAAATTTTTTTTAAAAAAGGGGAAGAGATAAGGGGACCATCGGTCTCCCTTCTCCACATTAAACCCTTTTTGTTTCTTCCCCCTCTCCGCCATACCCTAACCACCAAACACCCCACTCCTCCGCCGGTCACCACCATCTTACGTCACCTCCACCGTCGCACACCACCACAACCTTCACCACCTCCTCGCGACCTCACCACCGCCTCCCTCATCGAAATCCAGCACCGAAACACCCCGTCTCTTTCCCAAAGTCTCCGGCGCTGCCTCCTCTCCGATCCACCACCGTCCGCCACCGAAACCATCATCTGACATCACCTGTGCAGTCGGAATCCTTCACTGAACACCATCCCGGTGTCAATTTTGAGTCATGGCTCCCTGTTTGAAGCGCATTGCTAGACCCGCAAAGGAGAAACCCGAGTATGTGCATTTTTTTTGATTATTGGTTGGGACGGGTAAAAAACTGTGATTGCAAGGGTTTGGGAGTGAAATTAAGTGTTAAAACACTCGAAAATTGGATGTCTGATTGAGTTACAGGTTTGTTATGAAGAAGAAAAAGCTTTTCGATCGAACCAGGGGCTTTTCGATCAGGCTGAGAAGCTTTTCGATCATCCCCCTGGTGCTTTTCGATCAAGGGTTACCGATGACCAGGACCCTCTCGGTCGAAATATGAGCTTTCCGATCGAAAGATATGCTTTTCGATCGGAGCGTATGTCTTTTCGATCGGGACGTATGGTTTTCGATCGGTGCTCTCGGTGACATGGCTTTTCGATCAGAAGATTCGGCAACCGTAAAGCTTTCTGGGCGGAAGGATGCTTTTTGATCAAAAACCTAGTTTTCGATCGGAAAGGTACCTGATGACATGTTTCAAATGTTTTTCTTCCTGTTTTGTCCGTTTTCGAGAAAATTGCTTATGACTAATGAATTTCCATTTGTTTTGGATTTTATCTGTGATTGTGAATGCAGGGACTTGGAGTTTATTATGGATCACAACACTGTTGCATACATGCTGGATCCACCTGCTGAATATAAAGAGAAGTACAAGTCCTTGATTGAAGGATTGAAGAGATGCTGTCTGCACTATGTTCTCACTGCAAATCCCGTTATCTGCAAGAGGATGCAATGGGAATTCTTGAAGACCGTTTTATGTTCTTGATGATGGAAAACAAATCATTGCTAAGATACAAGGCACAACAGTGGTATTGACCGAATAAAACTTTAGACTGGCTCTTAGATTGAAAGATGCTGCTGCTGATCCTATGGCTTTGGATAAAGAAGTGGTTACCCAGTGTTTGAAGGAGATGTGATATCATACTGTGTCTCCACCCATCATGAAAGCTCTTATTCCACCCTATTGGAGGATGTTGGCTCACTACTTACAGAAATGCATCATTGCTAAAAAGAGCTCTACTGACCACCTAAATCAGGTGCACACTCATGAAATGGTGTCACTGATTAGAGGTGTAAGATTCAACTAGTCCAGATTGATATTAGAAGATATTAAAGCTATAGTGTTAAGGGACAAGAAGTTTGCTACAGTCCCAAGATTCATACAACTAGCTTTGGATTCCAGATATCCAAACTTGAGAAAGTCAGGAGATACACATGACACTAAACCAATGGGGATTGAGGTCTTTCCTATGATAAACCCCAGAGGAAGTTAACTGATAAAGTCCCGTTTGGCGACAAGTTTGGAGAATTTGCTGAGATTGTGAGAGAGGAGGTTCCCAGCAAAGAAATGCGGTTGTGGAAGAAGAACATGATGTGCCTGCCTCTCAGAAGCCTGTAACTGAAATTTCAGATAGTTCTGATTGGGAAGATTCTGATCTAGAAGATGTGCAGATTGGAGCTCTACATTTTGATGATAGCGATAATATCAATTATGATTCATATCTTGATGACGTTGAAGTCGAGGAAGAAATGACAGAGACTGTTGAGATTCCATTGTTAAGAAATGGAAAGCCACAGAGGATCCTCCCCTCGTTGCTTCTGTTACTGATGATCGGACTGATAAAGTGAAGATTGCCATGCAACACCTTACTGAAGCCCTAAATGACCCAAGAAGGAAATGATTGGACCAACGAGTGCCTCCATCTACCAGCACTAGTGCTGGTCAATCATCATCCTCACAACCCACAACCCAAGACAAAGGGAAAGTTGTAGCGACAACAGAGTTCATATTAGAAAGAGAGCTTAGAGCAGAAATAGCTGAATTAAAAGCTCAGAATACAGCCCATAGTGAAATTATTGGAGATTTAATCGATATACAAAAGGTCCACAATACTGAGTTGGAGAATCAGAAAAAGATAAACAGAGAATTCTCAAAGCAGTTTAGAGAGTTACACAAGCTAATCAGACAGCTTAATTCAGCCAACTCAAGCAAGGCAAACAAAAAGAAAGATGATAAGGGAGATCCAGGAAATAAAGAAGGCAGTTCAGGAGCAAGTGATTCCTCACAATCACCAATTTTTTACTTTAAAGCTGATATCCCTGATGCATGTGGTCTTGTGATGCCTGAAGGTACCGATGAAGACAAGGATACTTGAGATAGAGATTACATGACTGTGCCAGCTTCTGAGTTTGATGGGGGTTGGGATGCTCAGACTTTTGCTCATCCTCCTGAGAGGTACATGATTCAGCTAGGTGACCACTATCATGATAAACGAGGAATTACTTCAGACGTTAAGTCTTGGATGTTCGACGGAGAAAAGAATATATTTGTTGTTCGAAGGAAAGGTCCGTATCCTTTGGAGTACTACAAATGTTGGACTCAATTCTACTCCTAGACGACTGTGGATCGGACAATGCTTTATAAGGCACCATTCTCCAACCCTTCTAGAAATGACTATGCTGAGCACTTTTACAAGAAGTTGAGGAATGTTGTGCTTAGTAAATTAAAGAGGTTTGAGGATTTTCCACACAAGAATTCCTACACGAAGAAATACAGAGGTGTGTTTAAACTGGATGGAAAGAAGAATTTCTCCAACACATTGTACCCACCAACGGAGAAAACTAAAACCATTCCTCTGCCAATGAAGCATCTTGAAGGATGTTTAGCTAACTTTAAGACTTGGGCTTATAGTGATTATTCTGCAGAAGCAAAAATAATTTGCAAGTTGAAGACAATGAGTGTGATGGAAGTTCATGATTTTTTGTGGTTTCATAAGAAGGACATACTGGTGCTATAGAAGCATCAAATTGAGAGCTCTCCAGAGACTGAAGAATACGCCAAGTGTTATACTCGAGCAGTGAAAACAATTGTTGAAGAGGAGCTGTGGTATGATCCGGCCACTATGCAGATTTCCAAGAAGTTCAGAATGTGAAAGATGTCTAATGCTAAAGCCTAGGGGAAGATTATAGAGACCCTAATTTTGTAAGGCTTTTGCATTAGATATTCTGGTGGGCTAGTGTGTATATTGTTAATGGGCTAATTTGTGTGGGTTTAGGTAGGTTAAGGGGTACAGTCGTTTATAGGCCATGTGGGCCAAATTTTTGTGTCTTGTTTATCATGTTTAGGTGTTCCTATATTAGGTATAGCTAGTCTACTTGTTTAGGGTTGGCTTTTTGTGTGTTCTCGGATCAAAGGTGTATCGAAATTCTACTGGAGAATTTCGGATTTCATAAGGTGATTGGCAATCGAATTCTACAAGTATTCTTCGACTGGTTTGTGATTCTTTATTGTTTTCTATACATTCATTATTGGTTATTTTGATTATTCTTGAATCATCTCTAATCACCAGATTCTGCACGGTGATTAGTAGACTTGATATCACGTGAGGAGAGATTTCTATCCTTACATTTAGAAACAAGATCATCAATTCTGTCAAAGTCTGAAACATCATAAAACAGTTCATCAACAGTGGAATCCAAAACTGTTTTTCCAGTTGAATTTTTATCAGACATTTGATCAATTGATTTCTGATCAAGTTTCTCATCATAAGATGTAACCGAAATCTTTGTGGATGAAGATGTAACATCCGCCTACTCATCAACTTTAGCAGATGAAAGACAATTTGTAATGATCACAGGAGCAGGAACTTTGTGAAATTGTCCAGACACATTTTCATTACCAGTATTGTAGAGAAAGTTTGAAAATGATGGTGGAATTTGAAAAGTGTTAATTTTATTGTTTAATTCAAAAACTTGAATTTTAATATCAGACACAACCTTTGAGTGTTTGGCAGTTCCTTTTGTGTGGACATGGGCAATTCAGACTGTTTTACAAACTCATACTTCTGAAGACATAATTGCTCGTGTATCGACATTAGCTCCTTTGTGGTACCTTCCCACCTTGTTTTATAAATGTTCATATCAGCTCTTGCTACAGACAAAAGATCATTCAACTTTGTCTTTTTGTCTAAGAGAGTACTCTTAGCAGTAGCAAACTGATCACAAGACTTACACAAACTAGGAGAAGAAACTACCTTTGAAGTGTCGGTCATGAAGGCAACCGAATCTTTGATATTATTTCTTTTCAAGGCACCATTCTCCTGTATGAGACTTTTATTTTCATCTGATAGCTTTTGCATTTCCTTTTGTAAAGCAATCATTTTATCAGCTACTTCCAAAGCAGTTTGTTTAGCCTTGTCATATTTTTCTTTAACAGAAGACTTTTCTGATACAGATTCTCAAAATCATTTGCTGTATCCAATGCATCAGCTTTTGCAGCTTCAACCTCCTTAACCAAAGCTTCTTTTTCTTGAGTTAAAACTTCAATCTTCTTTTTTAACAATAGAATTTCATCAAACTCAACTTGTTCAGAAATTGTATTTTCCATAAATGCAAACTTTTCTTTAAGCATTGAGTAAACATCATCAGTTGAAGTTGTAAAATTAGTTTCATCACTTTCTCCAACATTTGCTTCATCACCATCTTATGTAGACTCAGTCATGGCATCTTCATCCATCACATGTTTAATAATTAAAGCAGATGAATCGGCAAACTGGTTACCCCAATTGTATGTTTTATCTTCTCGAGACACTAAAGCTTTAGAATTTTCAGACTTAGGGTTTGAGTTTGACTTTGAGGAACTCCCTGAATTTGTAGCATTGTTGTTTCCAGACGCACTTGTCTTGGGAGCAAATTTTTGATATTATTGCTTTTTGGGCTGAGAGCATTCCCGTGCAAAGTGTCCAAAATTCGAGCAATTGTAGCATCTTACTTTGGATTTATCAAATCCAATTCGACCACCAGACTTAAGTTCTTTTCTGCCTGTCTTCTTTAGAAACCTCTTTACCCTTATATCAAGCATAGCAAATTACCAATTGATATCCATGAGCTCCAAATCATCTAGATCAACTTGGTCATAGTCTTCTTCGGTTAATTCCGCATTGCTCACCTTTCCAGTAAAACTTCATAGTATGATGATACCAAAGCAGATACCAAGGCCATATAATCTTCAGTTGTGGTATCAGACATGGCCATCTTGTTTGTATTCATCATGTTACTTGCTGGGATTGACACGTTACACCCTCCAGATCCATAGTTGTATTCATAATTCTCTGAATTTGTTCCATTTTCCGAATTTGAGACATTTCCAGACAAATTCCCAGCCAAAAATGCAGTCGCTGGAGCTGAACTTGTTGCTTTTCTAGATTTGCCCGAAATAGTTGCAGTATTCGAACCATAATAAACATCAGGGTTTTGGACCTCAGCAGGAGTAGTGTTAACATTCTTCATTTCCAAATCCCTGGCTTGTAACTTTCCCAATAATTTCACAAAAGCTAAAGTTGAGTAATCCTTATCATTGGTAAGCATTAACACATACGGTTCCCATTTTGAGCAGAGAGACCCTCGAGTAATTTTTCTTTAGTTCATCATCATCCTGTTTTATTTGAATAGTACCCATCTCGGATAAAAGATGACAATATCTCGAGATCAACTCAGGTACACCTTCCCCGTCAAATTGTTTGAAATTGTCAAACTCCTTTTTCAAAACTTTCTTCTTACGTTTCTTGTACTAATCATTTCGTTCACATCGTTCTTTTAAAGTAGTCCATAGTTCATGATAATGTATGCAATTTTTAAATTGATGTAAAAGCTCCTTAGGTAAAGCTTGAGTAAGAAGTCCGTATGCTTTCTGTTCTCTCGTGTAATGAGCTTTTTGTGTAAGATCCAGATATTTTTGCATCACAGGAACACTGTTGTTATCAACTGGATAAACATACGGTGCATCCATGGCGATCCATAAATCACAATCTGTTGTTCCGATATAGGCTTCAAATCGTTTCTTCCAGTTGTGATAGTCCTCACGTTTAAGTAACTTGGGAACCTTCTGTGTAGTCCCAATCTCGTTGTCATAATTCAACAACGTTTGCATCTGAGATTGAATTGTAGCAAAAGAATGCAAATCCGATATTTTGAAATTCTGAATTATACAGTTTATCCAAACTCTTAACGAACTCTAGTAAGTTGTCCGAACTTCTTCCGAACTATGTCCGAACCTAATTCAACAAGCCAAACTATCTCCGAACTTCTTCCGAATTCTTACTTTCCAAACCTGGTCCGATCTCCTTCTGAAATCCCACTGTCCGAACTCTTTCCAATCCTAACCTGATGAACAGTACCGAACTTTATCCGAATGTCCTCCGAACCTCTAACCAACTCTTTCCGAATGTGG
>JBCNJP010000025.1:10658998-10681002 GCA_039602395.1 Deinandra increscens subsp. villosa | reverse complement strand
ATACGTTCCGAGCACATCAAGGTCTTTCCTATGATAAACCCCAGAGGAAGTTAACTGATAAAGTCCCGTTTGGCGACAAGTTTGGAGAATTTGCTGAGATTGTGAGAGAGGAGGTTCCCAGCAAAGAAATGCGGTTGTGGAAGAAGAACATGATGTGCCTGCCTCTCAGAAGCCTGTAACTGAAATTTCAGATAGTTCTGATTGGGAAGATTCTGATCTAGAAGATGTGCAGATTGGAGCTCTACATTTTGATGATAGCGATAATATCAATTATGATTCATATCTTGATGACGTTGAAGTCGAGGAAGAAATGACAGAGACTGTTGAGATTCCATTGTTAAGAAATGGAAAGCCACAGAGGATCCTCCCCTCGTTGCTTCTGTTACTGATGATCGGACTGATAAAGTGAAGATTGCCATGCAACACCTTACTGAAGCCCTAAATGACCCAAGAAGGAAATGATTGGACCAACGAGTGCCTCCATCTACCAGCACTAGTGCTGGTCAATCATCATCCTCACAACCCACAACCCAAGACAAAGGGAAAGTTGTAGCGACAACAAAGTTCATATTAGAAAGAGAGCTTAGAGCAGAAATAGCTGAATTAAAAGCTCAGAATACAGCCCAGAGTGAAATTATTGGAGATTTAATCGATATACAAAAGGTCCACAATACTGAGTTGGAGAATCAGAAAAAGATAAACAGAGAATTCTCAAAGCAGTTTAGAGAGTTACACAAGCTAATCAGACAGCTTAATTCAGCCAACTCAAGCAAGGCAAACAAAAAGAAAGATGATAAGGGAGATCCAGGAAATAAAGAAGGCAGTTCAGGAGCAAGTGATTCCTCACAATCACCAATTTTTTACTTTAAAGCTGATATCCCTGATGCATGTGGTCTTGTGATGCCTGAAGGTACCGATGAAGACAAGGATACTTGAGATAGAGATTACATGACTGTGCCAGCTTCTGAGTTTGATGGGGGTTGGGATGCTCAGACTTTTGCTCATCCTCCTGAGAGGTACATGATTCAGCTAGGTGACCACTATTATGATAAACGAGGAATTACTTCAGACGTTAAGTCTTGGATGTTCGACGGAGAAAAGAATATATTTGTTATTCGAAGGAAAGGTCCGTATCCTTTTGAGTACTACAAATGTTGGACTCAATTCTACTCCTAGACGACTGTGGATCGGACAATGCTTTATAAGGCACCATTCTCCAACCCTTCTAGAAATGACTATGCTGAGCACTTTTACAAGAAGTTGAGGAATGTTGTGCTTAGTAAATTAAAGAGGTTTGAGGATTTTCCACACAAGAATTCCTACACGAAGAAATACAGAGGTGTGTTTAAACTGGATGGAAAGAAGAATTTCTCCAACACATTGTACCCACCAACGGAGAAAACTAAAACCATTCCTCTGCCAATGAAGCATCTTGAAGGATGTTTAGCTAACTTTAAGACTTGGGCTTATAGTGATTATTCTGCAGAAGCAAAAATAATTTGCAAGTTGAAGACAATGAGTGTGATGGAAGTTCATGATTTTTTGTGGTTTCATAAGAAGGACATACTGGTGCTATAGAAGCATCAAATTGAGAGCTCTCCAGAGACTGAAGAATACGCCAAGTGTTATACTCGAGCAGTGAAAACAATTGTTGAAGAGGAGCTGTGGTATGATCCGGCCACTATGCAGATTTCCAAGAAGTTCAGAATGTGAAAGATGTCTAATGCTAAAGCCTAGGGGAAGATTATAGAGACCCTAATTTTGTAAGGCTTTTGCATTAGATATTCTGGTGGGCTAGTGTGTATATTGTTAATGGGCTAATTTGTGTGGGTTTAGGTAGGTTAAGGGGTACAGTCGTTTATAGGCCATGTGGGCCAAATTTTTGTGTCTTGTTTATCATGTTTAGGTGTTCCTATATTAGGTATAGCTAGTCTACTTGTTTAGGGTTGGCTTTTTGTGTGTTCTCGGATCAAAGGTGTATCGAAATTCTACTGGAGAATTTTGGATTTCATAAGGTGATTGGCAATCGAATTCTACAAGTATTCTTCGACTGGTTTGTGATTCTTTATTGTTTTCTATACATTCATTATTGGTTATTTTGATTATTCTTGAATCATCTCTAATCACCAGATTCTGCACGGTGATTAGTAGACTTGATATCACGTGAGGAGAGATTTCTATCCTTACATTTAGAAACAAGATCATCAATTCTGTCAAAGTCTGAAACATCATAAAACAGTTCATCAACAGTGGAATCCAAAACTGTTTTTCCAGTTGAATTTTTATCAGACATTTGATCAATTGATTTCTGATCAAGTTTCTCATCATAAGATGTAACCGAAATCTTTGTGGATGAAGATGTAACATCCGCCTACTCATCAACTTTAGCAGATGAAAGACAATTTGTAATGATCACAGGAGCAGGAACTTTGTGAAATTGTCCAGACACATTTTCATTACCAGTATTGTAGAGAAAGTTTGAAAATGATGGTGGAATTTGAAAAGTGTTAATTTTATTGTTTAATTCAAAAACTTGAATTTTAATATCAGACACAACCTTTGAGTGTTTGGCAGTTCCTTTTGTGTGGACATGGGCAATTCAGACTGTTTTACAAACTCATACTTCTGAAGACATAATTGCTCGTGTATCGACATTAGCTCCTTTGTGGTACCTTCCCACCTTGTTTTATAAATGTTCATATCAGCTCTTGCTACAGACAAAAGATCATTCAACTTTGTCTTTTTGTCTAAGAGAGTACTCTTAGCAGTAGCAAACTGATCACAAGACTTACACAAACTAGGAGAAGAAACTACCTTTGAAGTGTCGGTCATGAAGGCAACCGAATCTTTGATATTATTTCTTTTCAAGGCACCATTCTCCTGTATGAGACTTTTATTTTCATCTGATAGCTTTTGCATTTCCTTTTGTAAAGCAATCATTTTATCAGCTACTTCCAAAGCAGTTTGTTTAGCCTTGTCATATTTTTCTTTAACAGAAGACTTTTCTGATACAGATTCTCAAAATCATTTGCTGTATCCAATGCATCAGCTTTTGCAGCTTCAACCTCCTTAACCAAAGCTTCTTTTTCTTGAGTTAAAACTTCAATCTTCTTTTTTAACAATAGAATTTCATCAAACTCAACTTGTTCAGAAATTGTATTTTCCATAAATGCAAACTTTTCTTTAAGCATTGAGTAAACATCATCAGTTGAAGTTGTAAAATTAGTTTCATCACTTTCTCCAACATTTGCTTCATCACCATCTTATGTAGACTCAGTCATGGCATCTTCATCCATCACATGTTTAATAATTAAAGCAGATGAATCGGCAAACTCGTTACCCCAATTGTATGTTTTATCTTCTCGAGACACTAAAGCTTTAGAATTTTCAGACTTAGGGTTTGAGTTTGACTTTGAGGAACTCCCTGAATTTGTAGCATTGTTGTTTCCAGACGCACTTGTCTTGGGAGCAAATTTTTGATATTATTGCTTTTTGGGCTGAGAGCATTCCCGTGCAAAGTGTCCAAAATTCGAGCAATTGTAGCATCTTACTTTGGATTTATCAAATCCAATTCGACCACCAGACTTAAGTTCTTTTCTGCCTGTCTTCTTTAGAAACCTCTTTACCCTTATATCAAGCATAGCAAATTACCAATTGATATCCATGA
This sequence comes from Deinandra increscens subsp. villosa, assembly GCA_039602395.1. Taxonomy (NCBI): domain Eukaryota; kingdom Viridiplantae; phylum Streptophyta; class Magnoliopsida; order Asterales; family Asteraceae; genus Deinandra; species Deinandra increscens. Next base: position 10,677,335 of record JBCNJP010000025.1, on the reverse strand, counting down.
GCTCCAAATCATCTAGATCAACTTGGTCATAGTCTTCTTCGGTTAATTCCGCATTGCTCACCTTTCCAGTAAAACTTCATAGTATGATGATACCAAAGCAGATACCAAGGCCATATAATCTTCAGTTGTGGTATCAGACATGGCCATCTTGTTTGTATTCATCATGTTACTTGCTGGGATTGACACGTTACACCCTCCAGATCCATAGTTGTATTCATAATTCTCTGAATTTGTTCCATTTTCCGAATTTGAGACATTTCCAGACAAATTCCCAGCCAAAAATGCAGTCGCTGGAGCTGAACTTGTTGCTTTTCTAGATTTGCCCGAAATAGTTGCAGTATTCGAACCATAATAAACATCAGGGTTTTGGACCTCAGCAGGAGTAGTGTTAACATTCTTCATTTCCAAATCCCTGGCTTGTAACTTTCCCAATAATTTCACAAAAGCTAAAGTTGAGTAATCCTTATCATTGGTAAGCATTAACACATACGGTTCCCATTTTGACAGAAGACCCTCGAGTAATTTTTCTTTAGTTCATCATCATCCTGTTTTATTTGAATAGTACCCATCTCGGATAAAAGATGACAATATCTCGAGATCAACTCAGGTACACCTTCCCCGTCAAATTGTTTGAAATTGTCAAACTCCTTTTTCAAAACTTTCTTCTTACGTTTCTTGTACTAATCATTTCGTTCACATCGTTCTTTTAAAGTAGTCCATAGTTCATGATAATGTATGCAATTTTTAAATTGATGTAAAAGCTCCTTAGGTAAAGCTTGAGTAAGAAGTCCGTATGCTTTCTGTTCTCTCGTGTAATGAGCTTTTTGTGTAAGATCCAGATATCTTTGCATCACAGGAACACTGTTGTTATCAACTGGATAAACATACGGTGCATCCATGGCGATCCATAAATCACAATCTGTTGTTCCGATATAGGCTTCAAATCGTTTCTTCCAGTTGTGATAGTCCTCACGTTTAAGTAACTTGGGAACCTTCTGTGTAGTCCCAATCTCGTTGTCATAATTCAACAACGTTTGCATCTGAGATTGAATTGTAGCAAAAGAATGCAAATCCGATATTTTGAAATTCTGAATTATACAGTTTATCCAAACTCTTAACGAACTCTAGTAAGTTGTCCGAACTTCTTCCGAACTATGTCCGAACCTAATTAAACAAGCCAAACTATCTCCGAACTTCTTCCGAATTCTTACTTTCCAAACCTGGTCCGATCTCCTTCTGAAATCCCACTGTCCGAACTCTTTCCAATCCTAACCTGATGAACAGTACCGAACTTTATCCGAATGTCCTCCGAACCTCTAACCAACTCTTTCCGAATGTGGTACGAACTCTCAATGAACATAATTTCTATTGAACGTCAAACGAACTCCAACTTCGGAATGGTTACTAATACGAACTTCAAGTTCAGAGTGGTTATTGGGACGAATCTCGGGTTCGGACAATCGAAAATTTCGAAACTCTCAAACATTCAGAAAAACTGAATCTCACGAGCACCAGATGATCAAAAGATCAAAAAACACTCGAAACACAGTTTTGAACGTGAAACATGATGTGAAATGATCAAATTTTCAGAAACGAAAGTTTAGGAGATGAAAAAATGAGATGAAACGGATTGTTTATCAACACAAATGATCAAAAACGAGGTGTGCAGCACCAGAAAGCTTTGATACCACTTGAAAGAGCGTGTACAAATGGATTATGATCAGCTCGACATCATTGTGTAAACAAAACGTTCAACGATACATGTAAATATAATACTCAATCTCATTCAGTAAGCAAGAATAGTTTACAGAATCTCAGAGCACAAAACACGTTCACTTACACACGCATAAGAAAACTTCATTCCAAAATTCAAACCTATCGACCTATATATAAACCCCACTGTCCGAACTCTAACTGCTTATGTGAACCTACAATTCGGCTGCAGTTCGGCCAAGGTTCGGACAGGGTTCGGCCAATAGGAAAACTTGAAATCTTTAACTCTTTAAAACATTGTCTGATCCAGCATCTTGCCATCTGTAGGTATCAACAACACACACACTAAACCAAAAGCTCTTTCAAAGTTCTACACCAATTACGTATTTATACTAAGCTTCTGTCAACGAATTGGACCAACCCACGAACTGCTAGTTCGTGGCTTGGTCATGTCTGGTTCGTGGACATCCAGTTCGTTGCCAGTAGTGTTTAGTATAAATATATTTTTCCTTGTTTAGATTAGAGACTTCTGGCTTGATCATTTTTCTTTGTATGTGTTTTTCTATGTGTACTCTCTGAAGCATATCAATACAATTTCTATTGTATTTACCTTCTCGTGTTCTTGATTTGTACTCAGTTTCATCATGATCGAGTAGATGATCCACCGCTCACGAACTTAGAAGTGGTATCAGAGCATTTGGTTCTATCTACTGATCATTTCTTCACTGTTTTTTTTTTTGAGTTTTTGATCCGTTTAGTGTCGGTTTTTTGACAAATCAAGGTGTTTTTCTTCCGTTCAAACATTTCAGTCGTGTTTTTCTGTCTCATTTTCGTTCCCAAATCTATCCTTTCAATTGTTTTTGATCTACTACTAAAAATCTCATTCATAAATGTGTGAACTCTCGAAAATCAGACCAAAAATGTTTCAGTTCGTGTCTAGATCTTCCTGTTCGTGCAAATAACAGTCATGAAGTGATAGTTCGCATCAGTAACCGCCACGAACCCACAGTTCGTGTCACTTCGTGACTCAGTTCCTATCACTTTGTGAGTCACTTCATGTCACTTCGTATGTCAGTTCGTGTCACTTCGCTGGTCAATTCATTATTCACTTCGTGAGGCATTTTGTGAGTCAGTTCTCAGGCCAGTTCATGAAATAGTTCGTGAACTACTTCTTAGCCGAATTCATGAGTCAGTTCGTGATTCAGTTCTTAGCTTAGTTCGTGTATCAGTTCGCGTTTCAATTCTTAGATGGAGATCTCTTGGTTGTTTCACAAAAACTACCGTAACTTGAGTTCCGTTAAGAGTTACGGGAGCTAATATCAGTCAAAAGGAACCTCTCGAAGAGATCTACACTTTTACTGCCTTACAGCTAGTACCATCCGTTCCGATACCCAAATTCAACTTCTAGGGCCTCCGTTTTTGCAATTAAAGTTTTTGGAGTGTCATATTTCGGTAAAACATGAATGATTTTCAAGCATTTATGGCAAGTCAAAGTCAAAGTATACCCAAGTTGTTAAAGCTGGAAGATTATCATAGCTGGGTTAAACAATTTGAAACCTATGCCAGGACAAATAATGTTGATTTCTGGTTTTTTATTGCTAAAGAATACATATATCCAACTGTTCATGGAAAACCTAAACTGCAAAGGTATCTTACATCCGATGAACGTAAAAGTTATGTGGAAGAAGAAAAGATTTTTGCGATGCTTACTATGGCTTTACCAAAAGAGTTAGTGCATCGATTTACAACATGTTATACTTCTAAACAGTAATGGGATGTTGTTGCTCAATATTGTGTTGACATTCAGATCATGAAGATTAATGAATGTTTACCTAAGACTGTTTCAGAATGAAGTAGTTCAGAATAAATGATATAGCATCTAGTGGTTTAGATCAGGAAGTAATGAGTTGTTTGACTGATTCTGATTCTGAAACAAGTTCTTCTGTGATATTTGATAAAGAGTATGATAGTTACATAAAAGAAGTTCAGAAGGAAGTTTTTTCAATGTGTCCAAAGTGTGCTGAATTTGCTAAGATCAATGAGAATTTGATGCAAGAAAAAGATGATTTGTTTGTTAAATGTGAAAAAGCTAAAGCTGAAGCTAAAGTAGTTCTTGAAGATTTTAAAGCTTTATTCTAATAGAGTTATCCTGTTCAACAGAAATAGGAAAAGGCTAATCAGATTGCTATTGAAGCTGGTGACAAAGTAATGAGTCTTCAAGAAGAACTTTCAGAACTTCGAGATCAGAATGTTCTTTTCAGAGAAAAGAACGACATTTTAACAAAAGATGTTGCTTATTTCAAGAAGAAATGGGAAAAGGTAACCGAAGAAGTATTGGATGAGTGTGACTTGCGAAAAAGACATAAGTATGAATACAATGAGTTGTCGAAAGAGTTTATTACTTCTCAGAAAGAGTTGTTGGATGCTCAAGTGAAGATTTCTGAACTAAAATTTGAGATTCTGGATTTGCAACGTCAAGTAAAGTATTATAATTTTCACTGACTTTACTGATTTACCTCCATAAATAGGAGAAAAGTGAAGAAAGTGCTAAGAATGATTTACATAAAGTTCCTTCACTAGTTAATATGTCAAGTTTGTCATCTACTTCTGTGAATCCAAATGAATAAATATATGATTACTCAAAGTTTGCTACTCCTACTCTTGCAAAAAAAGGGAATTCTAAGTTTAGGAAGAAGAAATTTGAAGCTGGCAAAGCTCCGAAGTTTACATCTGATTCATCATTATTGGAAGACAAAGTTGTTATTGACAAGAGTTTGTCTGGTAATTCTGTTGGTCATCATCTGAAGCAGAAGCTGCTAAGTCTTTGGTTAAAGAGAACAAAATACCGGATGATGAAGTAAACGATGCATCGGATATGTTTTACACATCCGATCGTTCACTTCCAAATCCTCCGAATATAATGTCCGTCAGAAGTGTTTGTGCAGGCCTTAGACAGGTGCGATTGAGCAGATGCGGGTCAAGGGATCACGAGCGAGACCTATAAATACTCGGCGAATGGTGTAGTTTAGGGATTTCGGATTCACTTGTAAATCTCATGTTTTACATATGCGTTTGTACGCTCTTTCTTTACAAATATCAATAAAATTACTTCTTTTACCTCGATCGTTCTAGCTTTTCTATTACTCTTAATCCTGATTTTGCGATCTATCGAATCCGGTGATTACTTGCTTTTTCAGTGGCACCATCCAATATTTGACACGAACATTGAGTAATGGAGTCGTTTGATGATTTGAGGAAATCGTTCGTTAATTCTTCGTGGGGAGAGAAGAATAAAGAGGAAAACCTGTCTAAACCAAAAGTGTTTGTGAATTTATCCTCTTCATCGAAATCAAAGCAGTCGGCGATGTTACAGAAGGAACTAAAGTCGTCTGGTAAGTAGACACATGAAGACGACGGTAGTGATTTTGGTCCATTGAAGCGGTTTGTTTTGGTAAATCATGACACCAATGGTAAAGACCTGCCTGTATCAGAATGTGATGAGTTGGACGAGCTCGATGTCGATTTTTTGATAAAAAAAAAAAGTTTGCTGGTACCATTGAAGAGACGGCAGATGAAGGAGGATTAGCAGCGAAGCAAGGAAAATGAAGAAAAGAGGCATGATCAACAGCGTGATGTGGAGTTGTTGCAATATTATTTTGATAATGACAATCACATTCCAGAAAGGCGTAATGTTGAGAAAAGTTATACGGTGAAAGGTACACGTTTAATTAACAGATAAACTCATTAATTAAGCATATGAATATGTTGATTAGTATGATATGATAACTATTCTATATGTTTAAATTTAAAAAATGCATGATGAGATGAGTATATGATTATGTTAAATAAATTTTGTTAAGAGGTTTTGTATATGTTTTGTGGAAACTTTTGACATACACAGATGTAATAATACCATACATGCCTCAATCAATGAAGTCAGATTCCAAATTTTCGTTATGGATATCCGAAGCTACTTTTCCGAAGAAGTTGAAATTACCGACAGTAGTAAGGAAGTATTCTGGACTAGCTGATCCGGATGATCATATATTTGAATTTTATTCTGCTGCTCGTTTAGAACAATGGACTGAAGAAATTTGGTGCCATATGTTTGTACAAACTTTTACTGGTGTGGCACGAGTATGGTTTGATTCATTACCGGCAGGGCAAATCGATAGTTTTGAAGATCTAAAAAACAAGTTTCTCCGGCAGTTTAGTCAGCAGAAGCGGTGTATGAAAGATCCAACCGAGGTGCATAATATTAGAAGGCGAGATAATGAATCCATTGAGGATTTTATTACGCAGTTTAACAAAGAAAGTATGGGGGTTGAAGGAGCTGGAGATCAGTTGCGGATTTCGGGTTTTTGTCATGGGGTGAAATGTGCTCAGTGTGTTGAGAAGTTGCATGAGAATCTTCCGAGGACAATGGATGTACTGATGGATAAAGCAAGGGCATTTGTTCGAGGGAAAAAAGTATGTGCCTATTTGACTAGAAATGACGCTAGGAGTAGACAGATGCGATCGGGCTTAGGATCTTTTGGCCGGGGTAATGCTGGTCCTGTGAGAGGTTTTGGGTCGGTTCCGCAGAATAAGTGGGTAAGAGGTTTTGTTCCTAAAAGTAAATATTTTGTGGGGTCGTCGAGGAATGCGAGTGTTGATTATAGAGGAGCAAGGTTTGTGGAATTGGTTAAAACGCCAACTCAAATTTTGGCAACAGAGAAAGTAGATCTACCTGCACCGCCTAAAATGTGAAATGCTCCTAAAAGAAATTTAGACAAGTATTGTGAGTATCATAAGGACAGGGGTCATACCACTAACACCTGTTGGACCCTGAAGAGAGTGCTTGATAAGGCAGTGAAGTCGGGAAAGTTAGCGCATTTGGTAAAGGTGATTCGGAACAATGTGCAGGGAGATGCACCTGTAATTAACATGGTGCAGTTGCGTTTAACAGATCAACATAGGAATGTTAGAAATAAAAATAATAGCCAAGTTGATTGGAAATATAAAGAAATAACGTTTCCGCCAATTCTAGAACAAATGGCTACTGAGGAACCGGTTGTTGTATCTGCGAAAGTAGGCGGATTCATGGTTAAGAGAATACATATTGATTGTGGAAGTGCAACAGAGATCATGTATGAGCAGTGTTTTAGACAGATGGGATCCAGCATATGTTCACAGTTGCATCCGACGTCGGTTCCTTTAATTGGTTTTGCAGGAGAAGTAATAAGACCTATTGGTGAAATTACTTTACCAATGGTAATCGGGAATGGGTTACAGATGCGTAACTTGGATGATCGTTTTTAGTTGTTGCAGCATCATCGGTACATAATATTATTTTGGGGAGACCAGTTTTGAGAAGGTTGGGGGCAGTTATCTCAATAGTGCATGGAATGATAAGATTTCCAACACTGGTAGGGATTGCTACTTTGTCGTCTGAACCGAGTTTGCAAGTGTGTGACATGAGTATGCAGGATAATTCGAATTTGGATAAAGCAAAAGAATGGGAAGGTGACAAGTGGGTGATTAATAAAAAATTCCCGGATCAGAAATTGCAAATTGGGGAAGGTTTTTTGTTAGAAGCTAGAGGGAAATTATACGCTCTTTTAAAGAAAAATGTCAATGTGTTTGCTTGGGAACCGTCGGATATGACTAGGGTTCCAAGGTCATTATCAGAACATAAACTGGCATTGTATCCTGGGAGTAAGCCGGTACAGCAGAGACAGAGGGGTATGGATAATGAAAGAGCGGCTGTGGTAAATGAGGAAGTAAAAAAGTTGGTCGAAGCTGGAATTCTGAGGGAAATTCAATATACAGAGTGGGTGTCGAACCCGGTGTTAGTAAAAAAGCCGGATGGGTCCTAGAGGATGTGTATAGATTTCAAAGATTTTAATAACGCATGTCCTAAAGACTGTTATCCACTTCCGGAAGTAGATCTAGAGGTGGATGCTGTGGTAGGATTTCGTTGGAAGTGTTTTCTTGATGCATATAAGGGGTACCATCAGATCCGAATGACAGAACAAGATGAAGATAAAACCTCATTTATTACACGGAAAGGTATGTTTTGTTATAAAAAGATGCCTTTTGGTCTCAAAAATGCGGGAGCAACCTATCAACGTTTAATGGATTGGGCTTTTCAAGGACAAGTTGGTAGAAATTTAGAAGCATATGTGGATGACATTGTTATCAAGAGTAGAAGTGAAGAAGATATGTTTAGGGATATAGAAGAGACATTTATGAAATTGAAAGAAATTAACATGCGACTGAACCCAAAGAAATGTTCATTTGGGATGAGTGCTGGAAAGTTTCTAGGTATGATAGTAAATGATGAGGGAATTAAGGCTTGTCTAGAAAAGGTAGATGCAATCCTGCAAATGGGGTCACCATCAACAGTAAAGGATGTGCAGATATTGAATGGTAGGCTGGTTGCTTTGCAAAGATTTGTGTCAAAGGTTGCAGAAAGGTCACTTCCTTTTAGGCAGGTGTTGAAATCAAGTATTGGGAAATCTGATTTTTGTTGGACTATTGAGGCAGAGGAGGCATTCAAACAACTGAAGCAATTCTTGGTTTCATTACCGACTTTGACTGCACCAATAGTGGGAGAGGTTTTACAAATGTATTTGGCGGTTTCGGAAGGAACAGTCAGTTCCGTTTTAATGGAAGAAAGGGGGCAAAAGCAAATGCCCATTTATTACGTAAGTCGAGTTTTGAAAGATTATGAAATACGATATTCTCTCATGGAAAAGTTGGTATATGCCCTTGTGCTATCAGCAAGACGTTTGAGACGTTATTTTTAAGCTCATATAATCGAAGTGCTCACGACATCTTCTATAAATCAAGTGATAAGAAAGCCGGAAGTGTCAGGTCGGATGGTAAAATGGGCCGTGGAGTTAGGGAAATATGATATTCAGTTCAATCTAAGAACAGCCATGAAAGTGCAAGTTGTTGCGGATTTTCTGGCTGAAATGCCCATTGGATGTGGTGACAGCCATGGTAAAAATAATAGTTTTGATGCGTCGTCGAAGGTGTCAACAGGTATTTGGAAGTTGTATACTGATTGTTCTTCAGGTGATGACGGTGCCGGAGCAGGTTTGCAAGTGAATTTTTTAAATCTTTTATAAATTAGTCATATAATTCTGTTTCATAAAATAAGACATAATTCATGTGTTTAACAGGACTATTGTTAATAAGTCCGGAAGGGGATGAGTTGACATATGCGCTTAAATTCGATTTTAATGTATCTAATAATGAGGCGGAATATGAGGCATTATTGGCAGGTTCATCATTTTACTTAACTAAATTATTTTTTTCTAAAAATAAAGCATGTATGAAAAATGAAAGTACGTGAGCGTACGGATCTTCTACTTAGTCGTATAGAAATCAATGTAAAACGTGAAGAACACAAAGAGTAAATACAACTGAGCTTGTATTAACCACTGAGAGACCACAGAGTACACATAGTATGTATGACACGGAAGCTTAGACTCATACTCATTACAATACAAGATGCAACTATTTATAAGGCTGAACTACGACTGGCCGAACCTCAAGTTTGGTCACACGTTCGGCGCTGTCCGAACTCCAGGTTCGCTGGGAGTTCGGACCTCAGCTATCTTGTGAGTCTTTGTCTTGTATTCGATACTTCACATGACGATCAGGACTATGTATCAACAAACTCCCCCTCGGCATGTGCAGTATCCTCTCCTCTTATCAAAACTTGTATCTTGTATTTGTAATCAAAATCTTCCTCGATCTAGACGATGAGCTTAATCTTGAATACTTGATATTGCATCGTGTGTAATCTCTTTATCACCAATCTTCAGAAGACTTGAAGTTGAGATGTTCTCTTCCAAATAGAGACCTGCCAACATAAATAATCTTGGCGCAAAACGTCTCTTAGAGACTCCAAGATATTTTGATTTTGAAATTGATTTCGTATTCCGTATTGATCAATCGAAAACAAATCAGAAACAAAATCTTTTTGGCTTTTAGAAACTTTAATATCAACACACACCTAAAATCTTTTTGGTATTTACTAATAAGAAAAATAAAACAATACCGAATCAGACACTATTTTTGTCTTTTGTGAGAAAGATCACAACTTGGGATCATATTGATTATAACATGCTGAACTACACTTCAATTTCGATTATTGTAGCACATAAGCCATGCCGATTGCAGATATAATTTGTCCAACTTTAAACTCTGGCACAATCATACTCATAACATCTGGATATGTTAAGGTATTTATTAGATTTGCATTGACCAGTGTACCCCACACTATCAGTCATACTCAGATATGCTTTGTTTATCACATTTTGTGATTTCACTTGTGATATTAATCACATAATGATTGTATTCATGATATAGTCAACTGTGTTCCATGCAAAAAGAAATAAGAACGTTAAATCGTCTACCTTAAGGTCGATCTTTCGATACGCAGATAAGGCCTCGGATTTAACAAAATAAGAAAATAGAACAAGTTGAAATTGTATAACTCAACAACAATCAGGTCGGTACTCCCGTACACGCAGAGAAAGTCCGATGAGTTATACTAAACACCAAAGAAAATAAAGCAGAACGTCAAACGAACAACAATCAGGTCGGTCTTTCGACACGCAAAGAAAGTCCGATCGTTTGACAAAATAAAGAAAATCAAACAAGTTTAAATCTTTACAAAATGAACACATGTATACACAGTGACTTCTCATTTTATATTTCACATATCTTTTTCTTGATATATCATGAGATATGCATCAAGATGTTGTCCACTAGATCAAGCATTAGATTTAGTGTATATCACATTTGTATACTTTCTGATTTGCCGAGCCTACCTTACACATCGATCAAATGATCTTATGGCTTGTTCATCTACTTTATCCATGAGTCAGACAATGTCAGCCAATGTACCATCATTTCCCAAACATGTCGGATACAATTTCTCATTTTTCAATGTTTTTGTCTTTTTGTATTTTTCAATGTTTTTGTCTTTTTCAAATTTCTCCCCCTAAAAATGATAACTCTATTTATAGATTTTCATTTTTACTTTTTGAAAAACAAACTCCCCCTCAGAATGAGATGGAGTGAAAAACAAGAAAATTAAGCAACCAACACGAATACGTCCAGTTTAGCATTTTGAAAACAAAATGTATTTTGAAATTCAATTTAATTAAAAACAGATATTTCACAATCAGCAATTAACAAATCACCGAAAGGTCTTCCTGAAACACCTGCTTGACACCAAATAAAAACATTAGTCGCATTGGGATCGACCCGATTCAATAGCGTCGGGTCGCCCGGTGTCTTCCACAAAGTCCTTGTTGGCCTTGGAAACAACTTTTGGTTTCCACAATTGTAAAATTTTCAACTTTTGATCAGAACCAGAATCAGATTCAACCGACGTACTTGGATTAGACCAAGACGATTTACGAGTTGATTTAATATTTGGAGACCATGGTTCATCAAAAATATGACCTTTGTTATCCACATATTTGGCAGTTTTGTGAATATATGCAGTCGTCGGACACTCAGCAGCTAGATGTCCCGGTTGACGACATACATAACAAAGTCTTTCTCTAAAATTGGTGGAAAATTGTTTTGATTTTGAAAAACCAGATGAATGTTCAGAATCAAAGTTATCAAAGAAATCATCAGAGGAATCATACCTAGGAGATGGACTCCTTGATGAAGACGATCTTCCAGAATAGTAAGAGAATTCCTTCTGAGATGGTGATTTCTTGGTAACTTTAGCTTTAACAGCCTTGTCAGCTTTCACTGGTTTCATTGCAACATCTGGAACTTCCTTCATAACAAAACCCAAACCTTTGTGCTTGGAACCTGAAACCTTTGAAGAATTTGAAGAACCTGAAGCTTCTCTTGCTTTAGCCTCCCTAGTGAATTTTGCTTTGATATCCTTCAGCTGGTTCGTTTCAACCAAAAGTTTTTCTTCTTCGGTTGCAGATGAAGAACTCGAAGCAAGCTTATCAAAAACTTTCTCATTCTCCAACAAAACAGATTTTGACACAAATTTTGGAGCTTCACCTAAAGGCTTCTCCTTCTTTTTAGACTTGGACTTGTTCTTCTTGGGTAGAGTGGAAAATATGGAATAGTCATGCAATTCATCTTTTGGATCAATCTGAGCAACAGTAACTTCAATTAAATCCACTGGTTGAGGAACCAAGTGAACATCATCCTTTTTAGAACTTTCTAAACTCTGATCCTGCTTGTATAAGAAATTCAGCATAGTAGGTGACAAATTACAATTCTTCACTTGCCGCTTCAACTCCAAAATCTCCAGTTGTAAATCATTGATCTTTTGATGACCTTCAAACACTTCTTGTTGCGACTTGATAAACTTTGCATTGAGATCATCATATTCATATGTCTGTAACTTTCTGATCTCACATTCTGCAAATAACTCTGCAAGAACACTTTCTCTCTTTTTCTTGTAAATCTCAACATCTTTAGTCAAGACCTCATTTTTATCTCTATAAAGAACATTTTCATCTTGCAGCATAGAAATCTTGTTTTGAAGCTTCTCCATGGTAACAGCAGTTGGAGCAATAAGAGCAGTAGCCTCTTCATATTTTTGCTGTACTGGATAACTCTTTTCAAAAAGATTCTCAAAATCTTGAGCTACATCTAAAGCTTCAACTTTGGCTTTCTCACACTCTTCAGCCAATGTTGCCTTCTCCTTCAAAACATCTTCATGAACATGAACTAATGCATAATATTTCTTTTGAAAATCATCTAATTCTTTCTTTAACACCACAATTTCTTCAGTTGAAATTTGACGACTTTGTTCAAAACTTGCAATCTCCTGGAGCAATTTTTCACATTTAAAACATGTAAATTCTTCAACCTTTGAACTATCAGAAACTTTAGGTTGATCTTCTTGAACCAAAGATGCACTTGAATAAGAATCAGAATCAGTCAAAAGACTATCATCATCATCATGACGAACAGTTAAAGCAATTGAAATTGGAGTATGATTCTTCTTAGCTTCAGTATCTGCATTCCATGCAAATTCACTTGAATGTGGAAAAGTATTGGTCCAATCGTGAACAAGAGTAGCAGATTTCTGATCAACCTTTTCAGCTTTATCGTATGGATGAAAAACTAAATGTGCATGTTGACCAGTCTTCAATTTACTTTCTGTATAACTTGGACATTCTCGAGCAAAGTGACCATAAACTGAACACTTATAACATTTCACCTTAGATTTGTCCAATCCAATCTTACCCTCCTGATTCAATCTCTTCTTCCCAGTTCTATTAAAAAATTTCTTTGTTCTACGAACCAACATAGCATATTGCCAATTCAGATCCATTTCCTCCAAATGATCATAATCAATCTGATCATAATCTTCATTTGCTAACTCAGCATTATTCACAGCACCAGTGATAACACCAAAGTATGAAGATACCAATGCAGACATCAATGCATTATAATCATCGACAGTTTGAACAGACAATGCACTTTGAGCCAAAGAACTTGGAAATGACACATTACAACCAGCAGAAGAATAACTTGGAATTTCAGATTTATCTGCTTGAAATGCCGTGGAAGGAGCAGAACTAAGATTAGTAGACTTCCCAGCATTCATTGTAGAATCATTTTCACCATGATACACTGCAGGATTCTGAATTTGTGTAGGAAGTGATTTATTCACCATTATTTCCATATCCCGAGCCTGGATTCTTTGAACCAAATCATTGAAAGACAATCCTGGAAAATCCTTATCATGAGTAATCATCATTACATAATTCTCCCATTTTTCAGGCAATGCTTCCAAAATCTTTTCTTTCATATCATCCTCTTCTTTAGTAAGATTCACCAAACGCATTTCACTCATCAGATGAGCGAATCTTGCAATTAGATTGGGAATCGTTTCATTCTGATAATTCTTAAAACTATCAAACTCTTTCTTCAAAACCTTTTGGCGACTTTTCTTGTACTGATCATTGCCTTCACATCGTTTTTCCAATGCATCCCAGAGACTTTTGGATGTATAGTTACTAGCAAATTGATGAAGTAACTCTTTAGGCAATGCCATCGTTAACGTACCATACGCCTTTTTCTCAGCTTGATAAGCTTTCTTTTGTTCAGATGACATTTTCCTTTGAAGAATAGGTTCACCAGTTTCATCTTTAGGATAAACATATTGCTCAGTGAACGCTAACCACATATCAATGTCATTAGTATCGACAAATGCTTCAAACCGTTTAACCGAACTATGATAATCTTCCAATTTTAGCAATTTGGAAACTTTCTGACTTGTTCCGATTTCATTATCATAATTCATCATTGTTTGCATCGTTGCTTGAACCTGAACCGAATTTTGAATAACTGCGAACGCTTGAAAATCGGACATTTTCGAAAAACTGGTTACTGTTTACTCCGAACCTCCTCCGAATTATCTCCGAACCTAAGTTTCGTCGAACTCTCTCCGAACCTGACCTTCGGACAGAACAAATAGATTCAACACCGAACTATCACCGAGCACTGGCCAAGCTTACCGAACTCTGTCCGAACCTCGAGTTCGGAGCGGTTAGACCGAACGAGTCCGAACCTCAAACGAGACAGATTTCACTCGACTCCATTTTCTCGATTTTTAGTGTTTTTCGATGGAATTTTCGACAGGAATTCAAGTAAACTCGATAAAAACAACTCAGGAATGAATTTTGAAAGAAAATCACACTCGAGACACTCAAACGAACTCAAAAATGATTGACATTTTAGCAAAAACGTGAATTTGAACCCAAAACTCCGAAAAATAGTGATTTCCGACTAGTAGAGCAAACCAACTGCTCTGATACCACTTTAAAGTGCGTGAGCGTACGGATCTTCTACTTAGTCGTATAGAAATCAATGTAAAACGTGAAGAACACAAAGAGTAAATACAACTGAGCTTGTATTAACCACTGAGAGACCACAGAGTACACAGAGTATGTATGACACGGAAGCTTAGACTCATACTCATTACAATACAAGACGCAACTATTTATAAGGCTGAACTACGACTGGCCGAACCTCAAGTTCGGTCACACGTTTGGCGCTGTCCGAACTCCAGGTTCGCTGGGAGTTCGGACCTCAGCTATCTTGTGAGTCTTTGTCTTGTATTCGATACTTCACATGACGATCAGGACTATGTATCAACAAAAAATAAGGATATGTCAAAAAGGAAAAGGACGGGGTAAGCTAAAGATAAAAGTCGTATATTTGAGTTGCAGTTTTAAGATTAGCCAAGAGGATGGGTGCTACAGATGTAAGATCACACGTGGATTCGTTGCTGGTGGCAAATCATATCAAGGGAGATTATGAGGCAAAGAGTGCCATGATGGCTCTCTATTTATCGCAAGTGAAGGAGTTGATGCGTAGTTTTCTAACATGTGAGGTGGAACATATATCAAGGGGAAAGAACAAGAAAGCAGATGTGCTTAGTAAACTAGCATCCACTTCATTCCAGCATTTAGCTAAAGAGATAAGAGTAGAAGTTTTGGAAGAACCATCGGTTCTGGTTAAACAAGTGGTGGCTGTGTCTTTCAATGAAGAAGTTTGGTTTTGGCCAATTTGGAAATATTTGGAAGAAGGATATTTGCCGGAAGAAAGAGAAGAAGCAAGGAAAATTCGCGTAAATGCTTTACAATATCAGTTGTAGAATGGGATCTTGTACCGAAAAACATACCTTGGATCGCTTTTAAGGTGTGTAACTAAAGAAGAGGCAAAAAGAGTGGTGCAAGAAGTGCATAGTGGGATCTGTGGGAATCACATGGGTCCCCGCATGATTATCAACAAGTTGGTAGTACTAGGATATTATTGGCCTGGTATGCATAAATTCATTACAGAAGAACTTAGAAAGTGTGACAGTTGCCAGAGACATGCTCCCGTAAGTTTAAAAGCCAAACATGAGCTTGTTACTGTTTCAACAGCATGAACCTTTCAGAAGTGGGGAATAGACATTGTAGGACCATTTCCGGAAGCAGCGGGACGGGTCAAATTTCTTACTGTAGCTGTTGATTAGTTTACAAAGTGGGCAGAGGCAAAGGCGGTTGCGAGCATTACGGGGCAGCATGTGAAAAAAATTGTATGGGTGTATATTATTTGTCGATTTGGTTTACCTTTATACATTGTCTCAGATAATGAAAAACAATTTGCGGATGATCCCTTTCGGAGCTGGTGTGAGGAGTTGGGAATAGTACAAATTTTTGCATCTGTGGCATATCCGCAAGCCAATGGGCAGGTTGAAAGAGTTAATAGAAGTTTGGTTGATGGAATTAAGGTACGTTTGGAAAAAGCTAGAGGTGGCTGGATGGACGAGTTATCACATGTGTTATGGGCACATAGAACCATGCCCAAAACAAGCAACGGAGAACCTCTATTCAGTTTGACATATGGGACTGAGGCTGTCATTCCAGCAGAAGTGGGATTACCTACTCAACGGATGTTGGAAGTTATAAATAATGATCAGCAGTTGAGAGCAAATTTGGATTTATTGGAGGAAAGGAGAGAGATGGCATCCATAAGAGAGAGTAAGTATAAGTCGGAAATGGAGAAATAGTATAATTCCCATGTCAAACTTTACTAATTTAAAGAGGGGGATCTAGTTCTGCGCAACAATGATGTTAGTAGGATGGAACCAAAAGGAAAGTTAGCTGCACAATGGGAAGGTCCATACAAAATAACAGAAGTTTTAGGCAAGGGGTCTTATTTGTTGGAGGATGGAAACGACAATGTGCTGGCAAGACCATGGAATGGCGTACATTTGAAAATATATTATTCGTAATTTTTCCTTGAAAAGAAAGTTGTAAACAAAAAAGATGAGGAAATGGATATGTTCCTATATTAGTATATAAGTTTCATTGCTATGGGCAATTAATGTTTAAAAAAAAAAGAAAAAGAAAGTAGGTAATATGTTGAGTTTGCATATAATAAACTAAAGTCCAAAAGACTGAAGTATGGTTGGCTACCATGTATCTAAAAATAGATGCGAAATCAAATAGATCAATAAAAAGCATTCTTGTAAAGATGCGACCTATGGGTCATAAGAGGTAGTCATGCACTATCCAAAAAATTCCGGAAAATGTGTAAAAAGCATCCTTGTAAACATGCGACCTATGGGGTCATAAGAAGTAGTTATGCGCTACCCAACAAATTCTGGGAAAATCATAAAAGAGGCTAAGGTTACTCTTGTGACACCGGAAGTGGTCCATAAGACCGAAAAGGAATTACCCATTACTAATTGCTAAGTTCAAATGCATGTGTATAATTATAGTTAAGAAACCTGTAGAGGCTAGATTATGAGGCTTGCAATATTAAATATGTTGGGCTGGGCTTAGAGGGTTTCATTAGTTTATTAGACTAGTTTGGTTATTGTATGTAGGCTAGTTTATGGTTGGGCTTGAGTTTACTATTGGGTTTATGACTCAAGAGGCCCAATAGTAAACCCATTGGGGTGCCTATATAAACCCCTCTAGACCTCCTCATTTGGGTTGGGGATTGGAGAGCTAGTTTACGATTTTCAGGGAGGTGATTATGATCGTGATCGTGATCTAGAGAGAGAAGAGTGTTTACGATTTCTGTTTTGTACCCGACAAGTTTTCTTGTGTGCAAAGATCAAGTTTTTAACGTTTAATCATCGTATTCTTCGTGTTTCTTCTCTTCTATATCTTGAATCAATCATAAACGAGGATTCCGCACTCATTTGTGGTTAAAATATCATGATTAGTTGTTGACTCAGGACCCACAATTGGTATCAGAGCCAAGAATCACAGATTCGAGGTTCACATGGTATTGGATTCAAGATTTTTTTCTGAAAAAAAAATCGAGTTTTTGAAGGTTTAAAGGCTATTTGAAGGTTTACGATTGCTCCTGCTGCTGTTCGTGAGTGTTTACGACTATTTTCTGGGTTGGTTTGAAGGTTTACGACTGCTTTGCTTGAAGATCTGCATCGGAAACTCGTTTACGACTTAAGGTTTGGATTTTTATCAGTTTACAATCCGAGATTTTGAGTTTACGATTGTACTTTGTCGGAATCTCGTGTTTACGACATTTTCTTACCGGAATCAGCGTTTACGACTTTACCTGTCGGAAACTAGTTTACGATTGAAACTTATCAGAATCTGGAGTTTACGATCAGGAGTTTACGATCCACGGGTGATTACGATCGTAAACAGGGATTACGATCGGAAACAGGTTGTGCGGCAAAAAGTCACTATTTCACACTTTCACGGAAACGGACGTAACTTTTGACTCGTTTGGAGTTAGAAGCTCAAATTTTAACACGACATTCGTGACAACAAGCCCCAGAATTACCCCAGACTAACGTCCAGGGGAGCTCGTTTGGACCCCCAAATTCCACTCCGAAGGCCTCCATTTTTCAGTTTTAAGTTTTTGACACTATTCTTTGAATAGTACTTTTGCTGTTTTTGCCGATTCTTCAAAATCTTCAAAGGCTGCATATCTAAAGAAAGAAAATGAGTTCAGTGGTTGAAGAAAAGAATATAGTTGAGGACAAAGATGATTTCACAGATGAAGTTGACAAAACTGAGATATGCCCCTGAAAATGCGTGAGCATCGGATCGTCTACTCGATCTAGCTAATCGGACATCGAAACGTAAATAACCGATTG
>JBCNJP010000025.1:10642083-10658498 GCA_039602395.1 Deinandra increscens subsp. villosa | reverse complement strand
CACAATTGTAAAATTTTCAACTTTTGATCAGAACCAGAATCAGATTCAACCGACGTACTTGGATTAGACCAAGACGATTTACGAGTTGATTTAATATTTGGAGACCATGGTTCATCAAAAATATGACCTTTGTTATCCACATATTTGGCAGTTTTGTGAATATATGCAGTCGTCGGACACTCAGCAGCTAGATGTCCCGGTTGACGACATACATAACAAAGTCTTTCTCTAAAATTGGTGGAAAATTGTTTTGATTTTGAAAAACCAGATGAATGTTCAGAATCAAAGTTATCAAAGAAATCATCAGAGGAATCATACCTAGGAGATGGACTCCTTGATGAAGACGATCTTCCAGAATAGTAAGAGAATTCCTTCTGAGATGGTGATTTCTTGGTAACTTTAGCTTTAACAGCCTTGTCAGCTTTCACTGGTTTCATTGCAACATCTGGAACTTCCTTCATAACAAAACCCAAACCTTTGTGCTTGGAACCTGAAACCTTTGAAGAATTTGAAGAACCTGAAGCTTCTCTTGCTTTAGCCTCCCTAGTGAATTTTGCTTTGATATCCTTCAGCTGGTTCGTTTCAACCAAAAGTTTTTCTTCTTCGGTTGCAGATGAAGAACTCGAAGCAAGCTTATCAAAAACTTTCTCATTCTCCAACAAAACAGATTTTGACACAAATTTTGGAGCTTCACCTAAAGGCTTCTCCTTCTTTTTAGACTTGGACTTGTTCTTCTTGGGTAGAGTGGAAAATATGGAATAGTCATGCAATTCATCTTTTGGATCAATCTGAGCAACAGTAACTTCAATTAAATCCACTGGTTGAGGAACCAAGTGAACATCATCCTTTTTAGAACTTTCTAAACTCTGATCCTGCTTGTATAAGAAATTCAGCATAGTAGGTGACAAATTACAATTCTTCACTTGCCGCTTCAACTCCAAAATCTCCAGTTGTAAATCATTGATCTTTTGATGACCTTCAAACACTTCTTGTTGCGACTTGATAAACTTTGCATTGAGATCATCATATTCATATGTCTGTAACTTTCTGATCTCACATTCTGCAAATAACTCTGCAAGAACACTTTCTCTCTTTTTCTTGTAAATCTCAACATCTTTAGTCAAGACCTCATTTTTATCTCTATAAAGAACATTTTCATCTTGCAGCATAGAAATCTTGTTTTGAAGCTTCTCCATGGTAACAGCAGTTGGAGCAATAAGAGCAGTAGCCTCTTCATATTTTTGCTGTACTGGATAACTCTTTTCAAAAAGATTCTCAAAATCTTGAGCTACATCTAAAGCTTCAACTTTGGCTTTCTCACACTCTTCAGCCAATGTTGCCTTCTCCTTCAAAACATCTTCATGAACATGAACTAATGCATAATATTTCTTTTGAAAATCATCTAATTCTTTCTTTAACACCACAATTTCTTCAGTTGAAATTTGACGACTTTGTTCAAAACTTGCAATCTCCTGGAGCAATTTTTCACATTTAAAACATGTAAATTCTTCAACCTTTGAACTATCAGAAACTTTAGGTTGATCTTCTTGAACCAAAGATGCACTTGAATAAGAATCAGAATCAGTCAAAAGACTATCATCATCATCATGACGAACAGTTAAAGCAATTGAAATTGGAGTATGATTCTTCTTAGCTTCAGTATCTGCATTCCATGCAAATTCACTTGAATGTGGAAAAGTATTGGTCCAATCGTGAACAAGAGTAGCAGATTTCTGATCAACCTTTTCAGCTTTATCGTATGGATGAAAAACTAAATGTGCATGTTGACCAGTCTTCAATTTACTTTCTGTATAACTTGGACATTCTCGAGCAAAGTGACCATAAACTGAACACTTATAACATTTCACCTTAGATTTGTCCAATCCAATCTTACCCTCCTGATTCAATCTCTTCTTCCCAGTTCTATTAAAAAATTTCTTTGTTCTACGAACCAACATAGCATATTGCCAATTCAGATCCATTTCCTCCAAATGATCATAATCAATCTGATCATAATCTTCATTTGCTAACTCAGCATTATTCACAGCACCAGTGATAACACCAAAGTATGAAGATACCAATGCAGACATCAATGCATTATAATCATCGACAGTTTGAACAGACAATGCACTTTGAGCCAAAGAACTTGGAAATGACACATTACAACCAGCAGAAGAATAACTTGGAATTTCAGATTTATCTGCTTGAAATGCCGTGGAAGGAGCAGAACTAAGATTAGTAGACTTCCCAGCATTCATTGTAGAATCATTTTCACCATGATACACTGCAGGATTCTGAATTTGTGTAGGAAGTGATTTATTCACCATTATTTCCATATCCCGAGCCTGGATTCTTTGAACCAAATCATTGAAAGACAATCCTGGAAAATCCTTATCATGAGTAATCATCATTACATAATTCTCCCATTTTTCAGGCAATGCTTCCAAAATCTTTTCTTTCATATCATCCTCTTCTTTAGTAAGATTCACCAAACGCATTTCACTCATCAGATGAGCGAATCTTGCAATTAGATTGGGAATCGTTTCATTCTGATAATTCTTAAAACTATCAAACTCTTTCTTCAAAACCTTTTGGCGACTTTTCTTGTACTGATCATTGCCTTCACATCGTTTTTCCAATGCATCCCAGAGACTTTTGGATGTATAGTTACTAGCAAATTGATGAAGTAACTCTTTAGGCAATGCCATCGTTAACGTACCATACGCCTTTTTCTCAGCTTGATAAGCTTTCTTTTGTTCAGATGACATTTTCCTTTGAAGAATAGGTTCACCAGTTTCATCTTTAGGATAAACATATTGCTCAGTGAACGCTAACCACATATCAATGTCATTAGTATCGACAAATGCTTCAAACCGTTTAACCGAACTATGATAATCTTCCAATTTTAGCAATTTGGAAACTTTCTGACTTGTTCCGATTTCATTATCATAATTCATCATTGTTTGCATCGTTGCTTGAACCTGAACCGAATTTTGAATAACTGCGAACGCTTGAAAATCGGACATTTTCGAAAAACTGGTTACTGTTTACTCCGAACCTCCTCCGAATTATCTCCGAACCTAAGTTTCGTCGAACTCTCTCCGAACCTGACCTTCGGACAGAACAAATAGATTCAACACCGAACTATCACCGAGCACTGGCCAAGCTTACCGAACTCTGTCCGAACCTCGAGTTCGGAGCGGTTAGACCGAACGAGTCCGAACCTCAAACGAGACAGATTTCACTCGACTCCATTTTCTCGATTTTTAGTGTTTTTCGATGGAATTTTCGACAGGAATTCAAGTAAACTCGATAAAAACAACTCAGGAATGAATTTTGAAAGAAAATCACACTCGAGACACTCAAACGAACTCAAAAATGATTGACATTTTAGCAAAAACGTGAATTTGAACCCAAAACTCCGAAAAATAGTGATTTCCGACTAGTAGAGCAAACCAACTGCTCTGATACCACTTTAAAGTGCGTGAGCGTACGGATCTTCTACTTAGTCGTATAGAAATCAATGTAAAACGTGAAGAACACAAAGAGTAAATACAACTGAGCTTGTATTAACCACTGAGAGACCACAGAGTACACAGAGTATGTATGACACGGAAGCTTAGACTCATACTCATTACAATACAAGACGCAACTATTTATAAGGCTGAACTACGACTGGCCGAACCTCAAGTTCGGTCACACGTTTGGCGCTGTCCGAACTCCAGGTTCGCTGGGAGTTCGGACCTCAGCTATCTTGTGAGTCTTTGTCTTGTATTCGATACTTCACATGACGATCAGGACTATGTATCAACAAAAAATAAGGATATGTCAAAAAGGAAAAGGACGGGGTAAGCTAAAGATAAAAGTCGTATATTTGAGTTGCAGTTTTAAGATTAGCCAAGAGGATGGGTGCTACAGATGTAAGATCACACGTGGATTCGTTGCTGGTGGCAAATCATATCAAGGGAGATTATGAGGCAAAGAGTGCCATGATGGCTCTCTATTTATCGCAAGTGAAGGAGTTGATGCGTAGTTTTCTAACATGTGAGGTGGAACATATATCAAGGGGAAAGAACAAGAAAGCAGATGTGCTTAGTAAACTAGCATCCACTTCATTCCAGCATTTAGCTAAAGAGATAAGAGTAGAAGTTTTGGAAGAACCATCGGTTCTGGTTAAACAAGTGGTGGCTGTGTCTTTCAATGAAGAAGTTTGGTTTTGGCCAATTTGGAAATATTTGGAAGAAGGATATTTGCCGGAAGAAAGAGAAGAAGCAAGGAAAATTCGCGTAAATGCTTTACAATATCAGTTGTAGAATGGGATCTTGTACCGAAAAACATACCTTGGATCGCTTTTAAGGTGTGTAACTAAAGAAGAGGCAAAAAGAGTGGTGCAAGAAGTGCATAGTGGGATCTGTGGGAATCACATGGGTCCCCGCATGATTATCAACAAGTTGGTAGTACTAGGATATTATTGGCCTGGTATGCATAAATTCATTACAGAAGAACTTAGAAAGTGTGACAGTTGCCAGAGACATGCTCCCGTAAGTTTAAAAGCCAAACATGAGCTTGTTACTGTTTCAACAGCATGAACCTTTCAGAAGTGGGGAATAGACATTGTAGGACCATTTCCGGAAGCAGCGGGACGGGTCAAATTTCTTACTGTAGCTGTTGATTAGTTTACAAAGTGGGCAGAGGCAAAGGCGGTTGCGAGCATTACGGGGCAGCATGTGAAAAAAATTGTATGGGTGTATATTATTTGTCGATTTGGTTTACCTTTATACATTGTCTCAGATAATGAAAAACAATTTGCGGATGATCCCTTTCGGAGCTGGTGTGAGGAGTTGGGAATAGTACAAATTTTTGCATCTGTGGCATATCCGCAAGCCAATGGGCAGGTTGAAAGAGTTAATAGAAGTTTGGTTGATGGAATTAAGGTACGTTTGGAAAAAGCTAGAGGTGGCTGGATGGACGAGTTATCACATGTGTTATGGGCACATAGAACCATGCCCAAAACAAGCAACGGAGAACCTCTATTCAGTTTGACATATGGGACTGAGGCTGTCATTCCAGCAGAAGTGGGATTACCTACTCAACGGATGTTGGAAGTTATAAATAATGATCAGCAGTTGAGAGCAAATTTGGATTTATTGGAGGAAAGGAGAGAGATGGCATCCATAAGAGAGAGTAAGTATAAGTCGGAAATGGAGAAATAGTATAATTCCCATGTCAAACTTTACTAATTTAAAGAGGGGGATCTAGTTCTGCGCAACAATGATGTTAGTAGGATGGAACCAAAAGGAAAGTTAGCTGCACAATGGGAAGGTCCATACAAAATAACAGAAGTTTTAGGCAAGGGGTCTTATTTGTTGGAGGATGGAAACGACAATGTGCTGGCAAGACCATGGAATGGCGTACATTTGAAAATATATTATTCGTAATTTTTCCTTGAAAAGAAAGTTGTAAACAAAAAAGATGAGGAAATGGATATGTTCCTATATTAGTATATAAGTTTCATTGCTATGGGCAATTAATGTTTAAAAAAAAAAGAAAAAGAAAGTAGGTAATATGTTGAGTTTGCATATAATAAACTAAAGTCCAAAAGACTGAAGTATGGTTGGCTACCATGTATCTAAAAATAGATGCGAAATCAAATAGATCAATAAAAAGCATTCTTGTAAAGATGCGACCTATGGGTCATAAGAGGTAGTCATGCACTATCCAAAAAATTCCGGAAAATGTGTAAAAAGCATCCTTGTAAACATGCGACCTATGGGGTCATAAGAAGTAGTTATGCGCTACCCAACAAATTCTGGGAAAATCATAAAAGAGGCTAAGGTTACTCTTGTGACACCGGAAGTGGTCCATAAGACCGAAAAGGAATTACCCATTACTAATTGCTAAGTTCAAATGCATGTGTATAATTATAGTTAAGAAACCTGTAGAGGCTAGATTATGAGGCTTGCAATATTAAATATGTTGGGCTGGGCTTAGAGGGTTTCATTAGTTTATTAGACTAGTTTGGTTATTGTATGTAGGCTAGTTTATGGTTGGGCTTGAGTTTACTATTGGGTTTATGACTCAAGAGGCCCAATAGTAAACCCATTGGGGTGCCTATATAAACCCCTCTAGACCTCCTCATTTGGGTTGGGGATTGGAGAGCTAGTTTACGATTTTCAGGGAGGTGATTATGATCGTGATCGTGATCTAGAGAGAGAAGAGTGTTTACGATTTCTGTTTTGTACCCGACAAGTTTTCTTGTGTGCAAAGATCAAGTTTTTAACGTTTAATCATCGTATTCTTCGTGTTTCTTCTCTTCTCTATCTTGAATCAATCATAAACGAGGATTCCGCACTCATTTGTGGTTAAAATATCGTGATTAGTTGTTGACTCAGGACCCACAATTGGTATCAGAGCCAAGAATCACAGATTCGAGGTTCACATGGTATTGGATTCAAGATTTTTTTCTGAAAAAAAAATCGAGTTTTTGAAGGTTTAAAGGCTATTTGAAGGTTTACGATTGCTCCTGCTGCTGTTCGTGAGTGTTTACGACTATTTTCTGGGTTGGTTTGAAGGTTTACGACTGCTTTGCTTGAAGATCTGCATCGGAAACTCGTTTACGACTTAAAGTTTGGATTTTTATCAGTTTACAATCCGAGATTTTGAGTTTACGATTGTACTTTGTCGGAATCTCGTGTTTACGACATTTTCTTACCGGAATCAGCGTTTACGACTTTACCTGTCGGAAACTAGTTTACGATTGAAACTTATCAGAATCTGGAGTTTACGATCAGGAGTTTACGATCCACGGGTGATTACGATCGTAAACAGGGATTACGATCGGAAACAGGTTGTGCGGCAAAAAGTCACTATTTCACACTTTCACGGAAACGGACGTAACTTTTGACTCGTTTGGAGTTAGAAGCTCAAATTTTAACACGACATTCGTGACAACAAGCCCCAGAATTACCCCAGACTAACGTCCAGGGGAGCTCGTTTGGACCCCCAAATTCCACTCCGAAGGCCTCCATTTTTCAGTTTTAAGTTTTTGACACTATTCTTTGAATAGTACTTTTGCCGTTTTTGCCGATTCTTCAAAATCTTCAAAGGCTGCATATCTAAAGAAAGAAAATGAGTTCAGTGGTTGAAGAAAAGAATATAGTTGAGGACAAAGATGATTTCACAGATGAAGTTGACAAAACTGAGATATGCCCCAATCCCACTTGTGCTCGTATAATTCCCGGACTTAGGCAAGTTTGTAAAAATTATCAGATAGAATTATTTGAGATAAAATGCGAGAGGAGTTCCTTTAAGGGTAGATGGCAAAAGAATGAGCAGAAGGTAAAAGCTCAGAAACCAGACATTGTGAAATATCAAAAACTTGCTACTGAGAAAACTCTACTGTATGACAATGCAAAGTTAGAAATAACTGAGCTTAGGAAGCAGGTAGATGAGCTCACACATAAGAACAATGAGTTGCAAGTGAAACTAGATGTGAATCAAATGAGAACAAAAGAATGCTCGATGCTGGAAAGGAATTGTCACATGCTGTTGTGACTGGTCAAGTTGGGAAAGACACATCTGGGTTTGGGTCAGAGAAAACTGATAAATCTTTGGCAATGAACAACATCATTCCTCCACCAGTTCCCAGAGACATTATAGGAATACTTCTTAGTGAGGATCAAGTTGAACGAACCAAGTCTGATTATAAAGAAGTTGCTCTTCCTATTGATAGTGTCTTGGTTGGAACTACACCATTGACTCAAGAAGAAACTGATAATGAAGCAAACATGACTTATGGTGAAGGGAGAGTAAAGGATATATCAGACAATGATGCTGGGTGCCAGAAATATGACAGGTGTCACAACTCTAAGTCTGATGAAGCTGGGATAGAGTTGAAACCATACCCTAAAATTGAAACCCCATGCTTCAAAGTAATTGACGAAGTCAAAAGGGAAAAGGTGATCTTGACGACACAGCCTAAGGGGAAGATCTTTATGACATCTGGATCAATGTTTGACCAAGAACCAGATGTAGGATATGAACTACCATCCTTCTCCTCCAAGTTCAAGGGAATAACCGATGGAGTGATAAGTGAACCTAAAGTTGAGAGGCCAAAGATCACCATCAAGCATCCAAGTATGAAACCAACAGCTGGAGTGAAGAATGAAAAACTCAAGGGAGTAGCTGTGTCTCCCATTTCTTCAGTTGGATCATGCAGTTGTTGTTGTAATTGCAAGAATGGTGCTTCAACGTCAAAGAATCAAGGAAGCACAAAGACAGTAAAGACAGGTTCGACACAGGCTTCGACAAACCAGCAGAAAGTCAAATCTGAAGCTGCAGTCAAACTAAAGAAGCATACACAAGGCAAACCAGCTCCATATCAGCCACCGAAGACAAATGGGTACACGTTTAACTTCTATCTAAAGAAGCAGACTAGTTTTAATTGTGGCATCGCTGGTCATATTGCTAGAAACTGTCTTTATCGCCCTTATGAACCCTATTATCCGAAAACTCAAAGGGTTTCATCTCAGGAGTCTGTGAAGTCTAAGCCGATGATGGTGCAAAAACCTAAGGCAATGAAGACTGTTACTCCTAAGGTTAAACCCTCTGATCAACATTGGGGCGCTGCCAAAGCTGAAAGAAAATCTTTAAATCAAAACCACAGCTTTCCAAGTTACCAAAATTTTCAGAAAAAGGTGATGAAACCTTTTTCAAAGCAATCAAAACTTGAAAAACCCAAAGTTACCCCTCCCAAGGTAACTAAAACTGTTTTAAAAAATGAATCTAAAATGAAGAAGGTTGAAATACCTAAAGTCACAACTCCAAAGGTGACTAAAACAAATGTTAAATCACCTGGAACTTGGAAACCAAAAATCAAGGCAGTTCCATCCCAACTTTCTGATTTTTCAAAGAGGATGTTCTTACAAGAAGTATCTTGCCTTGATTCCTCAGGTGTACCCAGAAAAACAATGGCCTGGGTACCATTAGCTAACTAATCTCTCACTCTGTGCAGGAACGATCAAGGAGGATTATCACTAACGTTTTTATTACTAATTTGTTTGCTGATAAGTGATTGCTCCAGGCACAGTTTAGGATACGTATCTTCATGTCATGTCAAGTAATCTATACAATGGAAGGTATGTCTCTTTGAGAGGTAAAATGTCAACATCATCATGAAAGGTACTGTTCTTAACTTGGTTGTTTGAATGTTGAGGCAGCAAAGGGTCTTTTGAGTCAAACCTATTCCATTAAAGTGTCAATTAAGCTTTTGATTGATTATATGTTTGACTTCAAATGCAATGAAGTGTGCATGTCATGAAACCCAATTTTCTAAAATTTTCAAATCAATACTTTGAAAGTTAGCTTGGCCAAATATCTTCAAAATTTTGTGTTTTGTTCTTTTAAGTGTGTTTGTGTGTTTTATTTTTTATTTAAAAAATAAAAAAAATGATGTTCACAAGATTGTGACATTAAAAATCAAAAAGCAAGGGGAAGAAATGTAAAGATGAAGAAAAAGTTGACCCCTCAAATATAGTGTGCTTTTCAATTTTTAATTGTTTGTGTCTTGTTTTTGAGAAGTTTAGGGGAAGTAAAATGAATGTCCCGGTTGGAGATGGCTGACACGCGTAAGGCGGAAGTGAAAGGCAAGCTCCACGGTGATATGCTCGGTAGGCTCGACCTAAACTTATGACCTCCAATGAAAGTGCAGTGAACTTAAAAGATATATATGTTTAGTTTCCCATCCCAGGTTGCATGGTTTAAAAGACTGAGTCCCGGAAAAAATGGGATGAGACTGGTAATTACCTAGTATTCACTCTCTCACACGCCATGTCTCTGCTGTCATGACTACACCACATAATAAAAAGAAAAGAAAAAGAAAAGAAAAAGAAATGAAAAAGAAATAAGAAAAATTGAAAAAGAAAAGAGAATAAATAATCACTGAGTTGGTCTTCTTTGCGTGCTTAGCGGCCGACCTGATCACCAACTGATGGTTAATGAAATAAGTGGTAGTCATAACGGTGTTGCATGGTTCCTCAAGCTGGGGGTTTGTGAATCCTCAATAAACTCTGAGGTTGGGTAGGTTTTGCTGTGTAAGCTTGGGTGTGGGGATAATTAAACATGACGGTAATATTGTACTATATTAAGCATGACGCATTCGGTTGGGATTAAACGGGTTTGAGTTTAAAGCGGACATACATACCGGCAATCACCTGGACTAGTTGAGTAACTGAAGCTGAAAAGGGTTCCTCAGTCAGATTCATACGGTTTGATCGCTTGTAAACTTTCTCATGTTTGGTTTGGTAAGTATTTGTTTAGTTTATATCTTTCGTGTGTGAGTCGTTAAGTTCTTTTTGGTGTGTTTTCGTCTTGGCCAGGTTGATTTGAGAAGTCAAAATGTGTTTTTCATGGGTTTTAATGCATGACAATATGCCCCCGACAGATCTTGACAAATTTTTAGGGGAAGGAGTATGGGATAATAAGTATTATCTAAAGGGAACTCGAGGATGATACTTATTATCTAATGGAAAAGACTTTCTCCGTCAGATCTTGACAAATTTTTAGGGGAAGGAGTATGGGATAATAAGTATTATCCGAAGGGAACTCGAGGATGGTACTTATTATCTAGTGAAAAGACTTCCATAATACATAGTATCTTAAGGGAACTCGAAGATAATATGTATTATCTCAGGGGAAGTCCTTGGCTGAAGAGAAGTTTTCAGCTAAGGGGAAGTCTTTAGAGGTCTTGGGTTCAAGGGAAGTTTTATAGAAAACCCGTAATCTATATTAGGGTTTTTGGTTAAAATTATATTAATTTGAATCAACTAAACAAATGATAGTTATCCTCTTACCCAAAGACCAGTCATCAAATGTCTGGTGGAGTATATTTTTTCAAATGTGTGTCAGACAGGTTGATGAGAGAAAGATGCTGCTGATGCTGCTGCTGCTCAAAGTTAAAGAACTAGCCGGACAAGACTTCCATCTGGAAAAGCAACTGTTCAGGGGAAGTTGTTGGTGTCTTTACAAGTTTTCAAAAGAGCTTCAAAGAAGATGTTCACATGTTTAAGGGAAGCTGAAGATTTCAAGTCAATCTTTGATAAAGAAAATGATACAGAGAGCAGTTAGAGATCACGAAGTTTGAAGATCAACAATCAAGTTCTTCACAGCTAGAGGTTTTCAAAGTTTTACCCTCTAGTTTTTGGAGATTCAAGACAGTTACCGAAGATTCAGCAAGAACCAGTTCTTTCAAAAGACACAAGTCAATGAGAATCCTCCATCTCATTAACTTGTTCATTTCAAGAAGTTAAAGCTGATGCTGATCAAGAGGAAGTCCCAAGTGCCCGTTATGAAACCCAATGAAGATTTCTGCGGAACGAATCTTCATCAACGTCTTTTCCAGCCAGTCAAGAAGAAGATTTTCAAAGATCGAAGACATTTAATATCACAATCCTAGGGGAAGATTATAGAGGCTAGATTATGAGGCTTGCAATATTAAATATGTTGGGCTGGGCTTATAGGGTTTCATTAGTTTAGTATACTAGTTTGGTTATTGTATGTAGACTAGTTTATGGTTGGGCTTGAGTTTACTATTGGGTTTATGACTCAAGAGGCCCAATAGTAAACCCATTGGGGTGCCTATATAAACCCCTCTAGACCTCCTCATTTTGGTTGGGGATTGGAGAGCTAGTTTACGATTTCCAGGGAGGTGATTACGATTGTGATCGTGATCTACAGAGAGAAGAGTGTTTACGATTTCTGTTTTGTACCCGATAAGTTTTCTTGTGTGCAAAGATCAAGTTTTTAACGTTTAATCATCGTATTCTTCATGTTTCTTCTCTTCTCTATCTTGAATCAATCATAAACGAGGATTCCGCACTCATTTGTGGTTAAAATATCGTGATTAGTTGTTAACTCAGGACCCACAAAACCTAATGTGTTAACATGGACGCGTGTGACCACTTAAGTTAATAAAGTGATTCATGCACATGTGAACAAGCAAATGCAAGATATAGTTACCATAATGACATAATAAATTCATAACATTCCATTCCAAAATGAAAAAATATACCATATGTCATGACAAGTACATAAAAGTAAAAGTTGTTTGAAGGTTAAAAGCCCTACATATACGGGCAATCAAAATGAAAGTCCACTCGCAGGTGGAGCAAATTGTTCATTGTTCAAAAAAGGGGATGTTGATATGAAGAAATTTACCTGGGAGAATCATGGTGGAGGCAGGTTGGATGAGTCAGTTGCCAAAGTCTCCTTGATCACATCCAGCGGGGCATCATAAAGGGTCTTGCAAGCTTCAAAAAATGGAAATGACAGTTTCTGAAATGAGACATTGGCTTCATGAAGTTTCTTTCCGGCGTTAGGATCCAAACCTTGGCAGGCTTCTGCAGAAATTTGTGGGTTTGTGGCTGCATGGAATAACCCTGACCTCACTCCTTCATTGTATCCGCATGCGTTCATAGCGTTGATCGCTGCAGCGATTGCTGTCTTTAAAGTTGGGCCTTTTTGGATCCTATTTGCCACATCAGGAATACCTTCACCAACCAACCATTTTTTCTCTTCTGCAAAAACTCTTTTAAATTCCTCCAACTTCTGTGTTTCAGCATCAAGCATGGATGTGACAGTATCATGTTCTGAAAGGAATATAAAACCTATAAGTACAAGGAAAAGGAGTGATATTAGAAGTAAGAAAAATGTGAATAGGCGATACCAGTCTTTGATTGCTGAAGTTGAAGGTCCATGTCTTCGAGCTTATCATCTCTTTTCTTCGGTTCTGATGTGTACTCGGAAAACTGATCTTGTTTTTGTTTCTCAGGACTTTCTATCATGGTTCTGGAATGGCTCAAGGATTTTTCCACATCCGACAAACGAGCAGAAATATCAGAGAAGGATCGGGCCAACTCTTGGTTTTCTTTTTTGAAGCGCTTGGTTTTTCTCCAGCATATCCGACTGGGAGACTGTGGCAAGTTTAGCATTCAGGGACTACAATTGAAATTCTGCTTTTATCCATCTGTTATATAGCTCAGGGATAATGACATTGTTGTTTGCATAAGATGATACAACATGAGCTGCAAATTCAGGAGCAAGAATTTCTTCTGATCGCCTAATATCTCCCGGACCTATCGCTTTCAGGAAAAAGTCTTTGGCACATGCAGGATCGGAAATGCTGTCACGGTTTGTAATATTCCATGTTGGAATAAACAGTTCATCCAGACCGATTGTGGATTTGTTAAGGGCTGCCATTAGGCGTGCTTCATTTCGAACCCACATTGAGTCCGAAAAGCTGGGAAGGACAGATGTGGTAAAGTTTGAAGAGCCACTTGGATAAAGTTGAGTTGCCAGAGGGGTAGTGGTAATAACAGAAGATGGTACCATTGTTTGAGTAGCAAATGTGGTGGTGTTACTCTCAGAAGGTAAAACAGTAGGAGATGGTGTACTTGTCAGATCAATGGTGGGGCAAGGAGATTGCATGAATTCTGTAACTGTGGAACTGATCAAATGAGCTAGGCTAGGTGGAGATATGATAAGGGTGTTTCCATCATCAGATACTGGAGATGTTGTTCTTTCAGTGGTTTCATTATCAAAGTTTTCATAAAAAGTTTCAATGGCGGGAGAAGACTTAGCTGTTGAGCGTGTGACTTGTGACTTTCTAGGTTTTTTGGGAGCAACATCACTTCCTTCTTCATCCATCGATGGGGCATGTTTGTTGGGTTTAGCACATCTTTTCTTCCTCTTTTGGATCACAGGAGAAGGAGGTTGAGATACCTTTTGAGGAGAAGAGGCTTCAACAGGGATGGTGTTAAGCACATCCATGGAAACATTAATATCAGCTATGGTTGTGTTTGCTGAGGGGAAGTGTCAGTTCCAATGCTGGTTTTACTGAATCGGATTTGGCAGAAATCCTTCACCAAGAGTGCATCTGATAAATCCATAAATGCATGTGAAAGATCAGAAAATTAGAGCGAATATAAAAAGACAAAGTAACACAAGGAAAAATGTAAAGCTTATGAAAAATAAACGCACTTTCTTTCCCACACAAGATTACAGGACGCATCTGTGGGAAAAACCAGTTTCTACTAATTTTGGCCAAGACTAGAATTTCTTCCAGAACGCTATGAATGGGGTGTAGAAACTTGCTGATGCTTTCATAAGTAGCCTGGTGAACTTCGGCTGCTTTGGGTATCACATCATGAACAGTCAACCGAATGTCCCTCCAAGCCATTGCTTTAGGAAGGCATGAGTCATCTAAATAAAATAATTGATTTTTCCATTGAGGATTCTGGGGAGGTTTTCTGCTAAACAGTTGGGTGATGTCACGATGCTTCTCAAAAGTATACCAGTCGCCGGACATGGTAAGGCGATAAAACGCACGAAATTGGATCAATTGAGGTTCAAGATTCAAAGCTCTACAAGAAAGTTCGAAACGGTTTAGAATACTCAGTGCAGTAGGGTTGCATTGAGATATATGGATTTCAAAGTATGTCAAAGCTTCAAGAAGGAAAGGGGTAAATGGAATTCGATAATTGGCTTTGAAAACACGAAGAGCATCGGATCTAGTGATTTGTACACCGAATTTGGACCGAAACTTACCCCGAACTCAAGAACACAAAATCGTAAATATAACTCAGTTTATAGCACAAATTGATCAACGATTACATGTAATGAACTCGTTTCTAGCCTCTAATCATGATCTAGAGCAATTTCTCTCAATAAAAACAAGATCAAAACGTCTCCCCTCTAGAAAACGATCTCACTGAAAAACGGTTATGCCGGAGCTTCGCCCTTTCTCCGAACTTCAAAACATATATATTAGATCCAGTACCTGACTTCCGAACTCTAGGTTCGGAAGCAGTTCGGCAGCCTGAGATTTTCTTCAATTCATGATTTACGTAACTCATATATGTGAGTATTACTAAATCACACTCTAGTCCCCCCACTTTAATAGATTGGCACAAACTACCCTCTAACTTGATTTAACTATTCTAACTATCTCAACTAACGACACTAACTGGAATACACACACGTCACACATATTTTGCACCAACAAACTCCCCCTTGACGTGTGATGTATCAGATCTTCAAACGCTTTGAATCTGTTGTTAGTTGATGTAGGGTATAAATGGCTAGAACAGGACTAAGTCAACTGAACCATTTCTGAAATTAATAAACTCTTTGATAGCTTTGCAACCATGCATAAGATTCATCTGAGATCCGTATCTGAGAGACTTTGATGATTTCAACCTGCAACCTTCAGAAGACAGAAGTGCGGTTTGTCTTTTTCAAACATAACTTTAATCTTGGAAACAAAACTCTCCTTTGGGGATACCAAGACATTTTAGTTTTGAAAATTTGTTGTATCCCGTGTCGATCAGATCCAAAACAAAAAGAAAATAAATCTTTTTGGATTTTACAAATTTATATCAAAACACACTGAAAATCTTTTTGACTTTTCATAAACTGAAACATAAATGCTATATAGAATAAAACTTTATTTTTGTTTTTGACGAGAAAGATCACAACATGATATCATATCAGACATAACGCATCGTACACACTGCAATTTCAAAATACTAAGCATGCAAGCCAAGCTGACTGAGAATACAACCATTTGGTTTATTTCAGCTAAAGCAGGTCATTGTCTATAGCTTTCTGATATGAAATTAAATGTATTTATCGAGCATTGATAATATGGTACCGACACAATCAAGAATACTGGCAATCCGCGTATTTCATATTTTTGTATTTTTCTTTTATTCATGACAAGTTACTCGTAGCAGATTTCTCATACTGATATTGTAAGCTTGCTTATACAGAATCAAATGTCATCGAGATATCAAGTTCATGGTGTTTCTTGCAAAAAGAAAGCAAAACCCTAAACAAACAACAATCAGGTCGGCCGGTAGGCACGCAGAGAAAGTCCGATTGTTTAGGAAAATAAGAAATAGAAAATAAAGCAGACGTTGTATAACCCAACAACAATCAGGTCGGTGCTCCCGCACACGCAAAGAAAGTCCGATGAGTTATACGAAACACCAAAGAAAATAAAGCAGAACGTCAAATGAAAAACGATCCGGTCGATCTTCCAATACGCAGAGAAAGTTCGATCGTTTGACAAAATAAAGAAAATCAAACAAGTTGAAATTTTTCAAAATAAAGCAAGCATACACCAGAACATCTCTTTATTCTGTTTTTGGTATTTTCTCATTTTATTTTGCCAGATATGCACTGTACCCATCATGATTTGTAACCACAATTATCAAGCAAGCGTTATCTTTATATCATACTCGCATATATCAGACTACTCAGCACATTCAATCAAGTCAAGCAAGTACCTACAGCCTTTCTTTCTATTTTATTTATGGAAAATAACGTATGCTGATGTACCATCATTTCTCATATGGTTG
>JBCNJP010000025.1:10484486-10641583 GCA_039602395.1 Deinandra increscens subsp. villosa | reverse complement strand
TCCGAACTTCAAAACATATATATTAGATCCAGTACCTGACTTCCGAACTCTAGGTTCGGAAGCAGTTCGCGCTGCCTGAGATTTTCTTCAATTCATGATTTACGTAACTCATATATGTGAGTATTACTAAATCACACTCTAGTCCCCCCACTTTAATAGATTGGCACAAACTACCCTCTAACTTGATTTAACTATACTAACTATATCAACTAACGACACTAACTAGAATACACACACGTCACACATATTTTGCACCAACAAACTCCCCCTTGACGTGTGCTGTATCAGATCTTCAAACTCTTTGAAACTGTTGTTAGTTGATGTAGGGTAAGCATGGCTAGAACAGGACTAAGTCAACTGAACCATTTCTGAAATTAATAAACTCTTTGATAGCTTTGCAACCATGCATGAGATTCATCTGAGATCCGTATCTGAGAGACTTTGATGATTTCAACCTGCAACCTTCAGAAGACAGAAGTGCGGTTTGTCTTTTTCAAACATAACTTTAATCTTGGAAACAAAACTCTCCTTTGGAGATACCAAGACATTTTAGTTTTGAAAATTTGTTGTATCCCGTGTCGATCAGATCCAAAACAAAAAGAAAGAAAATCTTTTTGGATTTTACAAATTTATATCAAAACACACTGAAAATCTTTTTGACTTTTCATAAACTGAAACATAAATGCTATATAGAATAAAACTTTATTTTTGTTTTTGACGAGAAAGATCACAACATGAGATCATATCAGACATAACGCATCGTACACACTCCAATTTCAAAATACTAAGCATGCAAGCCAAGCTGACTGAGAATACAACCATTTGGTTTATTTCAGCTAAAGCAGGTCAATGTCTGTAGCTTTCTGATATGAAATTAAATGTATTTATCGAGCATTGATAATATGGTACCCACACAATCAAGAATACTGGCAATCCGCGTATTTCATATTTTTGTATTTTTCTTTTATTCATGACAAGTTACTCGTAGCAGATTTCTCATACTGATATTGTAAGCTTGCTTATACAAAATCAAATGCCATCGAGATATCAAGTTCATGGTGTTGGGTTTAGCACATCTTTTCTTCCTCTTTTGGATCACAGGAGAAGGAGGTTGAGATACCTTTTGAGGAGAAGAGGCTTCAACAGGGATGGTGTTAAGCACATCCATGGAAACATTAATATCAGCTATGGTTGTGTTTGCTGAGGGGGAAGTGTCAGTTCCAATGCTGGTTTTGCTAAATCGGATTTGGCAGAAATCCTTCACCAAGAGTGCATCTGATAAATCCATAAATGCATGTGAAAGATCAGAAAATTAGAGCGAATATAAAAAGACAAAGTAACACAAGGAAAAATGTAAAGCTTATGAAAAATAAACGCACTTTCTTTCCCACACAAGATTACAGGACGCATCTGTGGGAAAAACCAGTTTCTACTAATTTTGGCCAAGACTAGAATTTCTTCCAAAACGCTATGAATGGGGTGTATAAACTTGCTGATGCTTTCATAAGTAGCCTGGTGAACTTCGGCTGCTTTGGGTATCACATCATGAACAGTCAACCGAATGTCCCTCCAAGCCATTGCTTTAGGAAGGCATGAGTCATCTAAATAAAATAATTGATTTTTCCATTGACGATTCTGGGGAGGTTTTCTGCTAAACAGTTGGGTGATGTCACGATGCTTCTCAAAAGTATACCAGTCGCCGGACATGGTAAGGCGATAAAACGCACGAAATTGGATCAATTGAGGTTCAAGATTCAAAGCTCTACAAGAAAGTTCGAAATGGTTTAGAATACTCAGTGCAGTAGGGTTGCATTGAGATATATGGATTTCAAAGTAGGTCAAAGCTTCAAGAAGGAAAGGGGTAAAGGGAATT
Source organism: Deinandra increscens subsp. villosa (assembly GCA_039602395.1). Taxonomy (NCBI): domain Eukaryota; kingdom Viridiplantae; phylum Streptophyta; class Magnoliopsida; order Asterales; family Asteraceae; genus Deinandra; species Deinandra increscens. Next base: position 10,639,710 of record JBCNJP010000025.1, on the reverse strand, counting down.
CGATAATTGGCTTTGAAAACACGAAGAGCGTCGGATCTAGTGATTTGTACACCGAATTTGGACCGAAAATTACCCCGAACTCAAGAACACAAAATCGTAAATATAACTCAGTTTATAGCACAAATTGATCAACGAATACATGTAATGAACTCGTTTCTAGCCTCTAATCATGATCTAGAGAAATTTCTCTCAATAAAAACAAGATCAAAACCTCTCCCCTCTAGAAATCGATCTCACTGAAAAACGGTTATGCCGGAGCTTCGCCCTTTCTCCGAACTTCAAAACATATATATTAGATCCAGTACCTGACTTCCGAACTCTAGGTTCGGAAGCAGTTCGGCAGCCTGAGATTTTCTTCAATTCATGATTTACGTAACTCATATATGTGAGTATTACTAAATCACACTCTAGTCCCCCCACTTTAATAGATTGGCACAAACTACCCTCTAACTTGATTTAACTATTCTAACTATCTCAACTAACGACACTAACTGGAATACACACACGTCACACATATTTTGCACCAACAAACTCCCCCTTGACGTGTGCTGTATCAGATCTTCAAACGCTTTGAATCTGTTGTTAGTTGATGTAGGGTATAAATGGCTAGAACAGGACTAAGTCAACTGAACCATTTCTGAAATTAATAAACTCTTTGATAGCTTTGCAACCATGCATAAGATTCATCTGAGATCCGTATCTGAGAGACTTTGATGATTTCAACCTGCAACCTTTAGAAGACAGAAGTGCGGTTTGTCTTTTTCAAACATAACTTTAATCTTGGAAACAAAACTCTCCTTTGGAGATACCAAGACATTTTAGTTTTGAAAATTTGTTGTATCCCGTGTCGATCAGATCCAAAACAAAAAGAAAATAAATCTTTTTGGATTTTACAAATTTATATCAAAACACACTGAAAATCTTTTTGACTTTTCATAAACTGAAACATAAATGCTATATAGAATAAAACTTTATTTTTGTTTTTGACGAGAAAGATCACAACATGATATCATATTAGACATAACGCATCGTACACACTGCAATTTCAAAATACTAAGCATGCAAGCCAAGCTGACTGAGAATACAACCATTTGGTTTATTTCAGCTAAAGCAGGTCATTGTCTATAGCTTTTTGATATGAAATTAAATGTATTTATCGAGCATTGATAATATGGTACCCACACAATCAAGAATACTGGCAATCCGCGTATTTCATATTTTTGTATTTTTCTTTTATTCATGACAAGTTACTCGTAGCAGATTTCTCATACTGACATTGTAAGCTTGCTTATACAGAATCAAATGCCATCGAGATATCAAGTTCATGGTGTTTCTTGCAAAAAGAAAGCAAAACCCTAAACAAACAATAATCAGGTCGGCCGGTAGGCACGCAGAGAAAGTCCGATTGTTTAGGAAAATAAGAAATAGAAAATAAAGCAGAAGTTGTATAACCCAACAACAATCAGGTCGGTGCTCCCGCACACGCAAAGAAAGTCCGATGAGTTATACGAAACACCAAAGAAAATAAAGCAGAACGTCAAATGAACAACGATCAGGTCGATCTTCCGATACGCAGAGAAAGTCCGATCGTTTGACAAAATAAAGAAAATCAAACAAGTTGAAAATTTTCAAAATAAAGCAAGCATACACCAGAACATCTCGTTATTCTGTTTTTGGTATTTTCTCATTTTATTTTGCCAGATATGCACAGTACCCATCATGATTTGTAACCACAATTATCAAGCAAGCGTTATCTTTATATCATACTCGCATATATCAGACTACTCGGCACATTCAATCAAGTCAAGCGAGTACCTACAGCCTTTCTTTCTATTTTACTTTATGGCAAATAACGTATGCTGATGTACCATCATTTCTCACACGGTTGGATCAATTTCTCTTTTGTTTTCAATTTTTTTTATTTTCCAAATTTCTCCCCCTAAAATTCAACAAACTCTATTTTTGAATTTTCCAAAATTTTCTCCCCCTAAAGATATGAAAGAAAGTAAAAGTAAAGAAAATAAAATTGATCGACCAACACGGATACCTCGGATTTTTTAGATTTTGAAAAATCATTTTTCTCAAAAATGTTTGTGAAATATCAACTCTGTGAAGCGCTAAGTTAAGCAAAATACTCCACTATCAGCAACTTTACAATCACTAATAGGCCTTCTTGAAGTACCTGCACACAACCTCAAACAATGTTTAGTTAAATACGGGAACCCAAACCGGCTTGGGTCGTCCAGTATCCTCAACAAAATCGTTTCCCGCCGAGGTTGCCATTTTCTGTTTCCAAGAACGAAACGGTTTAGACGAGTTTGCCCTATGCGAATCAGAACCATTGACATACCGTGACAAGTTGGAAACAACATTTAACAACTCACCAATTAACATTTTCTCAGATTTTGAATGACATTGGTGATGTTGTCTAGGCCCATAGTAAGAAAGATCATTTGAGTAAGGCATTTTAAACTCATTTTGGAAAAATTGTTTTTGTTTTGAAAATTGTGGTGACCAATCATCATAATTTGAGGTTTTACCAACAACCGGCTTCTTATAAGCTGGCTTTCGTTGGTTTTCTGATTTTGTCTAACAGGTACCTCATTGAGAATCATTGAATCAGATGATGAGGATCGATATGAACCACGTGAAAACCTTTTTCGAGTAGCACAATCACGAATCACATGTCCTTTCTTGTTGCAGTAAAAGCAAGATCTCCTATCAGCTGACATAGGAGATGACATGGATTCAGTTGACATTGTAAAATTTTGAGAAGAATTACTCTCTTGACGCTCTAACGTAGAATTCGTTGACAGAAAATCAGCTTCAGGGTCACACAAGATATGATTCTCAAGTGGAATCTCCTTTTCTTTGTGAACCTTGATATCCTCCACAATTTCTTCTATCTCAAGCACATCTTGGAACTCATTTCCAACATTCATGTTCTTGTATTTGCTTTCATATCCTAGACCACCATTCTTTTTAGATTTATCTGGTACCGACTTAGGCTTCTCATGACCTTGTGAAGCAAGTCGAGAAAACTCATCCTTGATGGCATTTAAATCATTTTTATTGAAAGCAATGATTCATTAATCACAATCTCCGAGAATTTTTCGACTTTCACTTTTCCTGGATTGCCGTTAAAAACCTTTTCCTTATCAAGCAATATGGAACTTGAAACAAATTTAGTTCGCTTGTTAGCATCAAAATTCTCTTCATTTTTCTTCTGCGACTTTGACTTCTTCTTCTCAGAAGAATTATCAACAAAATTTGAATACTCATGAACTTCTTCCGTTGCTTTCAAAGTATTTATAGAATTTTCAATAACCACAGGAGGTGGAACAGTTTTCAGAATAGCATCGCCAAAAATCTGTTGAAAATTCTCCTTTTTGCACAAAAAATTTGTGAAAGACGATGAATTATTGAGATTATGCAACTGTCTTTTGAAATCACACACCTCAATCTTCATATCTGCAATTATCTTTTGCGCTTCAGCCAAATCTTTTTGTGTTGCAATAAGGTCTTCTGTTGTTCTATTCAGAGTAAACTTTTCTCTCCTCAACTGATCATGAGCATCATATGTTTCTTGAACAACCTTTTCCCATCTTTGTTTATAGATCTCAACATTCTGCTTCAAAAGCTTGTTTTCACAAAGCAATTCAGCTTTAGCATCTAACAACTTCGTGTTATCCTCTTGATGACTTAATTCTTTAGCAGTAAGATCAGCAACATCCTTTTCTAGACCTTCAATTTTGATCTTTGATTTTGCAAACAAATCATCAAAAACTGCAGCCATATCATTTGCTTCTTTCTTCCAATTCTCAACTTCCTTTATCAAATCATCATTTGTTTCAGTCAGCTTTAAAACTTTTGCAATCAACTCCGCATTCTCATGCTTAAGCTTCAATTCATTCTCAACAGCTTCACATTTTGAAGAACCATCTTTTTGAACTTCTTCCATAATAGATTCATTCAATTCAGTATATTTCTGAGCAAGAGCATCCCAAAACATTTTAGAATTCTTGCACGTTTTGAATTGAGGCAGTAATTCTTTTGACAACGCCATTGTGAGAATATCATAAGCTTTTAATTCTCTTTCATAACATTTCCTTTCCTCAAATGAAAGATCCCTTTGAAATTTAGGAACACCATGCCCATCAGTCGGATATGAATATTTTTTATCAATCGCCTTCCAAAATTCATCAAAGATAGCGTTGATAAAATTCTCAAAATCTTTTTTCCAATCTTGATAAGCTTCACATTTTAATAACTTGGGAACCACCGAACTTGATTGCATCTTACTCATTGTGATTTCACCAGAAAAATCCAATCGTTGATCCTTGAACTTTAAACTTTGTAAAATCACCTAATTGAAATCGCGAGGCCAAGTTTTTTTTTTTAGTTATTTGAAAAATATTATGCTATTGAAAATCTATTATAAAAGTAGAAATGATTTTTAAGAATATTAGTTTTTTATTATTATTACAAAAACAGTTTAAACACACTTCATTTAGTTTTAAGATGGACTAAAATCAACAAATGATAAAATGGTTTGGTGGTTAAGATGTACGAATTCTAAAGTGATGGTCTCTGGTTCAAAGCTATTGAATCACAGTTTTTTATTAAATGAATTTGTATTTTTTTTTTAAATTTAGATTTCGTATACGACAAAATAGTCGTGCAACGATGGAACTAGTCCTTTTCCGATGAATTTTCCGGTGGAAATCCGGCAATCCAAACTCCAACTTCAAACAACCATATCTCTCTCGATTCTTGACGAAATCCAATCTGTAACTTGTGTTAAACTCGTGAAATTATGATAATTCAAACTAGCACCATTGTTGCTATGTTTTGATTCGATTTGAGCACTAAAAATTTGAACTCCGGCGACGATCTTAAATCTCAAAACAGAAAACTAATCAAACGTTGATGGAAAACAGTTCCGTTTGTTGCAATAGATTCGTGTGATCGTTCTGAGTTTGTAGATATCTTATTTACTCAAAATGATTGAGTATATCAAAAATCACCATTGAAGAACTTCAAGAACATTCATAAGAACTGTAAATTTTCGAATCTGAACTAAACTCATCCAAATTTGATTTTGTAAGTTGAACTAGATTCGTGGTGATGTACTGAGTCTCCTGGAATCAACCAAAAGAACGAACAAATACGAAATGACGTCTAATTTCCGAATCAAACTTCACAGTTTGACTTATGAAAAGTCAAACTTCGAAAATTTCATTCAATTTTTCCAGATTTTGATCCAAAAACGATGTAGAATCACGCCTGGATTGCTCGGATACCAATTGAAAGTGACAGGATACGGATCAGTTTGGACGAATTGATCGAATGCAAACGTAATCAAGTGAGAATCAACACACAAAACGTAAATAAAACTCAATCTCTTACACAGAGATAACTCACAGACAAGTTCGCTCAAACTCTCTCAAAAACTTACAAATTACAAAGACACAAACATATATATAGACCTACGGACGTCCGAACTCCATAGCTTGTCCGAACCCCAGGTTCGGCCAAGGCTCGGCCAAGGTTCGGCCGGAGTTCGGCCGACAGACCAAAACCAAAACTTTGTGTCTTCGTTCGATCCAGCTCATTGCCATTTCGTGTATCAACAGGCTTGGCGAAAGAAATCAGTGTAAACTCCAAATTTCTTGTTGGGGAAAGGATGGATTGGTGTATCCTCGATGGCAGGAAAGGGGTTAAGTTCCTTGGGGATATGGAATTCTTTCACAAAATCATTCAGTTCAGATTCAGAAATTAAGGAGTAAGAAATGGCGAGATTATGTTTTGATAAGATCTTCTCAGGTTCAACCATGAGAAGAGAATAGTACAAGTAGATGGAAAAGAAGTGAAGACAGAAATGCTGACCTGGGAAGAAGATACTAGTGCAGAATGTTGCAGGACTGTGGTGAAGAAGATAAAATGTTTTGGTAAATTTTTTTGGGGGATAGGTAGTAATAAGCGGTTTCAATCGGCGGTTTTTGCGAGACAGTTTTGGCAAGAGCGGTTTTTACGGGGGTAAAAACGGAATAGATCTTCTTGAAAATTTTTGAAAATTTACTTTTTCATTATGAATGATTGAGATAGGTAACTGAAAGGGTGACAAGATGCGCCACGCGTCATTAGGGGGGACTAGGAAACTGTACCATCAATAATGTGTGTTAGTCCATGAAGGAACAACTGGCGCATATAAAAGAAATCGTTCGAATTCGGAAGTGTAAAATATTCGGAAGAGTAAAATAACCTTTATATACAGAAGTAAGTATATTAACTTCATTATTCGCTTAATAGACTTGGGGGACTTGATGAAGTAAACGATGCATCGGATATGTTTTACACATCCGATCGTTCACTTCCAAGTCCTCCGAATATAATGTCAGTCGGAAGTGTTTGTGCAGGCCTTAGACAGGTGCGATTGAGCAGATGCGGGTCAAGGGATCACGAGCGACACCTATAAATACCCAGCGAATGGTGTAGTTTAGGGATTTCGGATTCACTTGTAAATCTCATGTTTTACATATGCGTCTGTACGCTCTTTCTTTACAAATATCAATAAAATTACTTCTTTTACCTCGATCGTTCTAGCTTTTCTATTACTCTTAATCCTGATTTAGCGATCCATTGAATCCGGTGATTGCTTGCTTTTTCACCCGCGATTATAGTAAATTTAAATCAACGAGCGCATCAAACAAGTGCTTCTGGTAGTTCTCAAGCTGAATCTTCAAAATCATCTGGTTTTAAGCACAAAGGGCTAGGATTTGTACTTAAGGAGGTGCTAGTTCAATCTCAACATCAAAAGAAGAAGGAAGTGTTTAGAAGGTCAAGAATCAAAAGAAATCACAACCTCAGAAGAAAAAAAATGTTATTTTCTATTCCAAGAATATTTCTTATGATTTTGGAGGTTATTCATCTGAAATCAAAGTTTCTTCGCGGAGTAATCTCCGAGGTATGATTCTTATGATGATTTCTTTGATCATTTTGGTTCTAATAATTCTTCATCTTATAAGCATTCAAAGAATTTTTCAAATTTATCACTATTTCGTGAAAGAATTTGTTACGCATGTCGTCAACCTGGACATTTTTCCGCATATTGTCCTACGACTACGTATGTCGACAACAATGCAAAATACGTGGATGGAAATGGTAAAATATTTGATGAACCATGGTCGCCTAAGTTCAAAACAACTAGTACGTTGTCTTGGTCAAAGACGCCGGTTGTAATTGTTAAAGTTTTCGATCAAAATTTTTCATCATTTTTTATATGGAAACCAAAGGTTGTTTCCAATGCCGACAAAGACTATGTGGAAGCCACTGGGCGACCCGATGCTGTTGAATTGGGTCGATCCCAAAGAACTAATGTTTTATTTGGTGTCAATAGGTATTTCATGAAGACCTATCGGTAGTTAAAAGATTGCTAATGGTAGAATATATGTTTTAACTTCAACTTAATTTCCAAATCATTTTGGCAAATTCCATGTTTTCAAAATGCTAAATTACAGGTATCCGTGTTGGTTGATCAATTTTCTTTTGTTTTTCAATTGGTAAAAATGAAAAACTAAAAAAAATAGAGTTTTTCATTTTTTGGGGGAGAAAATTTATGGAAAAGAAAAATATTGAAACATGCAAAAAGTACAAAAACATTGAAAAATGAGTAATTGTATCCGATATAATTGGGAAATAATGGTACACTGGCTGACGTTGTCTAACTCATGGATAGAGTAAGTGAAAAAGCCTTAATATCATTGTTCGATGTGCTAGGTAGGCTCGGCAAATCAGAAAGTATACAAATGTGAAATACACTCATTCTGATGTTTGACCTAGTGGACAACATCTTGATGCATATTCAAGATATCAAGAAAAAAAATATGTGAAAAGAAAAATGAAAAGTCACTATGTATATATGTGTTCATTTCGTAAAGATTTAAACTTGTTTGATTTCTTTATTTTCTTAAATGATCGGACTATCTCTGCGTATACGGGAGTATCGACCTCATAGTTGTTCATTTAAGATTCTGTCTTATTTTCTTTGGTGTTTCATATAATTCATCGGACTTTCTCCGCGTGTACGGGAGTACTGACCTAATTGTTGTTGAATTATACAATTTCAACTTGTTAATTTTTTTAATTTGTTAAATTCGAGGCCTTATCTGCATATCAAAAGATCGACCTTAAGGTAGACGATTTAACGTTCTTATTTCTCTTTACATGGAACACAGTTGACTATATCATAAATACGATCACTATGTGTTAAATACAAAATGAATTCACAAAGTGTGACACAAAAACATATCTGAGTATGTCTGATAGTTTGGGGTACACTGGTCAAAGCAAATCTAATCAATACTTTAACATTTCCAGATGTTATGATTATAATTATGCCTGAGTTTAGAGTTGGAAAAATTATATCTGCAATCGACATGGCTATGTGCTAAAGTAATTGAAATTAAAGTGTAGTTCAACACGTTATGACCAATATGATCCTAAGTCATGATCTTTCTCGCAAAAGACAAAAATAGTGTCTAATTCTGTATTGCATTTATTTTCAATATCATAAAATACCAAAAAAGTTTTAGGTGTGCTTTCATATAAAGTTTAAAAAAATCAGAAAGATTTTGTTTCTTTTCGATTGATCGACACGGGATACGATTCAAATTTCAAAATCAAAACACCTTAGAGTCTCAAAGATACATTTTGCGCCAAGATTATTTATGTTGTCCAGGTACTAAAGTGAAGGAGAATGTCACAACTTAAAGTCTTATGAAGCTATTGATATGAGGAAACACAGTGTACAAAGTCAAATATTCAAGGTCAGACTAACCATCAAGTTAAGGGGGAATTTGATTGAAGATACAACACTATGTGGGTAATGAATACTGCACACGTCGAGGGTGTTAGTGCAAAATATGTGTGTCGTGTGTGTATCAGTTAGTTTCATTAGTTGATATAGTTAATACAGTAAAATCATTGTCATAGGGTAGTTTGTGTCAATTTAATATATTACATATCACATATAGGTTCGGCACAATCACAATCTGCCGAATGAAGTCTGAACATAGGGTTCGGAAAGCTCAATCTGGTGTGCATATATATATGAAGCTTTGAGTTCGGATTAGGCAACCTCCTGCATAACCGTTTCCAGTGAGTTCAATTTTCATGAACTTTTCGTTTTATGTGTTTTTAAATATGGCTGACGATTTGAAAGTTGGTGACAAACATAACGTATGTGCTTATCTTGGCGTTGCAAGATCAAAACTCACTAAATTTGGAGGATCGGGGATATTTGATTTCCTACGTCGATCAAGGATTCATTATGCAATCACACAATCGTGTGATGTGTATCGTGATATTTTGCTGGAGTTCTGGAGTACTGCAAGAACAATCACGGATGATCCTATCAGAATATCGGTAACAGTTCAGAATCGAACTGTGGAATTCACTGAAGCTGATATCAGAAGAGTATTCAAACTGACTGCTGACACAACAACAACACCATTGGAATTTCTACAAGCTGATAATGTGGCACTGTTGAAGCTGATTTGGTATACTGATGATCCGAGTAAGGAGTGGATTTACAAATCGTCGTTGGGTGTTCCATACAAATATTTGGTGCATGTGTTGCTACTGTGTCTTGGGTATCAACTTTCAGGGCATGATGAAGTCAACCAGATGATGCTGTCATTACTAAATGCCTTGGTAATGAATCGTCCATACAACGTTGCTGGGTTAATCTTTCATTACATGAGAGATAATCTGACTCAAAGATACAAGAAAGCAGCGATGTATCCGAGATTCCTTCAGCTGATTCTAAATGATATGTATCCAGATTTAGTGAAGGATGATGATCAAAAGTTGGAGCTGAAACATATGAATGAAGCTAGTGTGCACTACGTCAAAAATAGGCTTTAGCCACTGAAAAAAACGTGGCTAAAACCCTTTGGCCACGTTTTTTTTTTCATTTCAATCGTGACCAAAGGTCCCGTCACCGTAGGTAGCATACGGCCACACTTGAAGATTAGTGGCGGTAGAAACTAAAAAACGTGGCTAAAGGTATCAATATTTTTGTTGAAATCAGGCATTCCATCTTAAATGTGTGGCTAAAAGGTAGCAACGGCCACATGAATTGTCTATAATCGTGGCTAAAGGGTATCAATGGCCACATGAATTTTCTATAAGTGTGGCTAAAGGGTAGCAACGACCACGTGAATTTGCTAAAAAGTTTGTTTTAGCCACGTTTATTTTAAAAAAAAACGTGGCAAAAGGTTGCTGGAATTGTAGCAATGGTCACATGAATTTACTATAAGTGTGACTAAAGAGTAGCAATGGCCACATGTTTATAAAAAAAAACCGTGACAAAAGGCTTGTTGTAATGTAATAACGGTCACACGAATTTACTATAAGAGTGGCTAAAGAGTAGCAATGGTCACATAAATTTACTAAAAGTTTGTTTTGGCCACGCTTATTTAAAAAAAAAACCGTGACCAAAAGGTTGCTGGAATCAAGCATTTCATCTAAAAAGTGTGACTAAAGGGTAGAAATGGCCACATAATTTTATTATAAGTGTGGTAAAAGGTAGCAACAACCACATAAATTTCTTATAGCTGTGACAATTTTTATTATTTGGTCACATTAATTACTGTAAGTGAGACCATTTCATGTAATTAGCAATTTTTTTTTTTGTATTTTTATAAAATAAAAACAACAATAAATATGGCTTCCTTCTATAAAACAAGGCCTGCATCATGACAGCATTGGCGGCCCTTGAATAAAAGATGGTTTCGGCAACGAAAAGAATGAAAACATCATGTCCAGACCTGCCGAATTTCAGTTCCTTCTCCAATAGCAATGAACTTATACATTCAGAGGAAGGATGCTGCTCTGGACTCGGCAAGTCTTCTTTAAGTCATTAAATATGGCTTCCTTCTATAAATGCTTCACCAATTGCTTCTAAGCAACAACCTGATAGTGAAAGGAATATCTAATACAAGTGATAGTTCATATTGGTGGCAAACGAAGAGTGGAAAACATGATTTCTGAAGTACATATATCAAGCATGTACACTAGAATAAAAACATAAATGTATACATAGAGGGATATGGGTAAGCATATATCATAATATCATTCGTGCATGCCTGAAGACACTCCTAATATTAAATACATGAAAGAGTTGTTCTACTGATTTTCCTCACATGGACCATTATAACATAAGACATAAATTATTCTGGTGTGAATGCTCTAAGACATGAAATAGATGCCAATTTAATCATTAGGTAGATTAAATTAACACTCTGACCCATTAACTTTTCACCCAGAAGAGCTGCCAAAAAAATAACTTTCTGTATATAAATAAACTATACTTTATACAACTAATACTACATGATCAACGATAATTGTGAAGATGTATATGCATTACTCGACTATATATATGAAGTTTTGTACTTTTAAAAGGATTTATATGAAATGGATCCTACTTTTAAGAACTTATATTGGTTCAATGAAAATCTAGTTTTTAAATAAACTTATAATGGATCCTACGCCTGATGTCCACCCATTAGCCTTTACCATTTACCCATTGATCCGCCACCTACTTATTTAAGGTTCACCAAAGCTTTCTAAACCAATGCAAATTCTAAACGCCTCTAGCAGAACAATGAATTTCTATGCAACCAGCAAAGTATTAGAAGCAATTATATCCACCAACCTTTTATATTAGAAACATTGGTTATGACTTGCACTAACTGATTATTGATGTATAACTTGATATGCTCGGACACTTGAACCTTTACTTAAGGTAGATAGTTAAATATTTGCGGAGCTGATGTTTTTTTGGTACATACTATTGTTCACATGTAAAAGAGCATGTAGATCCCTGTATTTTTCAGCATTTGCTTCACTTTGAAACTGCTTGAAATGCTTATAGAAATCTGAAAGATGTAGGCAGTGATATGAAGTTAAAGATAAAGTAACTAATGATGTAAAAAATTATAAGAAAATATTTACATTCCTATATCAGAAAAGTATTTTCAACAACAACAACATAAATCTTAAGTTAAAATGGCTAACGTAATAAGAGATATATTACCCTTGCCAACTGGGCTATGAGCAGATCTGACGGGGTGGGTAGCCAGTTGAAACGGATAACTTTATACTATTGGCTAAAATGTGTCCGAACGGGTTGGGTTGCAACCAATTTTGCTTGTTTAGTGTCTTTTTTTTATAACTTATCATTCAATAAGACTATAAAAAAATTATAACAGTTTTACCTTTAACCCTTTTGGCCAGTTAAAGAGAAAACATAATCCAACTCAACCCATTTATGTTATAGTTAAAAGAATTTGTATTGAAATATTGATCTGTTTGAGAGAAGACCCATTCATAAGAAATGGGTTTGAATTATCACCTGTAATAATATGAGGCATCAATGAAGAAGTTAATACCTTGCTAATGTTGTGGGAAGAGTAAAGCTGAAGCAGATGCATACAGAACTCAATAACCAATGTAGTTTCGTGAGGCTCTAGATAGATGATTTGACCCTCCATCCAATTAACAACCACCTTAAGTAAGAGATGCACAACTGCAGACTAAACATATCCAAGAATCAGCAAATACATTAAAAAAATAAAACTTACAAAACATAGTCCAATAATAAACGATCATAACAATAATCTCTGATTGCTAATAGTGAAAGAAAGTAAGGTTCGAAGTCAGATTTTAATTATGGTACCTCATGCTTGTAAACCTCAAGAAGTTTAAGAATTGGCTACAACACTGAAAATCCCGTCTCATATATTGCCTTCTGCGTTCGTGGTTCTGAAGCATTCGAGGCTCCTCGAAGCCACTCCAGTAAGCAAGTAACCTATGAAAAATCCATGGTTTTGCATAAAAAATTATTTACTCTTTTGAGTGTTCTTTGAAAAAGTATTATCTGTTTTTTTCTCTTACCACGAGAATAACATTTGGCTGCTGAGAAATACTCTTTATGTCTTTCTTGGAAGATATATCATTAAGATAAGCAGTCATATAGCTTGTGAGATCCATTATGTACCCTTCAGGAATTAAAATTTAAATGTTATAAGACATGGATAAAAGACTAAAAGATAATATTAGAAATAAAAAAAAATATCCATAATGTACCTTAACTGGTGCAATTTTTTTCGTTTTCCGGATATATAAACACAACTAAGAAAAAGAAGAGGATAATTCATCGAGTCCACATACAATAAGGGGTGTGCATACCATAGAGTTGGAAGCAATTAAACCAATCATTCTAGGCATAGGCCGCATATGAGCAGCTGCATATATGAACTGGTTTTAAAACATCATAAGTTTCATTTCTTAAGTTTTATACACCATACATTCCCAATAGTATTCAAAATTTTCTGAAGCATTTCCCATACTACTCAAAATTTCATTGACCACTGACCTATTACCTGGGCAGTTAATACGGCCGATATCCCACCGGGATATCGGTAGGATATCGGATATCGGACCTCGGCCAAAAATACGGTCCAAAAATACGGTACCGATAAAATCGGCCGTATTTGCCGATATATCGCCGTTTTTTTTCTGAAAATTCGGTGATATTATGGGTAAAATACGGTGGGCTGTTTTTTTTATAAAAATTAACACCAAAACAAAACAAAAAACGGTTTGCAGTAAAAAAATAACACCGGAGTAAAACATAGCACAAGATTTAAATCTTTCTTGGATGATTGCACATTTAAACCATACTTTGTTTTGTCTACCCACCAATGTGGGATATGGTGTAACCTTTTAAGATTAACATATCATTCACACACACACTTTTCCAACAATATTATATATATATATATGTTAAAATGTATATAACTATATATTAAAATGACCGATATCCCACCGATATTTTACCGAGATAACCAATATATCGTATATCGGTCCTCGACCGTATTCCGAATTTTTACCGTATTAACTGCATAGCCTATTACATCTATTATTTTAAAAGGTTATATAATTTACTTAATACAACCTAAAGAAAACCATAGATACAGACATGTTTTTCTATACGTAATCACCCAAAAGAGGCATCAAATTTGACACTAATGATGTAATAGTGACCCATTATTAATCAAATAACCTGTAAATATTAGAGGGTGATTCTAGTCAATACAGCCTAATCTGTTTAGAGTAATAGTCCAGATTAAGTTGTTGGGGGATTCAGTATTATGTAGATCCCACGGGTGAATAGTCGTTGCGGCATCATGTACTCAAGAAAGAGAAAACCAAGATATGGGTTATTTGTGGCTAAAAAAATACAACTGCTATGATTGATGAGGCTCTAAAGTTTGTTTTACTTATGTTGTGATCTTTCTATTTCGAAAAGAAATAGACACTTAATAAGAGGAAAACTAATTGCCAATGTTAATTGCCGATGTTAGACATGAAAAAGATGAAAAAGACAATAGAAAACAATGTGTACTACTACTAAACCATAACCAAAATCAAAGTATATCTAGAATCTGTTTAACAATGTAGAAACTATATATATATAACCATAGAACCACCACATATCTACAATATGTTTTCCTTATATCCATAAACAAACAACCATAGAGCCACCAATAACTAAAGAAACTAACCTTAGGAGACCAATTTTCAAAGAACCAACAGGAGCAACATCAGCTGTGAACATAAGAGACAGATCAACAATTGATGAGTAAATAATAGCAAACATAAGATACTGTGATAATTAACCTCTCCAAACTCAAGAATCACACCAAAATATCTCTGGTGTTTAGAATATGTGCAAAAGACCACTTTCCCTAGCCTGCATTTATCCAAGCCTATTAGTGACCAAAGAGTTAGTATTCAAATTACTTGGTACGAACAGTTCCTCAAACGTTAACTGCGGAAGTTAAACATGAAAAAGACAATGAAAAAAAAGGAAGTTGAACCAATAAAGAATAGCAACTCATAAGAGAGATAATGAAGTGAAGATTAAGGTACACCCGTGTAAAGGAAGTCGTAGAGAAGTCCCACTCCAATCCATAGAAGCCTTGATGGTCCATTAAAAACAAACGTAAAACCCCACCCAAAAAAGAATAACCCACAAATTCTAAGAACTGGATTAACAAAAATGGAAGAAAAGTAGCGCTCCTTTATAGTAAAGCAATGACAATTCAAGTAAAAAAATAGGAAGAAATTCAATTACCTGGGAGTTGTCTACGACGACAGCTGCAACCCAGATCTAGGGTTTCACGGTGCTCCGATGGTCCTAGAATAAATCTTTTACATTTGGAGATGATATCCACCGTCGATTTCACTATTCCAAGGGACAGTTTATTTAGGTTTTGTGATGCGAAAGAGTTCAGGGAGTCAATCTGAGAGTATAGGTCGGCGATGACGCCTCCTTACCGGCGAGCTGTTGCCGGAGGTCGGAAGACTTAGATATTCGGGTATACTTGAACAAAGAAATGATGAATGATAAGAAACGATTTCAAATAGAAGATAAGATCCAAATACGTACCTGCGATTAGGGCTTCAGCTGGTCGTCCGTGTACAAAATTTAAGATTAGGGGTTTCAGCTCGTTGTTTAGAAGGGGTTTATGAACACAGTTGTGAGGATGGGGGATGCGATATGGGTTTTGGTAAAGATTGAAGAGAGAAAGGCGTGATGGGGAGATAAGTTTTGAGGATGGAGGAAGCAAGAGAAGAGATAGGGTTCTCGTGTGGATAGAGATGAGAGAGACATGATGTGGGGAATAGATAGATTGTTGGAGGGATTTTCTAAAATTTTGTTAAAGCGGGAGAATGAAACTTAATAAGCGGGAACAAAAGTTTCTTAGCCACGGATAAATATTGTATGTGTGACTATAAAGTACCTATAGTCACTAATTTTATATCTTTTAATATGTGGTTAATAAAAACTACTCTTTGGTCACACTGGTTAATATAAGTGACTATATCTAATAGCTTTTAGCCACAACAATAAAAAAATACCGTGACAATTGGTCATATTTGGTCACACTTTTTAAAGTGTGACTAAAGGTTCTAAATATATGGGTTTTTTGGTCACGTGAATTAAAAGACAGTGGTCGTTGGTCACATTTAGCCACACTTTTTTTTTGCGTGACTAGTAAATGTCACATTGTTTGTAAAAGTGTGGCTAAAGCTTTTGAGAATGTGTGTCTTTCGTCACACGAATGAAAAATGTGTGGCTAAAAGCCCCGAAAAGCTATATATTTCGTCACACGTAGAAAAAATGTGTGGCTAAAACTACTTTGAATGACCTTTAGCCACGTTTTTCGAAAAACAGTGGCTACGCATTTTCAGAAAAACAATGGCTAAAGGTCATTTTTGACGTAGTGGTGTGTGCATTGGCATCTTATCAGAAGAAGACTCCTGCTGAACAGCCAAAACTGAAAAGACTGATTAGTCATTTGGCTAATCCTGATTATGTGGCACCAGCTCAGGGAAGTGTCATTCAGAAGAATTTGATTACATTGGATTGAAGAGCAGAATCAGTTACCACAACAAGTAAGAGTTAAGAGACCAAAACGAAGAATACTAGTTGTACAAGAACCTATAAATCAAGAACCAGTTGTCTAACAACCACCTGTTTGTAAACCAGTGGTCTCAGCACAAGAAGTTCCTGTAACTATCAACGTGACTGAGACACCGGCAGTTAACACCTTGATAGATGAAGATGAATCTGATGATGAAGATGAACTGATGAATTTGGGGGCTAATTCTAAAGGCGTGTCTGATACAAACTATCCGTTTGTTCGTCTCAAGATCAATTCCAAGTACGTAAAGGTGAGAAAGGGTAGCGAAGAACATTTCGCATACTGAACTAGTTTGAAAAAAAAACAACAATCGTTACAAAGATCGTGTGTATAATGTTGTATCTTCATCCGAGACAGACGAAGATTACAATCCTGAAGCCGATGTTGTACATGGCAAAGGAAAACAGTAAGTTATTGGTACTTCTTCAACTCCATCGAAGAAGAAGAAGAAGTCAGTTGCTGCTGGTGGCCGAGGAAAGAAACAGAAAGGTCTACAATTTATTTTGAAGCCTCGTACCGGTGTAACTTCTTCTGCAAGTCATGCAATGTCTTTGCCAGAATTAACTACAACTGTTCAGACTTCATTTTCTGATGTTCAGTCTGATTTTCTGCAAGACCTGATGAATGCAGATTGGTCTACAACTGTTGGCACAGCACCTTCAGCAAGTGCTGGTGCACAGTTTGTCAATCAGCTAATGGGTTCTACACCCACAACTCCTGTGTTCTCAACAGCCACAGCAGCTACAACTTCTACTCTTTCAACACCAAATATTAATTTCAATTTCGTTCAAGGTTCTGTGTCATTCTCTGAGGCCAGTATTCTTCAGAGTGCTCTAACCGATCAGCAATCACAGATTGATGTTTTGAAGGCTAAGACTGAAGAGAAATCGAAGATGATTATTGAGCTAAGAACAAATAATGATGAATTGAGGGCACATAATCAATCTCAAGGTCAATTGATTACTACATTGCAGAGTCGGGATTTAGCTAAAGATCGGGAGATTATACGTTTGAATAGAGCTAGTCAGACCCAGAGTGCCATGCTTCTTGATATGAATGAGAAAATAAAGTTATTAATGCAGAAATTTAAAGCTCAGGGGGAGATTGGTGATAGTTTTGGGTGTTAGGAAGACTATATGAAGTTTTTGAATGACGATCCCGATCATAATGATCCTCAAGGGAATGTAGGTGGAGGATCAGGCCCGGCTGGAACCACTGGATCGGGTGCTGGGACATCTACATCCTAGGGGGGACGCAAGAGAAGCAATGCCAATCACTTCGATCCCGTCAAATCAAGCTGCTGTTAGTTTGGGTGAATTCAAAGAAATGATACAAACACTAGAAGAAGGAGAATATGTTGCTGATCTAATAGCTGAACAACTTCAAGCAGTCTTTGAATTGAATAACGAGGAAATGAAGAGAGCTTCTGAAGCTGCACCTAAGAAATATGATTCATCTGATCCAGAGTCTGATGAAGATGTTGAAGATATTTTTGATGAAGAAGTTGAGGTAGAAGATATTACTAAAGAAGAATATCCAGACCTATACTCAAATTTCAATAACAATCAGTCTGGTGATGATTTTGAAGTGTTTCCTAAAGAAAAAGGTGCTGAAGCTGAAGAAAGATTGAAAAAGAAAGAAGCAGAAAAACTTGAAGACCCGTTTGCTAAGGAGACTAAGGAACAAAAATAACGTTAGGCATTTGATGAATACATGAAGATATTTCATGCCAATTATGTTCCTCCTCCAAAGCCAATCAAACAAAGATCATATGTTAAATTCAAAGGTCAAGCTTCGGGTGATATTATCAGTTGGATGTATGCTAAAAGTTTGAAGTGCTATGGGATTAAACGTCAAAATGGTATCCAGTACTTTAAATGTGCAATAGATTTCAGTAGCTTACTGGAAGGGTTTTCACTTCAAAAAGCTTATTGAGAAAGAATGCCGAGAAGGATTTTAATTTTTAAATCCTTAAAAACTAGAAAGGCGTCGACATCCAACAAAGATTCATAAGAAGACCGGGAAGAAGCTGATAATATTGATATTCAATAAGAAGCCTGATATGATCCGATGTGGCTGATAAACCTGTCTAAGGCTGATATTGTTTTGCTGTAATCTGTATCATAATCAGATCCTGTTTCATCCTGGTTATATGGAGCAGGCGTTGCAGTTTCAAAGGGTGATAAGGATTTGTTTTGCATTCAATATCTATGCTGGACACAATCATGAGTTGACATGGACTGGGATGGAGGCTACTGATCAAGAATGATGAAGAACGATCCAGCATTTGCCAAGGGGGAATTTGTTAGTACCTGAATGTGGCAACATGCTGGATCAGACAAAGCTTTTGAAGACACAAGATATCAACTAAGTCCTGCTGGCCGAACTCTGGCCGAAGCCAGGCCGAACCTAGGGTTCGGACCAGCTGAGGAGTTTGGACGACAGAATGATTATAAATAGGTTGATAGGTTTGTTTTCAGAAATGAGTTTTTGCAAGTGTGTGTTTTGTATGGTGAAAGTACTCTAAGTCTCTTGTAATTCATACCAGTTATTGAATGAGAGATTGAGTCTTTATTTACATGCTTGTTCATACGTTTGCTTAACACAATGATGTCGAACTGATCATGATCCATCCGCTCTAGTGTTTTCAGAGGGGGGTTTGTTAGAGCAAAATCTGGTTCGTCGTGTGAAGTATTAGAACATGACAAAGTCTCAAGGAAGGTTGGAAATGAACTGAGCTACGAATTGATGGTTTATGACCCACGGACTGTCAGTTCGTGGACATCCAGTTCGTGGCCAGTAGTGTTTAGTATAAATACATTTTCCTTGTTTAGAATAGAGACTTCTGGCTTGATCATATTTCTTTGTGTGTGTTTTTCTGTGTGTACTCCCCGAAGCATATCAATATAATTTCTATTGTATATACCTTATCGTGATCTTGATTTGTACTGGATTTACATCAGTTTCATCATGATCGAGTAGACAATCCACCGCTCATGCAACTACAAGCAGACACGAACCAAGCCACGAACTGGTAGTTCGTGGGTTGGTCCAGTTCACTAACATAAGCTTAGTATAAATATGTAATTGGTGTAGAATTTCGAAAGAGCTTTTGGTCTAGTGTGTGTGTATTTTGAGGTGAAAAATTGAGTCTCTCTGTAATAGCTTGAATTGTATTCGTGTTTGTCTGATCAATGAAAAGCTATGTTTATTTACATGGTCTTGTGATCTTTTTTTTTCCAATTGATTTGAGTCTAGGCCGATGCTTTCGCTAACATCTTTTCATTTGGGAAAGGTTTGGTATTTATTTTATAATTACGTCAACATTTGGGTTTTCATAAAGTTCTTTTGCCAAATTGAACAAACGTGGTCAATTTGGGGGCTAATCTTTTAGTGTATGCTATATTATAATATTATAAGTAAAACCTAAGATTATTTCTATATTATTAAGATTTTTGATAACTAATATGATAATTTTGTCAAAATTAGGGTTTTGAAATAAAAATAATTGATATTGAACAATCCGGGAAATATTGGGACTTGATTATTGATATGGTAACATAATTACATATAATAAATATATATGGCTTAAAAGGTGAGAAATAATAATAAATTAATATACCGAGTAATTCGGGTACTTAGAAGTTTGTGCGGATGGGAAAGGTAAGCGCATGTACTCTCGGTTTCTAGTAAAGCGGGGGTGTCGCATAAATACAAACTCGGACCTGCATAACTGACTGGGTGATCCCGAGGTGAGAGTTTACTTATAGGAATGTGCGTCTTTATATTATCATTTAAGAAAAGGATAAATTGCCTGAGGGCATTTCGGTTATTTTGACCTTTAAAATGGTTAGCCTTAATAACTAAATATTTCTAAGATAATAAAATATAGAAATAAACATAGGAAGTGTTTATTATATATAACTTGCGTTAATTCCATGCCATACGAAACGTGATTAGGTTTAATTGTGAAACATGCGAAGGTTCTGTTTAAATTAACTGCTATAAAGGAATAATGTGAGTTCTATGAGCCCACTTTTGAATGTTTAAATGTTTTAATATTTACGGGTTGATATACATACAAACTTATATATTTAATTGTTTTTTATGAAAAGTATTTGAAATGCCTTTTTCTTGTTTTGTGTTATAAATATACGTGAAATGTTTTAATGCCTATAACTGATTTAAATTAGATTTACCTATTATAAACCGTTTCCGGGAGGCTTATAATTAATGGGTAATATAAAGTTTCTAAAACTATTTCGAGTAATGGAAATAGTGTCGGTTTCGTCTAAGCTTGTGTATACGAATAAGTGTCGGATAAATATAATCTTACTGGCCTTGTTGTGATTATAAGATGTAATCTACACCGGGATGGTACTATCTCATATCCGTTTGAATTTAAGGTGTGCTGGATACGCTATTGTACTTCCTATATAATAAACACCAGTAATACAATAGGAAATGATATAGAATCAGTCCAGTACAGGTATCACTGTGGTTTAACAAGACTAATAACATTATACTTATAAGTTGCCTATTCTATAGCCGGGTGATGGAATGGGATTAAAAATGTTATTTGATTATAATTAAAATAAATTTTTGAGAAATGGCCTAAGGAAAATCGTCAAAGTAAAAAGGAAACAGTGGTTGTATAACTATAAGTGGAGGATGGCGGTTCTCCGGGGTAACGACGGTTACTCGGAAAGGGTATTTGGGTGGCGACGGTTGCCCGAGGAACTAACGTGGTTCCACTAGACAATGCTTAGTAAAAGAATGATTAAGTCGTTAAATGATAAATGTTTTAAAGATTATGTTTTAGTATAATTCTGTTATGTTTTATAGTTGATAAATGTTTTTAAAAAGGGGGCTGTCAGGTCCAGGCGTTTGAAATGAACTTTCAAGATAAAGGTAACGCTTTTAGAAAATGTAGAACTCGCCAGTGTAAGCTGATCCGTTAAAGTACATATATCAGATGATATTAAGGATCCAAATATTAATGGAAAAATCATGCTTGAGCAAATAAGGTAGGTAAGCTGTTGCAGGGAAGCTATGGGACATGGTGGCATAGTAATACTGTACATAAATGCCTAACTATAGTCGTTATCCTTTCTATTTATAGATAATCATTATAAATTTCTGTCTTACTGGTTATTTGGCTTTAAATAAATAAAAGTTTGAAATTTCTGATGCTTTAGTTATCTCTGTTATACCTTGTGTTCATGAGTAAATCTGATGTGTGACCCCTCCTAGAGACAAGTATTGGAGTAGGTATCACAAGTTGGTATCAAATCCTTGGTTTAACAGATGTACGTACTAATGCAATATCTATACTTAAACTAGGACTCTGGTTAGACAAAGTAAGATAAGATAAGATGCAAGTTAGAATAGCTTGTGCCCATAAAGGACGAGGTTGCATTAGGAACATAATAAGTAGAACCTAGGATATATAAATCTTGTAGGTACCCAATTGCAACTAGCTACTGTTGTTTGGTATTAACCATATAAATGTATCTAGGGTACTAATTGTTATGTGTCCAAATGTGGAAAACACTTGGAAGAAGTGATTTATAGACCTGTTTGAATTAGAATCACTGGTAGAAGTAGAAAGGCGGGGAATGGACACTAGGGAGGAATGCGATGGAAGTATCTAGGTTTGGACTAATTATCATGCCTTCAAAATTTGGAGACTCAACATCACATGAATTCTGACTTGTCTCCAGATTATGGCAAGAGATGAATAAGGCGATAGAAGAGTCGGTAGACCAGCCGGTACTGGAAGACGTGCATGAACCAATAATGAACCTGAGAATGTCATAGGAGCTAACACGTTTATTTAGGAACAGAGAGTCGCTATGGCTGCGGAAATGCCAAACATGTTTTAGGCTACAATACCTAACTTGTTAACTTAACTTCAAAGAGATGCCGGAGCGGGTGGAGCCAGAGCTCGAGGAACCACTAATAGGACTAGTGCTGGAGGAGCCAATGGTGGAGCCGATGGTGCTGATGTAGGCACTAGAACGTCAATCAAAGAGGCCATGACTGTTCTTTCAAATTCTTCAATGGATGTAAGCATCTGTTATTCGATGTAAAGAGCGATGCTGGTTTAACTGTCCGTTGGGTATGAGAAATAAAAGCCATAATTGGTATTAGTAAATGCCGTGCAGGTCAAGCTGTGAAATATGCAGCTCATTCCTTTGTTTGTGGAGCACTGTTTTAGTGGGACTCTGTCTTACAGTCCCAAGGTGAACAACCTATGGCTACTATGAGGTGGAACGATTTGAAGACTCTGGTAATGAATAAGTTTTTCCCGAATAACGAGCTTTAGAACATTAAAGTTAACTTTCTAAGGTTGGAAGATGGTAACACAACTCATTAGGAGTTCACCACTAGGTTCGACAAGAGGTCAAGGTTAGTACCTAGGTTGGTAACACTAGAAGCAGAGAAGGTGAAACGTTATGTGCAAGCACTTCCTCCAGCGTTGCAAAAGATAGTGAAACCTCATGCTCCTAGGACGTATCAGGAGGCAATTGATCTTAGAGTTACAGCTTACGATGAAGAATACAGTGAGGGGGGGGGGGTACGAACATGAGAGCACAAAAGAAGCTGGTCAGAGGTAAGTGGAAGTTCGAGGAAGTTTAATGGAGGTCATCGCAAGAATGCCAGAAATGATTCTTGAGGTGGCAACCCGAAATGCTGCAAGTGCAACAAGAACCATTTTGGAGACTTCAGATTGGGATCAAGTAATTGTTACAAATGCGGGAAGGAAGGTCATTTTTGTACAAATTGTAAGGAATTGAAGAAGTTTTTTGGGTGTGGTGAACACGGACACATCAAACATAACTGTCCCAAGTTACTGAAGAATCCGGAACCACTATGAGCGATTGAAGTGCCGAAGGCTAGGGGTAGGGCCTATACAATAATTTTTGTTGAGGCCAAAGTGACACCTGACGTCGTTTCAGGTACGTTCCTTGTCAATAATGTGCCTGCTGCTGTGCTAATTGATTCTGGTGCAAGTAGAGGCTTTGTATCACATGATTTTTGTGTATTACTCGATAGACCAACTGTTAGGGCCGATAAACTTTTGAAGTCGAAACTGCCTTAGGAACTTTTTTTATAATTTCTAATATGATAGATGATTGTCTGATAGAATTAGAATAATAAAAATTGCCTGTTAGGTCATTCCCAAAGACTTTAGTCGGTTTCGAAATTGTGTTGTGCATGGATTGGCTCGTAGAAAACGACACGTAAATTGTTTGTAATCAGAAGAAAGTTCAAATTCAAGTGTCAACCAAAGACGTCATATTCGTATATGGGGATCACAACACCTCTGCAATGAAGATTATTTCTATGATTAAGGCGTAGAAGTTCTTAGGTCAAGGTTGTGATTCGTTCTTAGCTTAAGCTATTGACTTAGATTTAAAGCATAAGGAATTGAATGATGTGCCGGTAATATGCCAATTTCCAGATGTATTCCAAGAAGACCTATCGGATGTTCCGCCTGAACGAGAAATAAAGTTAGGAATGGATTTGGTGCCGGGAGCCAAACCCATAGCAAAGACACCTTATCGGTTAGCTCCATTAGAAATGAAGCAACTAATGTCACAACTGCAAGAGTTGCTTGACAAAGGATTCATAAGGCACAACATTTTGCCAAAGGGTGGAAGCATAAGGATGTGCATTGACTATAGGGATCTGAATAAACTAACGGAGAAGAACATATATCCTCTGCCAAGAATCAACGATTTATTCAATCATCTACAAGGAGCAAGTTGGTTTTCCAAAATCGATTGGCGGTCAGGTTATCATCAGTTAAAGGTTAAAGACGAAGATATTCCAAAGACGACCTTACGAACGTGATATGGTCATTATGAGTTCATAGTAATGTGATTCACGTTGACTAATTCACATGCAGCATCTATGGATCTAATGAATAGAGTATGCCGACCCATGTTGGACCGATTCGTGATCGTGTTTATAAATAAAAATTTCACCTATTCTAGGAGCGAGACTGACCATGCTATGCATTTGAATGAAGTGTTGGGAACCTTGAGGAGGGAGAAGCTATATGCCAAGCTTTCCAAATATGTGTTTTTGGCTAAGGGAAGTGTAACTCCTTGGTCATGTTATAAACACAAATGGTATTCTTGTGGATCCCTTTAAGATAGAAACGTTAATATGCTGGAAGCCGCCAAAGACACCCTCAGAGATTCGTAGTTGCTTAAGTCTATCTGGTTACTACCATAGGATCATTCAAGACTTCTCGAAGATCGCAACACCACTAACCAAATTGACTAAGAAAGATGTCAAGTTCATTTGGGGTTCGAGTCAGCAAAATGCTTTCGAAGAGTTAAGAACCATATTAACTTAGGCACCAAAATTATCCTTGCCTGATGGGCCTGACGATTTAGTGGTTTACTCTGTTGCATCTTATATGGGGTTAGGTTGTGTGTTGATGCTACTGGGTAAGGTAATTGCCATTGTATCATGACAGCTAAAACTTCATGAGACAATTTATCCAACTCACGATCTTGAGTTGGCAGTCATTGTTTTTGCTCTCAAGATCCGGAGGCATTACTTATACGGAGTAAAATGCACCATCTGCACTGATAATAAGATCCTGAAGTACTTCTTTAAGCAGAAGGATCTTAATATGAGGCAACATAGGTGGTTGGAGTTAATCAAAGACTATGACTATGAGATTATGTAACAACTAGGTAAAGCAAACGTAGTTGTAGAAAGGATGGGCATTCACCTATTCGAATAAGGTCATATAGAATAATAGTTACTCCTTATTTCCTTCTCCAACTTCATAAGGAGCATTATGAAGCCCTCAAGGACGAGAATGTCATGAAAGAAAGAATGGTAGGCTAGACTGGAAGCTTAGAAGAAAAGGAGAACAAATTAAAGACAAGATTCGGAAGAATGTGGATACCACTCACTGGTGGGATTCGCGTTAGAAATTGGATAAAGCCCACAAATCATGTTACTCAATCCATCCAGGATCAACCAAGATGTACCAAGATTTAATGAAAGACTACTGGTGGCGAGGTATGAAATTCAATGTCATGTAGTACGTAAAACGTTGCTTAGACCGCGCAATGGTTAAAGCTGAACACCAAAAGCCTTATGGGAAGTTACCGCCTTCAGAACTTCTAGAATGGAAATGGGAACATATCACCATGGACTTTATACCCAAAATACCAAAAAAAGCTAAAGGTTATGACACCATTGGGTGATAGTGGATAGGTTGACAAAGAGTGCTCATTTCTTACCTATTCGTGAGACGCATTCTTCAGAAAAGCTAGATGATCTTTTCATAAAAGAAATCATTGCACGTCACATAGTGCCAATATCTATCGTCTCAGATAGGGATACTCGGTTTACTTCGTGGTTCTGGAAGAAATTTTAAGAGAATATGGGAGCAAGATTACACTTTGGAGGAAGCTAGGATAATCACCTACCACTAGCAGAGTTCTCCTACAACAACAACAGCTATCATTCAAGTATAGTTATGCCACCTTACAATATGTTGCATGGTAGGAAATGTAGAACTCTAGTATGTTAGGTGAAGTAGGCCAGCGGGAACTAAGTAGCAAATAATCACTTTAGAATATGGCTCACGATCTTGAGAAAGTCAAGGAACAGCTAAAAGCAGCACGGGATCGATACAAGTCTTATGTTGACAAAAGACGAAGGCCAATCGAGTTTCGAGTTGGAGACTATGTCTTGTTAAAAGTTTCTCCGTGGAAAAATGTTATCCGACTCTGCAAGAGGGATAAGCTAGGTCCGAGGTTTGTTGGACCCTTTAAAATATCCAAACGTGTTGGAGAGGTTGCTTATCGATTAGATATACCCGAGGAATTGGTTGGGATTCACCTGACATTCCATGTGTCACACTTGAGAAAGTGCGTGGGAGATAAATAAAAAATTCTTCCTTTAGAGGAAATAGAAGTAGACGACAAATTATCATATATAGAAAGACCATTCGCTATTATAGATCACGGTGAAAGAAAGCTTTAAAATAAAGTAGTTTACATAGTTAGAGTGCAGTGGATGCACATAAGGTCCTGAGTCAACATGGGAAAGGGAAAATGAAATAAAAGAGTCTCATGCCGAGTTATTTGCGAGTTGAGCAAGTTTTGAGGACGAAACCTTTTTAAGGGGAGAGAGTTGTAACATCCGGATATTTGTGTCTATGTAACTACGTATCTTGATATGCTTACATATAGGTTCTTATATTATAAATGCTTGTTAGAAAATGATGATATATGTATGTACACGTATTTATATGAGTAAAATGATGAAATGGTTCAAAAATGATGATACGTGAATAAATACGTCCCGTATACGTATTTCAAATGAATATATACGTGTTTAAATAATCATTATGATAAGAATATTAATACCTACACATTTAATAAGATAGAAAATTAATAAATACATGCATATACTTGTATAATATACGTATGAAGGCAAATTGGTAGGTTACCCAAAGGAAAAATAAAAAATATGTAAAAAATAAATATATATTTAATATTATCATACGTATCCCGAGCCTTAGAAACCATAAGAAATGTTCCCAAAAATGTTTTAGAGCATAAAATAACAGTTTCGAAGAAGTCTGGGGCTAAAAATGTAAATATAAAAGTCAGGGACCAAATTGTCATTTCCAAAGTATGTCGTAGACCGCGACATACCCTAGATCAATCTTTCGCAGTCCGCGTTTCATTGCAGGTCGACGTTCTTCCACGTTTTCGCCTTGCAGTTCATGATTAACCCAAATTTGTGTCATTTTCCATCGAATTATCACCACCCCACGTGTAAGGAAGATGAGGCGCACCAGTTTACTATAAATAAAGATCGAATTAAGCGTTTAAACTAACCGATTTCTTAAATTACAACCCCAAAAATCCTTAGAATGACCCAAAACTTCTTCTGTTTAATACGAGCTCTACAAGAGGAGTTGGAGGCTAAAGTTCTGTAGTCCTACATCATCAGTTGGTATGCTCTACAACAACCTTTCTCAGTTTTGATAATATCCACCACTTCCTTCTCACTTATCAGATGTGAAAAATAGGATAGAAGAGCAGAAAGATTCTCATTAGGATAGTGTTGAAAGTTGTTAAATTCTTTGTTCGGGACCTTCTTTTTTTCTTTTCTTATATTGATCGTTCCCCTCACACCTCAATTGTAAAGCAACCCACAATTTTTTTTTGTTTATGTATTAAATTGATGCAATAATTCTTTTGGCAACGCCATAGTAAGAATTCCATACACCTTCTTATCTAGTTCATAACTTTCCTTTTCTTCAGATGTGAACTCTCTTTTATCTTTAGCTTCTCCTCCAGCATCAGTTGGATGCTTATAACCATCCTCAATTGGAATCCATAGATCAATATCATTAGAGCCAACATATGCTTCGAATTGTTTCTTCCAATTATGATAGTCTTCTAATTGCAATAGTTTGGAAACTTTCTTGCTTGTTCTAATTTCATATTATAATTGAGCATAGCTTGCATCGTATTTTGCGTAGCTGTAAAAGCTTGGAAATCATTTATTTTGAAAATTGTATAATTCTGCTTCAACGAACCAAATAATTCAAATGGACCAAATCAATCAACGAATGACCCACTAACCAAAATTTGATCAACGAACCAAATATCTTCAACGAACCAAAAAATCTTTTAGAAGAACCGATGCTTTGTTCCAGTAACCATCACGAACCAAAAAATAATGGTCATGAACCACTGTTGAAGATGTACTAAACGAACCAAAGGACGACGGATCAAAAATCTTGAAGATTAAAGAAGCGAACTAACACTCTATGAACAAAAACTATGAAGATTCACGGTACAAACTGGAGCACTCAACCAGTGTACCAAGATATTTAACAAACGAACCGAAGCAAAACTTTCTGATTTTTATAAATCTAAAGGTTATGAATGAGGTTGCAGCAGTAAGGAAGAAAAACACTTAACGAACACTTAGACATCAAATTTGAACCAGGAAATACTAAGAAGGATGAAAAGTTGATGAAAACCTACTTATTTTTTATACAAACTTTTGAATTGACCAGTAGAGCAACCTGGAATGCTCTGATACCACTTGTAAAGACCTGTAATGGATCTTACTACTAAAATAATCGATCAAATCAAAGAAAACAAACAAGTAATTAAGAGTTTTGTTGTTGATCATTAGAGAAAAATGAGGTTAAAGAACTCTTAAAGGTTTACACCTTTACTTACACACACTAGCACTAAGTTATGACCACAAGCTACTAACTAACACACAAGACTTGACTACATATAGTGTTGACTGCCCGACGGACTAGCAAGTTCCACTAATATTGAACAAATATAAAAGGAAATTTGTCACCTTTAATTTTCAAATAGGGCTTTCACTTGAAACACGAAATAGAGAAGAAGAAGATGAACACCATGAGAGTGTTCTTGGTGGTGAGGATGAAAACCAAAGGGGGTCTAAGCTGGTTGGAGAGTTAGGGTAGGGAATTTAGAGGTTTCTACCCTTTTCATTCTTAAATGATGAAAATAACAATTATAACACTCACATGTATATCTCGTTAAAAATTTTTGACTGGCCCATTAATCCACTAATGTGCTCTAAATATCACAACTTTAGAGAGCTGCCTAATCCTTACATTTTTAAAGTATTTTTATTGCTTTTAGATAATTTAATGCTTGTCTTTATAGAAATATGTGAAAAACCGTATACGGATCGTTTCTATGGATGAGACGGAAGTTTTGTCATTGATTCGTGTCGAATGATTACAAGACCGAAGGAGTATACAAACGTTTAAGCACTGGGGGAGGTCGGACAGAACCTCCTCTCTCAACCACATAGACACTGGACAAAAACTTACAATTAAATACAAAGACTTCACTATTTATACTATTTCGTTCTGGGCCGAACCTGGGACATCCAAACCTGGTCCGAACTCCCTCCGAACCTGGAGTTCGGCCAAGGTTTGGAGCCACCGAACCTTGAGTTCGGCCAGGGTTCGGACCCCAGACTTTGTCCACTCTCAAATCAGTCTGTTCGTCAATTCGAACAGTAACGGCCACACAAGGTTCATGCACTAACAATATGTTTTGCAAGTGTTTATCAATGACTACCCGATTTGTTACTGATTAATAAAGGATTAATGGTGAAAAGTCCAAGTCTACGAGAAATCAAAAAAGAAATCAGAAGCAGAGGACGAGATGGCCAGTTGTATCTCAACACCCGGTGATAACAAAGATTTTCAGTTAAAACGACACATTGGTTTCATATTATTTCGCATTTCAATACCTTCTCATTTATGTTTCGTGTGTGTTTCATGATTTTCATGGTTTTATACCTATTTGGTATACATTTCAAGGCATTTTCTATGTTTTAGAAATATCCGGTTAAACACCTGATAAACCCCGCGAGTCATTACAACTATTTAACCATTTTACTTGGTTATTCATTCAGTTATTTATCTAATTACTTAATTATAATTTTAACACGTTTTATCCTCGTTCATTTATATAACCTCACCCGCCAAACCGACCAGGTCCCATGACACAAGCCAACCGAATGCCCCCCCCCTCCCCCTTCTCGACTCTCTCTCTCTCCCCCTCTCTCTCTCGCTGCCCTTTCCTTCTCTTTCCCTCCCAAATTTGAAATGTCAAGATCTCCACATCCCATCCCACATTTAACCACCCTACACCATCATTCCCATAACTCCCCCCCCCCCCATGACCAACCTATACATGCACCACACCATCATCATTATTTCCACCCACCTCACCGAATGACACCCACCTCTCCTCCTAGATAAACCCACTCATCACCTCCATACAACCTTTTACAAGCCACAGTTAATAACTCACAAACACCCTCACTCCCTCTCTATCTCTCTCGGCTGGGCACCCCACTCGACGCCCCTGTCGTCGTCGCTAAAGCCCGTCTACCTTTTTGCTTTTGATATACACCGATGTTCATGACACCATCGAACCGAGCTCTTCTGTGACGACCCCCATCATCTCTTTTCATTCTCTTAGATTACATGTATATATCTTAGTGTTCTCTAGTCTTGGTTCCACCCATGAAGACCCGGTGACCCGGTTTTTTCTCACCCGACAAACATTGACCACTAGGAAGAACACTTGCATTTACGACCTTACTTTCAGTTGGTTTCATATCATGAAACTATTTAAAACAATGATTTCATTTATGCTTCTGCTACTATCTTTAAACAATGTTCTGTATAAATTTACTTTTATTTTGCTTTTGAAATGGTATGACATGAAGGTTTAATATTTTCAAAAACTCATATAGAGTCATTCGTTATGATTGTGCACTTTAATTCATGATGTCACGATCTAGCAGTGTTGATCGCTATGGTTGGGGTGTGACACATTGGTATTATAGCCACAGTTATAGAAAACTACATTGCACTAGTAGACATAGAATATAGATGTAGTTCGTGCATTCACATCACTACACAACATACATCCCTACCCATACATGCTTATATCGTTATTATCTAAACTTACTTAGTATCCTGAGATTTTTCGCATACATGTTTGTGTCATATTCCGTCGTTGTCCTGTTCGACTCTGAGGAGGAGTACACTCCATCATCCCCTACGTACGAGGCATTGTCACCTGTGCAGGAGCCCGTGGTCAAAAAGAGGCAGCCCCACTCACGGACTAGAGTTTTGGAGCCCATACTGACCAAGGAATAGGAGCATACAGAGGACGAAGAGAGTTACATAAAGAACAAGGAGGTGCTTGATGCATCGCCACTAGACTTCGTTCTAGCTCTTCCTGCCCTGTCTATTTCGCCATTCGAGTGCCTTACTTTCGCTCGTACCATCGTACATTACATGGATCTCGCATGATTGTTAGAGCATATTCCTATACTATCGTGTGTCTCGTGTATTGTATCTAGTCTAGAGCGTCTTTGTGAGTCGTATAGTTGCAAATTGTATGCTAGTTGGTACGCCGTACCAAATGGTATGCTAGTTGGTACGCTGGTAAGTTGCTAACTATAAATAGTTCATGTTAGAGAGAGTTCATGAGTTCTGTCATTTGCTACATCTTAACTGTGTGTATCTGAGTGTGTTTCTCTCTCTACTTTGTAACCTCTAAGTGAATCAATAAAGCAGAGCTTTATTTACATCGTGTTTGTTCTCGATTGACTGAATCATGCAGTAGTAAGATCGTTCCATTATTTTACAAGTGGTATCCGAGCAATCCAGGTTGCTCTACTGCTTTGATTTGGTCCATTTCGAAATATTAGAGAGAGAAAGTTTGGGTTGAGTCGTTTTTCATCATTTTTTCTCAATTCAGAGGGATTCCAAGGTCAACGATGATTTCTGAGTGTTACTAAAGTGTTTGCGCACCTAACTGGTCCAATTTCTCGCTCAAACAGTTCAAAATTCGAAAATTTGATCGATCTCAGGTTGGTATATCATTGGTACGCCTGAAGAACACCTTGATACGATGGTTGAAGGTTCTGGTACGCAAGGCAATCTTCATAGCCTTCTGGTACACTGAACTTTGGTACACAAGGCAATCTTCATAAGTGGTCCGTGACGGTTATTTTCTGGTATGCTGGCAGTTACGCCGTACCAGTCTGGTACGCTACAAATTGTGGTACGCTGAATTTGGTCTGGTACGGAAATCGATTTTTTGGTACGTCGGCAGAAAAGTAGTCTTCACTAAAACTGACGTAACTTGAGAACCGTTAAGAGTTACGGGAGCTAATACCAGCCAAAACGTTCGTCTTGACGATATCTATACTTTACCTTGCCTAATGGCCAGTACCCTCCCGTTTGACCCCCAAAATCCACTTAAAATATCTTCCTTTTTGAGTTCAAAGTTTTAACGGTAAATTTTTAACTTCAAGATAAGCGATTTTCACGCATTTTCAGCTACTCAAACATCGTTGCAAGCAATGATGAATTATGATAATGAGATAGGAACAACACAAAAGGTTCCTAAGTACTACGATTGGAAGATTACTATAATTGGAGGAGTCGTTTTGAATCTTACATTTTTTCACAAGATGTTGATTGTTGGATTCCAATTGAGAAAGAATATGAGCATCCGATGATAGGTCCCAACAAGCGAAAGATGATTAGTAGTTTTGATGCGGAGAAACTCTTTGCTATGGAAAAGAAAACATATAGTTATCTTACAATGGCTTTACCAAAAGATCTAATGCATCAAATTAAACAACATACAACAGCTAAAGAATTATGGGATGCTATTGCTGAAAGATGTGAGGGCAACGATCAATACAAGAAGACTCGGAAGAAAGTATCAAAGAAAGAATTCGATAATTTTGGACATTGTGATAATGAAAAGGTGTCAGACTTGATTGCAAGGTTTTCACACTTGATAAATGAACTTGATGTTGTGGGTGTCAAGAAAGAGAGTGAAGAACTGAAAGAGAAGTTTCTGGAAGCATTACCCGAAAAGTGGGAAAACTATGTAATGACTTTGGCTAATGATCCAAGCTATAAAAATTGGACATTCAATCAACTAACTAGCACGTTACAAGCTCGAGAGATGGAATTGATAGTTAAGAAGTCAGCATCTCCTTCGATTCAAAATCCTGAATTGTATTTTGGAGAAAATTATGCTACCGTGCATGCTAAAGAAAAATCTCATTCTAGTTCAAGCATTAATCCACCAACAACAGCTTTTCTTGCTGGAACGTTTGAAAATACTGGTTATTCTTCGGGTTGCAGTTTTACTATTCCTAATAGATCATTAAGCAAGTCTATTGCTAATCAAGCTACTGAAGATCTAGTTGTATTGCTATCTGCTTTCATATCATCTTCATCTGGATCCATTTTTAGTCAAATTGGTAATTCTGGTATGTTGCCAGAGGATTTAAGTCAGATGGATGATGATCAGCTGCATAAGTAAGATTTAGAATGGCAATTTGCTATGCTTGTTCAAAGAGGAAAAAGATTTATGAAGAAACATGGAAAGCAATCTCTTTTTTCAAGGAGGAAAGCTTGGTATAGCTAAGTCGAAGCTTAAATGTTTCTAATATTCTAAATTTGGACATTTTGCTCGAGAATGCAATCAATCATCATCTGATAAGTCTAAGTCGGATACGCATGGTCAAACTAAAGATGTAAAGGCTCTAGTAGCTGAGGGAGGTTATGATTGGGCTGCAGATTTTCCGGATGAATCTGCATTTTTAGTCCACTCTCCAGAAAATTATGGATTGATGGCAAATATTGAGGTTGAATTAAGTGGGTATGCATCTGAGATCAGTAAATCTGAAACAAGTGATTCTGAAGATAATGGTTATGAGTCAACTTGTGAATTTTATGCTCAAAAGGATAGAAAAATTCGAGAATTAGTTCAAGAAAAAGAAGGGTTAATGGTTGAAAGGACAAAGAAGGAAGAAGAATTAGAAAGTTCCAAAAAGAAGTTTAAAGATTCTAATGAGATTCTAAAGATAAATGAGAAATCAGTCAAGGAAAAAAATGTTTTGATGGAAGAGTTTGTAGAGCTTCAGAAAAATTGGATGAGCTGGTCAGTGCAGATAAAGAACAAATTTTGAAATTGCAAACTGAGAATGAAGAGTTGGTTGAAAGTGTTGAGAAGTGGGAGAGTGAAGCAAAATATGTTATTGGTGATTTGATGCTTTATTTCAGAAATCCACTGTGAAAGTCGAAGCGCTGAAGCAAGCTTATGATGAACTCAAGAAAGAGTTTGATGAAGAACTGCTGTAGAAAACCAACATCGATTGGTTCACTCTGTATTACAAGACAAAGCTATCAGTTTGAAAGAAGAAAATCAATTACTGAAAAGAAATATTGAGATTCATGAGGGCAGGGTGAAGAAAATTACTCAAGAAGTGTTCGGGGAAGCTCAAAAGAAAAAGAAATATTGAGATTCATGATCAGATGTGACAAGAGAAGTTTGTGTCTAATAGAGCTTCAGAGCAATTGATTGATTCAGAAAAAGCGTTCGGGGAAGCTCAAAAGAAAATATCTGATTTGAATGTTGAAGTATTGGATCTTAAAAGGCAACTGAATAATTCGAAGAATTCACATTCTTTCACAAGTTACTTGTGCAAATATTAGAATTTCAAGAAGGTTTTTGGAAGTGAAGAGCATAATCAAACTCCACATCCAGTTATTTAATCTAATGCTCTAGCTGATATTAATTTTTCTGATATAACTGGAGATTATTCTGAATTTGTGTCTGAGAAATCTGGGAAGAAGGATTCTAAGGTTTTAAACAAGACAAGGGAAAAAGAGGAAAGTTTGATTGATAAATCTACATCAAAGTTTGTATCTGGGGGGTTTATATCTGATGAGGGAGTTGTTTCTGTAGGAAAACAGATTGAAAAAGATGATAAAGAATTGAATGAAGAACAAGTTGCTGCAAAATTGGTTGAAACTAACAAGTTGAAGGATATCAAAGCTTCATTCAATCAAGCTGCTAAATTTGGTCCTTCAAGTTCTCAAGTCGATTTAACTAAGCTACCGGGTTACAAACGTTCTGGTTTGGGTAGTGAAGGCAAGAAGTTTGAGAAGAAAAATCAGAAAAATGTGTCAAAGAAGGTTAAGGAAAGAAACGAAAGACACTAGTTTGGATCAAATTTATCACCTGGCTCAAGTATTTATTTCCACTATGGAAAAGGGATTTGGAGGCAAACAAAAGAAGCAGGATTTATCTGAAAGTTCTCCAAAAGAGTATTCATCAGGATCTAATTCTACACCTCAAAGCCCTACATCTGACGGGGTGCATCCAAACAGATTTCAAGTATTTGATGATATTTCTAATAATTTTGATTCTGATGATAGATGTGATACATTTCAGGGCAAACCACAATCTAAAGGGTCATATCGTTTGTGCTATCAATGCCGCCGAAAGGGACACATGGCACAGGATTATCCTGCAAATGTTAAAAGATCATTTTATAACAAATCTGCCAAATTTATGGATGAATCAGGCAAAATTTTGAATGAGACCCCACCTTCCAAAACTAAACTTTAAAAGAAATCATTTTTCAAATTTGATTTAAGTGTTGGTGGTTCATCTTCGGATGATGACTCGGTTCAAAATGAAAAAGTAAAAATGCAGTGGCGACCTAAAGTGGTCAGCAAAGCTGCAACTGATTTTGTGGAAGACACTGGTCGACCAGAAGCTGTGCGCTTCGAGTCATTTGAAGACTAATCATTTAAACCAGTGTGCAGGTACTTCTAGAAGACCCATTGGTGATTGCAAAAGTTGCTGATGGAGAAGTATTCTGCGTTCTTAACTTAAATTGAATGCTTCATATTTCAAAACTGAAAGTTTTTCTGAAAGCTTAAACTGAAAGGTATCAGTATCGATTGGTTAATTTTCTTTCTTTTATATTTCGTATGTCGTTTAGGAGGAGAAAATTGAAAAAACAAAAATAGTGTCTTTGTGTTTTTGTTAAAATGAAAATCCAAAAATAGAGTTTTCATTTTAAAGGGGAGAAAACAGAAAATACAAAAACATTGAAAAATAGAAAATACAAAAACATTGAAAAATGAGAAATTGATCCGACATGATTGAGAAATGATGGTACATTATCTTACGTGTCTGACTCATGATAAATAAATGAAAAAGCCATAGGATCATTGGTCAATATGCTTGGCAGGCTCGGCATTAAATCAGAAAGTATTCAGATGTGATAAACACATTAAATACTAATGCTTGACCAAGTGGACAACATCTTGATGCGTATCTCATGATATCAAGAAAACGATATGTGAAACAAAATTGAGAAGTCACTGTGTATACATGTGTTCATTTTGTAAAGATTTAATCCGGTTTAATTTTATTTTTTTGTCAAACGATCGGACTTTCTCTGTGTGTCCACAAGACCGACCTGATTGTTGTTCGTTTGACATTCTGCTTTATTTTATTTGGTGTTTCGTATAACTTATCGGACTTTCTCTGCGTGTACGGGAGTACCGACCTGAATGTTTTTGGGTTATACAATTTCAACTTGTTTTATTTTCTTATTTTGTTAAATCCGATGCCTTATCTACGTATCGAAAGATCGACCTTAAGGTAGACGATTTAACGTTCTTATTTCTTTTTGCTTGGAACAAAGTTGACTAAATCATGAATACAATCATTGTGTGATTAAATCACAAATGAAATCACCAAAGTATGATATAAAAGAAAATACATATCTGAGTATATCTGATAGTGTGGGATACACTGGTCAAAGCAACTAAATCAATACAAAAACATCTCCGGGTGTTATGAGTATGATTGTGCCAGAGTTTAAAATGGGCAAATTATACCAGCAATCGACATGACTTGTGTGCTGAAGTAATTGAAATTGAATTGTAGTTCAGCATGTCATGACCAATATGATCCCAAGTTGTGATCTTTCTCGCAAAAGACAAAAATAGTGTATGATTCAGTATTGTATTTATGTTTCATATCTGAAAAAGCAAAAAAGATTTTAGGTGTGTTTTAGCATAAATTTAGAAAAATCCAAAAAGATTTTGGTGTGTTTTAGCATAAACTTAGAAAAGTCAAAAAGATTTTCTGTGTATTTTGATGTAAAATTTCAAAAAGCCAAAAAGATTTTGTTTCTTAGTTGTTTTCGACCGATCGATACAAGATACAAAATTATGATTTCAAAACTATATCTTGGATTCTCAAAGAGAAGTTTTGCGCCAAGATTAAATTAAATTTCAAAAGAAAACGAAAG
The DNA here is from genome assembly GCA_039602395.1 of Deinandra increscens subsp. villosa. NCBI lineage: Eukaryota > Viridiplantae > Streptophyta > Magnoliopsida > Asterales > Asteraceae > Deinandra > Deinandra increscens. The sequence goes on along the minus strand of JBCNJP010000025.1, from coordinate 10,602,427 downwards.
CCACGTTTCTATCTTCTGAGATTGCAGGTTATTCTGTGTGACAAGACTCAAGCATGGTGAAAGGGGGGAGTATGTAATATCTTTCACAAGTGGATCTTGATGTTCAAAGAATGTTTAAGATTGATCCAGCCATGCAAGCTCTATTTCTGACAAGATTTCAAGTTGAAGATCAAATGCAACTATGCTGAAGATTGAAGAATGAAGTTTAGTTAGATAGATAGATAGATACATAGATACACTACACGTTAAGGGGGAGTTTGTTAGAGCATATTCCTATGCTACCGTGTGTCTCATGTATTGTATCTAGTCTAGAGCGTCTTTGTGAGTCGTATAGTTGCAACATACCAAGGTGTCGTACCAAATGGTATGCTAGTTGGTATGCTGGTAAGTTGCTAACTATAAATAGTTCATGTTAGAGAGAGTTCATGAGTTCTGTCATTTGCTACATCTTAACTGTGGGAATCTGAGTGTGTTTCTCTCTCTATAATGTAACCTCTAAGTGAATCAATAAAGCAAAGCTTTATTTACATCGTGTTTGTTCTCGATTGACTGAATCATGCAATAGTAAGATCGTTCCATGATTTTACAATGATGTTCACACAGAGGAAGTTGGTGATTCTTCCTAAGCGAAAGGCCGACACTGCGTACAAGCCTGAGCTCGCCGCTAAGTGGTGATGGTTCATGGACTCTCGTCATTTTGACTGGCTTTATGGCACCCTGGATTCATGGAGGGACGAGGAGGGTATCCTGAGCACATTTGATGTGGGAAAGTCGCCATCTGCTCTTGTTGCTTCTCCTGCACCTACCGATGTGTCCCGCTACCCATCATAGGGAATCTCGTGAGTCGCATTTTGCCATTGCTTGTAGCTCGCATTGCTCGCCACAATCACCTACTGCGCATTGTCTATAGGGAGTTTGATGAGCTACCGAGGTCGAGGAACATAAGGTCCATGTTGGTACAGTGAACGGTCGCATCGTTGTGGCGGTTCAAGAGATCGACACTCTACACGAGCATCACGTCTCTGTTCGAGGGAATATTGATGCTCTGAGGACATGGGATGAGTCCGATGCGCAACGCTTGGCTGTTGTTGAGAGATTATTGGAGCGTGTTCAAGCCTCGTGACCGCCTTGGCTACGAATTTCTTAGTTACCACTGGTGATTTGTAGATATAGGCATTTATTCAACTTACCGCAATAAGTTATCTTAGGATGGTTTTATTTAAAGGACTTGTAGCGATGGGGTATACCCCTAGATGGAAAAGTATTTTAAGTAATTACTATGGTTGTCTTATTTCTATTAAGTTATGATGTGTGATACGGTTGTTATGCATATGTTTTTTTATATTCTGTATTTTATGTAAGTTTCTGACTCTTGTTAATCCGTTGTGATTTAGGTCCAACCGGGGATCCACACTACTTGATGTAACCATGATCAAGGCTTTGATCGCTCAATGTGTAACAGACGCTCTTGCTGATTTCGAGGTAAATCGCAATAGTTCTTCTAGAGGAGGAGAATTGGACGTTAGTGGAGGTTCCAATGGTTAGACGAGTTTTGTTTGACATTGAGGTCACCATTTTAGAGTTTCTCTGCTCATTCATTTGACATTGAGGTCACCATTTTAGACCCACCGAATGAAAACTCAACTGGTCAAAAGCTCTAAATATGGAGAATGATCTTCCTATTTATAGGTAAGCTGCCATCGAATGAGATGCCCACCGAATGACCTCATTTTGGTGGTCATTCGTCAGTCATTCGATGGCTCTCTTTCTCCCACAAAAATTAGATGTACTCAACACATTCACTCTAGAAACTAATCAGACACACCAATTATGCACTAACAAACTCACCCTTGGCATGTGATGTATCTGATTCACTTCACAACTATAATCTTCAAAAAATAATTCTGAATCTTGAGTCTAGTTGCAGTAGAGCTAGCATGGCAGGATCAATTCTTGAATCAACATATAATCCTTCACGATCCTCTTTATCACTTGAATCATACTCCCCCTTTCACCATGCATGTGATTCATGCTTTTAACTAGCATCTTCAGAAGACAGAAATGCAGTTTTCCTTTTCTTTTCACCTAGAAAACATAATTTACATCTTGGGCAAAAATCTCCTTCGGAGAACCAATATATTTTGATTTTTAAATCATTTTGTATCACGTTTCGATTTATCGAAAACAAATAAGAAACAAAATCGTTTTGGATTTTACAAACTTTATATCAAAACATGCCTAAAATCTTTTTAACTTTTCTAAAGTTATGTTAAAACACATCGAGAATCTTTTTGGATTTTTCTTAATGAAACAAAATTACAATACTGAATCAAACACTATTTTTGATTTTGCAAGAAAGAAACAAAATTACAATACTGAATCAAGCGCATAAGTCATATTGATCACTTGTATAACTTGTCCATCTTAAACTCTAGAATCATACTCATAACATCTTTATATCTTAAGGTACTATAAATTTTCTTAGACCAGTGGACGCCACTGTCACACCCTGACTGAAGGCAGAATATGTCGGGGCGCGAAGATTGTCCATATGCATACAACACTATTTCAAGTTGTGATATTCTCAATTTAGGCTATTTCATATAATTTAAACAAAACATAGAATTAAAGTCATAACATACGAGAACCAAATATAATAGCATAAACAAAACAGAAAACGTCTGTTATTTAATTAGGTCTCTCTAAAGCAGATGCAACCCTATGGTGATGATATCCAAGTCAAACTGCATTACCTACAACATGTTCAACATACGAGTCAACTAAAAATAGTTGGTGAGTAAAGATAGGTTTGTTATAGCATCATATATTAAATGCATCCGTTCCATGAGATTAAGTGAAATCAAGTACGATATACAATATGAAATAAAGTAACAAGAGTGTATGATCCAACCTTGACCACAAGGTTACCAATCACCCGACGTTAAATACCGGTCAAGTCAGGTGGGTCGTCACACCGATAGATCTATCATTGAAACCCTGGCTTCTTACGGTTAATGTCACACGAGGTTGTTCTAGAGGTCATTCAAGAACATAACACATAGATCCCATAGATTTAGCATACAAGATCAACACATAATGTTCATTGAAAACACATGTAGTTTTTAGAGTAAAGAGTTGTTGGACTTGATATGCCCAAGACACATACTAGATTGATGTGGCTAGTGAGTTATGATCCAAATCGGGTCATACCCAATAACGAGCAAGAAAAACACCCATGATATTTATTTATGATATGATCACATAAATAAATATTAACTCTTGAAGATATATTTAGAAAAATGATTCTCTAAATTATAGCACATGAAAATAATAACTCATATGGATGACTTATTTTGGAGAGTATAATCATGAAGTTATTAAATGGGTTAAATAACTTAGTGTGTATTTTATATTTGAAGTAATGGTACCTCCTTTATAAAATAAAAGATATATGTTTGATGTGTCTTGTAATTAAAATAAGGTAGGGACTTGGGAGAAGAGAGCAATCATTATTTTGCATGTAAGACACTTGCACGACACAAAAGGTGTTTTCTCTCTCCTCCTCCCTATGCAAAAAAATTCGGCCAACACCTTTAAAGAACCTCACTTGATTAGTTTAATATATAAAACAAGTTAAACTCTCCTTATTAAAAAAGGTTCTTTTGGAAGAAACGAATTTTGGAAGTCCTTGCTTGCGTTGTTCCTTGCTTGAATCGGTCTAAGAGGAAATGAATGATCTTCAAGAAAATACGAGCAATAAAGGTGTTAGTTGGAGGCTCGTGGGTGTAAGAGCTTGAGAATTTCATTTTGGAAGCTTGCCTTTCAATATCATCATCTTCTTTAATAGCTTCTTGTATCAAGAAAGGTATACTTAAAACCCACTATGGTTGTGTTGCATTTTGATAGCATACACTCTTTATTTGGATCCCATTTGTTCGGGTTTTACTTTACATGTTAAAATCGGTTTTAACATAATATAAAATTTATGAAAGTAAATTTATTTCGCTACATTTACATGTTAATGGTTAATATCACTTTGATAAACCCGTATAAATCCCAACAATGGCATCTAGAGCCGCTTATATGGATGTATGCTTCAAAAGAGTTAGTTGGTTAACTCTACCAAGTTTCGGTTTTGGTTACTTATACCACATATCCAAAAATTTGTTCATGGTTATCCATTATTTTTCAAGTTACTTCACTAGCATGCATGTACCTATCTTGAAAAATATGTCATTTGGATGATTTTTTTCTTGGACAACAAACCCATGTTTTCGGTTTTATGTTAGATCGAAAAAGGGATTAGTTAAAAGGGAACCATTGTGTGTTTCTTTAAAAGGATATACATACTTTGGATGTATATTTGGTGCATATGACATAGCCATGACCTTGTGTTTAATTGTGGTGAATGTTAATGATTATGTTTGTATTTAGTTATTTCAAAAGTTGTAATAGTTAAATAGTTTTTTTTGGGTTATGTAATTTATTTATTTTATTTGGTATGTAAAATAAATAGCGTAGGTGCATTTTATTTTACTAGAAAAATGTAATAGGATTCATTTTATAAAAGGATGATACACAAGAAGGGATTTTGGATTGGGCCAAAGTTTCGGCCTAATGGACCTCACAGCCTAACTTTGGATTCAAGCCCAATAACTAAAACATCATGATGGAGTGCCCAAAGAGTTTGGAGCTCTTTTTGAGAGCCCTTTCAAGCCCAAAGAAAGCAAAGCAAAACACAATCAAAGAAGCAACACTTGAAGCATTTGGAGGCGGGTTCAAGTGGGAGTTCACAGAAGCATCAGATGAGTCACTTTGTCCCTTAGGAGAGACCTTGACACACTTATTTCAGCCAACAAGTGTTTTCAATAGTAGGTTATGGCTATGCACCCATTTTATCATGCTTGTATATTTGTTTACTTTGATGTTTGGTTGATATGTGGATATGCAATCTTAACAAACTAATAAGCATTAAACAAGCTAAAATTCGGTTCTAAAAGGTCATTAACAAGGATTTAATAAAATGGGTTTCATTAAAGGTTCATGATTTATATAATAAAATGGATTTTATTGCAAGGACCATGAAATATGGATTTCACAAAAATAGCGTGCCACACATTTAAATGCATGCGAATTGCATGGTACATATATTTTTCTATACAAGAATTTTGAAAACTAAATGACCCTTTTGAAACAAGTTTTAACGTCGTCCTTTTATATGACACTCGACTTACTTGTGAACTCTTTATGGGATAAAGGCCACCTAACCATATTTGAGGGATCTTGTATATTTGAGGTAAGTTTACCATATTTGTGAGATAAAGGTCACATAACCGCTTGTATGTGTAAGCTCACACGTGCGTATGAATAGGAAAACTTGATTTGGAAACCATGTGATTAGGGTCACCGAAGCATGGTGACCAAGACGTAGATGTGATTAAACAAGCCAAACGAACATGAGATGTTTAACCAACCCCATACAACTTGAAGTTGCAAGAGGTTGCAATTGTCAACCTAACCACTATTTAAATTTAACGTTAGATTCTGAATTTTAAATTATTAATTGTCTATGAGACATAAAATGATATTAATAAATTAATATTTATATTGATAACGAAAATACTAAATTTAAATTTGTTAAGTTTTATAGGTGGCAAATCAAAACGACGCCTCATCTCACCCATCCATAATATAATATTAAGATCCATTCTAGACAAAAATCGTCTAAACCAAGACAACTTTGTGGATTAGAACCACAACTTGAGAATTGTTCTCAAGCAAGAAAAGTAGTCGTATGTGTTAGATGATCCTATCCCTTATGAACCCGATGTGGAAGACATTGAGGCTTACATAGATTAGGTGAAATACACCGAGGACTCCGTCCAAGTATCTTCCCTCATGCTAGTGAGCATGATCCCTGAACTCCAAAAGTATTTTGAGAATCACGGGGCTTATGACATGATAACCCAACTGAAGGAAATGTTCCAACAGAAGGAAAGGGTTGAGCGCTTCAAAACTGTTCGAGCACTCCATGCATGTCGTATGGACACGTCCCAATCCGTTTCATCTTATGTACTTAAGATAAAGAGCCAAATTGGTCATCTCGAAACGCTTAATTGTCCCATTTCAAAACAGTTGGCTACGGACATGATCCTCGACTCTTTATCAAAGAAGTTTGAAACATTTGTTTTAAACTACAATATGAATGGTTGGGACAAGACAATTCCCGAGCTTCATGGAATGCTCAAAACGGCCGAGCAAGAGATGGGCAAAAAGGTTTTGCCCATTCTAAGGATGAATGAGGGTAATAACAAGAAGAGGCCTCGCTCTAGCCCCAAGGAAAATGTTGCCAAATGGAAGGGGCATGTTAAGGGAAAGGGAAAGGATAAGAAGGAAGCCCCAAAATCGAAGGAAAAGAAGTAAAAGGTTGCTGCGAATGATCCATGCTTTGAGTGTGGTGAGGTTGGACATTGGAAGAGGAATTATGCTACCTATCTCAAGGAGTTGAAGACAAAGAGGGATGCCGGTCAAACCTTTGGTACGATCTTCATGATTAATATTGAGCTTAAAGCTATTTCTTCAAACACGTGGGTATTAGATACTGGATGAGGAATTCATACTTTTAATTTGATGCAGGGGTGCAAAAAGAACTAAGCAAGTGAAGGCGGGAGACATTAGTCTCTTCATGGGCAATGTAGCTCAAGTTCAAGTTGAAGCCCAAGGAGACTATCTTTGGAACATCCAAATGATTTGGAAGTAATTTTGAATAATGTATTGTATGCTCCTAGTTTGACTAGAAACATAATTTCCGTTTCCCATTTAAGACATCTTGGATATGATTTTAAATTTGTTAACAATGATATCCATGTTTCAATGCATGAAGTGTTTTATTTTAAAGCTAATCCTTTAAATGGAAGTTATGAACTAGTTCATGAAAACACGTCGTATGATACCTCAATGTACCAAACAAGCACCAAGAAACTCGAAAGGGATTTGAGTGACACCTACATCTGGCATTACCGCCTTGGCCACATAAATAAGAATCACATACTAGCATTACAAAAGAGTGGTCTTTTGAAAAAAAATAAACATGATTTATTTGATGTATGCGAATATTCTTTACAAGGTAAAATGACTAAGGCACCCTTTAGCGGCACCACCGAAAGGGGAAAAGATTTTCTAGGGTTCATACATTCTGATTTATGCAGACCTTTTAAGCCAATGAGTAGAAATGGTAAGAGATACTTCATTACTTTTACCGACGACTATAGTTGCTATAGATATGTGTACTTGTTACCACACAAGTGTGAAGCTTTTGAAGTGTTCGAAATCTGTAAAAATGAAGTAGAAAATCAATTCAAAAAATATATTAAAAGTCATTCGTTCTGATAGAGGAGGTAAATACGTTAGTGATGAATTTCAAGATCATCTTAGGAGTTGTGGGATTATATCACAACTTACTCCACCTCAAACACCACAACATAATGGTGTGTCAGAGAGGAGGAACCAAACCCTGTTGGATATAGTTCGATCTATGATGAGTAAAAGTACATTACCTTTATCATTTTGAGGTTATGCTCTGCTCTCAGCGGCCCGTATTTTAAACATGGCCCCAACCAAGAAGGAGGAAAAGACACCCTTTGAATTATGGCATGGAAGGGTTCCATCCTTATTATATCTAAATTTGTGGGGATGTGAAGCTTATGTAAAACATGATGCTTCAAACAAACAAGAACCCTGATCCACCAAGTATATATTTATGGGATAACCTAGAGACTTGATATGATATTATTTCTACAATCCAACAGAGCAAAAGGTCATTATTGCTCGAATGGCTGAGTTCTTGGAAACTAAGTTCCTTATGGAAGGAACTATTTGTAGAACGGTGGAACTTGTAGAAGATCAAGGACCACAAGCCAATACACATCTGGTTGACACTAGTCCTCAACGAAAGGTTGTTGAAGATGATCAAATATTTGATCAAGACACACACAACGTTTGTAGATTTGGTAGAACTAGTAGACCACCTAAACGATATGGATTTTTTATGGATGATTGCTATGTGGTATATTCTGATGATCCAACTGCATACCATGATGTAATGTCCGGATCTGATTTGGACAAATGGCTGGAAGCCATGAACGTTGAGATGAACCAAGTTTGGGACTTGGTTGTGCCAGCTCCTAACTCTAAAATAGTTGGAAATAAGTGGGCTTTCAAAATGAAAACCGACATGCATAGTAACTTGAATACTTTTAAAGTTTGACTTGTAGCAAAAGGCAAATGTATGTCAAGACGAATTTCCTCAATGGATATCTTGAGAAAGATATCTATATATCTCAACCAGAAGGTTTTGTCGATCCAAAACATCCTAATAAAGTATGTAAGTTAAAGAAATCAATCTATGGATTAAAACAAGCATCAAGGAGTTGGAATCACTGTTTTGATGAAGAAATAGAAAAAATAGGCATCATCAAGAACGCTGATGAAGCTTTTGTGTACAAGAAGGCTAGTGGGAGCATAATTACTTTTCTAGTATTGTATGTCTATGACATTCTACTATTTGAAAATCACATTCCAACCATAAGCCTGGCTTGGAAGTAGCTTTTCCAACAAAGATCTTGGTGAAGCTACCAATATTTTGGGAATAGAGATCTATAGGGATGGATCACGATGCTTAATAAGTTTAAATCAAAGTGCATACATTGATAAGATCTTGAAAAGGTTCAAGATGGAGAACTCTAAGAGAGTTTTGGTACCTATTAACAGAGGGACTATATTGAGCACGTCTCATGTCCAAGTTTAGAGGTTGAGCAAGATAGAATGAATGGATTTTCATATGCATCTGCTATTAGATCCATCATGTATGAAATGATATGCACTAGACCGGACGTGTCATGCGCTTTGAGCATGACAAGTGGATACCAGCAAAGTCTAGGTGATATTCATTGGATGGCTGGCAAGAGGATATTGAAATATATTAGAAAGTCTAAAGATATGTTTCTAATATATGGAAGTGGTGAGGAGGAACTCGTAATAAAAGGTTACATGGATGCGAGTTTCCAAATGGATTGAGATGAATCTTGATCACAATTGGGGTATATCTTCATTATGAATGGAGGAGTTATCTCCTTGAAGAGGTCAAAATAAGAGGTGGTTGCGATGTCCACTACAGAATCGAAATACATCACTGCTTCTTTGGCTCCGCAAGAAGCCGCATGGTTGAAGAAATTCATTTCCGAGCTAGGGGTGGTTCCTACCATACAAGAACCCCTAGAGATTCTTTGTGATAATGAGGGTGTGATTACTAAAATCAAGGAACCCGGTGATAAAGTTAAAAAGGGAAAGATATGTATTCGCAAATTTCACACCGATCAAAACATTGTAGATCCACTCCCGAAGCTCCGAGAACGGCCAAAGCATGAGCATCGCACCTGTGCCATGGGACTTCGATATTGTAGTGATTGGGATTGATCTAATTTTGTATCTGGATATCAAAATGATTGTTATTTTGACACATTTGTATGATTATGGTGGTTTCATTTAAATTTTGTAATGTTCCATTTTAGCATGTTTAAATCCATGAATAAGTTAATTATTCTAAACGTCTATAGTCGATCATATTTGTGGGAACAAGTATGAAGGTAAGACTATTATGTACTTTGATTGGCAGATATTCATACGCTATGAATATTGAACAATTGGTTGTTGCCGAGGTTCATAGGTATTTATGGGATACAAATATTGGACTAACCCGCTCTCAAGACTTACTACATGGAATCTTTATGTCTAATCATAAGTAATCTTGAGTAAATGTGAATATCATTGTATCCTCTAACCTGAGATACATATTTGGTCTTGATATTCACCGAGTATTATGTCTTGACTTAGCTCTTCGTTGTCCTAAAACTTGGCAGTACATAAAGCTAAGCTCACGTACAGTATTAGGTATTTGTGAGAGACGTATTTAGTCAATATGGAACTTTTCCCTTTTATTCATTGAGAGTTCGATGTATAAGGCTTGTTATAAAGTTAAATTAGTGGAGAATGATCACTCTATGTCGCCAAGATTTAACATGACATCTGTGACAAAAGGATATATGACTTATTCACCTAAAACATCTTCAAGTAAGGGAATTGAAGGAGATGATGTTATTGAATGGCACTTCGTCATACGTATTAGGGGTAGTAAACCGTTGTTAGGCGGTATATTGTGTCAATCGTCTACGAATCTTGTGTAAGTGGGAGATTGTTGGACTTGGTCTGCCCAAGACACATATTAGATTGATGGGGCTAGTACGTTATGATCTAAGTCAGGTCATACCCAATAACGAGCTAGGCAAACACCCGTGATATTTATTTATGATATGATCACATAAATAAATAATATCTCTTGAAGATATATCTACAAAAATGATTCTCTAAATTATGGCACATGAAAATAATAACTCTTATCAATGACTTATTTTAGAGAGTATAATCATGAAGTTATTTAATGCGCTAAATAACTTAGTGGGTATTTTATAATTGAAGTAATGGTACTTCCATTATAAATAAAAGATATACGTTTGATGCGTCTTTTAATTTAAATAAGGTAGGGACTTTGGAAGAAGAGAGCAATCACTATTTTGCATGTAAAAGACTTGCAAGACACAAAAGGTGTTTCTCTCTCCTCCCTGAGCAAAAGTTTGGCAAACACCTTTAAAGCACCCCACTTGATTAGTTTAATATATACAAGAAGTTACACTCTCCTTATAAAAATTATTCTTTTGGAAGAACCGAATTTGGGAAGTGCTTGCTTGTGTTGTTCTTTGCTTGAATCTGTCTAAGAGGAAAGGAAAGATGTTCAAGAAAATCCTGGTAACGAAGGTGTTAGTGGGAGGCTCGTGGGTATACAAGCTTGAGGCTTTCGTTTTGGAAGCTTGCCTTTCAATATCATCATCTTCATCATTACCTTCTTGCATCAAGAAAGGTATACCTAAAACTCACTATGGTTGTGTTACATTTTGATTTCGTACACTCTATATTTGGATCACCTTTGTTCAGGTTTTAGTTTATATGTTAAAATCGGTTTTAACATAATATAAACTTTATGAAAGTAAATTTATTCCGCTGCATTTTACATGTTAATGTTTAACATGACTTTGATAAACCCGTAAAATCCTAACAAGAGTATCGTTCTAGAGTTTGATAATCAAATATGCTGCAAGCCAAAATAATAAAATAAAAAAGGGGCTATGAGTACTCACATGGTAGTAGTGTCGAGATATGAGAAAACTAACGATAGCGCGATGGAGGTCAAATCCGGAGATCACCTTGATGATGGATCGAAATGGAGCAAAAAAATAATAAATAAATAAGTGAAGACGATAACTGAGACTCGATAAGAAGCTATACGACTTAACCAACTCATAATTCGTTGGTGATGTGTTGCAAACACATCCTGTTTTCCCCTTTATTTTTTTTAGTAATTGAGTAGAGTTTTAGTTATTTTTACTTGTTTTTATCTATTTTATGGTATTTGAGCCTTAACGTGGTATTGAGTCATTTTTATATATTTTGGTGTGAGTTTAGATAATTATTTGAGTCGTGAATTTAATTAGATCAAATGACTAAAAGTGGTTCAAATATATTTGTTTGTAGGTTGACATAAGAACCAAAGGGATGGTATGACATTTCATTAAAGATGGAGGGCTAAAAGAATTAATTATGAAGTCAAAAGGGCCGGTGTTGCATTAATGAAAGCTCAGGGGGTTGAATTGAAAATATGTAAAAGTTACATGATTCATTGTAAAGTTGGCACAAGTAAATAAAGAATAAAAAAGAAAGATTATAAAGATATATGTACCAGAATTCGATGATAGAATGATTGGAAGATAATTATGGACGGCAATTAATTCGAAGGGGCTGAAAAATTACGAGGATATATATTATCTTTTAGGGGAGTTCGAAAAGGGGAGAGACATACTCTCATTCAACGGAAATTGTTAAGGAGAACCCATTAGAAACCCTGCGGCAGAAAAAAATTAAGACGAGGAGAAACAATTCGAACTAAGCAGCAGCTAAAAGCCATTCGGTTTAGTTAGTGTGATTCTTGAACTCTATTTGTCATAGTTTAAATATTTATTTACACCTCAATGTTTATAATTATGACTATGAATTTGGTGTTCTTGAATATTATGATTGTTGGCTAAGTTTTTAGTATCACCTAGACCATTATGATGAATGATTAATGTTTATAACTTTGTTTTAGCTACGATTATTTGTTTGATGTTAATGTTTCTTTAAATCCCACTATTATCAGAATTGTATGCATATGACCACTTGAATTAGGGTTGGAAGTAATCTATTAAACTGCTCAATCTGCGAATGTCTTTTGGTTTGGGTTGGGTAATCGATTGCGTGACTGTGTGTTTGTGATTGATTTTGTTATCTATTCAGTTAATCATAATTTAGTATCCGAGAGGTGATAACTAGGTCAGGTAGTCGGAGTGGTTAGTGGATTAGGATCACATTTCCTCGGTAGAGGGATGCCCTTGAAATGAGTTACCTTTCTATTCCGTGTCAGTTGTGTTGATTAGTAGTGTAGAAGCATATTCCTATGCTAGCGTGTGTCTCGTGTATTGTATCTAATCTAGAGCATCTGTGTGAGTAATATAGTCACTGGCCGTACCATATGCACCGCCGGACCAGATGGTCCGGGCGGACCAGATGGTCCGGCGGCAGTGGTCCGCAGGTGGTACGCTGGCCTGTTACTAAGTGACTATAAATAGCATGTTAGAGAGAGTGTTTAGTAGTTCTTTCAGTTCTCTATCTCTTAACTGTGTGTAACAAAAGGTGTAATCTCTCTCTAGCTTGTAACCTCTTAGTGAATCAATAAAGCAAAGCTTTATTTACCTTCTCGTTGCTATTCGATTACCGAATCATGCAGTAGTAAGATCGTCTCGTGTTTCTACAAGTGGTATCAGAGCATTCCAGGTTGCTCTACTGCTGTGATTTGGTAAGTTTTTCAGATTCTAGAGAGAAAAAGTTCGGGTTTTCTACGTTTTTCATCAATTTTTCATAATTCTGAGTGATTCCGAGGATAAAATGATTTCTGGATGTTCCTGGAGTGTTTTCGCATCATACTGATCCAGTTTCTAGCTTCAATTGTCAAAATCTGTGAAAATCAGTCGATTTTTGCTTTTTCTGCAACTGGTCCGCCAGACGAACAGACTGGTCCGCTGACTGGTCCGCCAGGCAATCTTCATCAGCTGGTCCGTGGCGGTTTCGTTCTGGTCCGCAGCAGTTATAGCGTACCAATTTGGTCCGCCGTACCAATCTGATCCGCTGGTATATTGGTCCGCCGTACCTCATTTGATCCGCAGTTCATTTCTGGTCCGCTGAATTTCATCTGGTCCGCTGGGTTTTATCTGGTCCGCAGTTTAACATTGATCCGGAATCTGGTCTGCTGAATTTGGTTTGGTCCGCTGGCAGAATAGTGACCTTCACTAAAACTGACGTAACTTGCAAACCGTTTGGAGTTACGGAACCCAATACCAGCCAAAACGTTCGTCTCTCCGAGATCTAGACGTGTACTAACCTAAAAGGTCTGTACCCCCCAGTTTGACCCCCAAAATCCGCTTGGAAGACGCCCGTTTTCAGTTTTTAAGTTTTCACGTTCGGTATTGTGATTTCAAAATGAGCGATTTTCACGCTTTTTCAGCTGTTCAATCATCAATGCAAGCCATATTGAACTATGATAACGAGATAGGAACAACTCAGAAAGTTCCTAAGTTACTTCGATTGGAGGATTATGAGAATTGGAAACAACGATTTGAATCATTTGTTAATGCTCTTGACATTGATCTGTGGATTTCTATTGAACAAGATTATACATATCCTAAGAAAAATGGAGTACCAATTCCCAGAAGTGATCTTGATGAAGACCAAAGGAAAGTTTATGCCAGAGAAAAGAAAACTTATGCAAATCTCACAATGGCATTACCAAGAGAACTCTTGCATCAATTCAAAAATTGCACAACATCAAAAACCTTATGGGATGCATTGAAGGATAGATGTGCAGGAAACGAGCAATATAAGAAGAGTCGAAAGAAAGTTTTGTTAAAGGAGTTTGATAACTTTCAGCATTGTGAAAAAGAGAGTATTGCAGATTTGATTTCTAGATTTTCCCATCTGATTAATGAACTTGATGTTGTAGGAGTCCAGAAAGAAAAAGATGATTTGAAGGAAAAATTTCTGGAAGCTTTACCGGAAACATGGGAGAATTTTGTTATGATGCTTGCTAATGATCCAAATTATTCAAGTTGGACTTTCAATCAATTATTAAGCAAGTTACAAGCTCGAGAAATGGAATTACTTGTAAAGAAGTCAACAATTCCATCAGTTCAGAATCCTGCAGTTTATTTTGGAGAGAATTCTGCTACTGTCCATGCTGAAGCTAAATCAAATTCTGTTTCAAGCAGTAATCCACCAGTAACAGCATTTCTTGCTGGAAAGTCAGATAATGCTGGTTATTCTTCAGGCTGCAGTTTTACTATTCCTGATAAATCATCAAGCAAGTCAATTTCTAATCAAGCAACCGAAGATCTAGCTGCTTTGCTATCTGCTTTTATATCTTCTTCGTCTGGAGCTATATTTAATCAAATTGGTCAGTCTTTTTTGTATGGCGAGGATTTAAATCATCTGGATGACGATCAATTGAATAAACTCGATTTGGAATGGCAATTTGCTATGGTCGTGGAAAAAGGAAAGAGATTTATGAAGAAACATGGTAAGACATCTATTTTTCAAGGTTAAACACTTGGCTTGGATAGAAAAACGATTAAATGTTTTAAATGTGCCAAACATGGACATTTTGCTCGCGATTGTCCTACCAAGTCATCTGACAAGGATATTTCCAATAAGAATGGTCAAGATAAAGATGTTAAAGCTATGATATCTCAAACTGATGAAGATTATGATTGGTCTAAAGATTTTCCAGATGAATCTGCATTCGTAGTTCATTCTCAAGACAGTTATGCATTGATGGCAAATATTGAGGTTGAATCGAGTGGGTATACATCTGAGACCAGTAAATCTGACTCAAGTCATTCTGATTCCGCAATGAGTGGTTACGAATCCGTGTGTGAATTTTGTTCACAAAAGGATAGTCGAATTCAAGGTTTGATGAAGGAAATAGAATGTCAATCGGTTGAAATCAAAAGAAAAGATGAAGAACTGGAGATTTTCATCAAGAAATGTCAGGAATTTTATGAAGTTTGCAAAACAAATGCAGAGTTACTCAAAGAAAAGAGTGTGTTAGTGACAGAATTAGCAAATGTTCAGAAACAATTGTCAGAAAGTTGTATTCAGAATGATCAACAAAAGTTACAACTTCAACACGAGAATGATGAGTTCATGTCAAGAATTGTCAAGCTTACTTCTATCAATGAAAAGCTTGTCAAGGAGGTTGCAGAATATAAGTCTCAAGCTTAAGATGTTAGTGAAGATTTTGAACAGTTATTTCAAAAATCTGTCAAAAAGGTTGAAGTACTTCAGACATCGAATGATGAAATTCAGAAGGCATTGGATGAAGTTACTGCTGATAGAACTCAATATCAGATTGTTCAGTCTGAATTGCAGGACACAATTACTTCTTTGAAGAAAGACAAAACTTTATTAACAAGGAATATTCAGATATATAAGGAAATAGTGGATAAAATTACCAAAGAAGTGCATGTTGCTCATGATGGTTTGAGAAGAGAAAAATCATTAGTTAACAACACATCTGAGAAATTGATACGTTCAGAGAAAGTTGTTGCAGAATCTCACAAGACCATAGCTGATTTAAATGTTGAAATTCTGGATCTCAATCGTCAATTGCATAACTTGAAGAATTCTCATTCTTTTACAAGTTATTTGTGTCAAGACGACAACTTCAAGAAGGTATTTGGAGGTGATGATTTTAATCAAATTCCTCATCAAGTGATTCAAACAGAGTCTGTTGTTGATTTGAGCACTCCAGTTGTAAACCAAGATTATTCTGAATTTGTATCTGAGAAACTGGAGGCGAAGAATTCCAAAATTTGCAACAAAAAGGTAACCTCTGCAACATCTGATACACCTATGTTTGTTAAATTTGTTTCAAGTGAAGGTGGTGTTTTTGGAAAAGAAATGTCTGATGGCGAAAAAGTTGAGAAGAATGAAAAGAAGTTGAATGAGGCAGAAGTGGATGCTAAGTTGGTTGAAGAAAACAATTTAAAAGGCATTAAAGCTAAATTTACAAAGGCTGCTAAATCTGGTTCTTCAGGGTCTACAATAGATGTATCTAAACTACCTGGTTACAAACAATCTGGTTTGGGTAGTAAAGACAAGAAGGTTCCAAAGCAGCAGAAAATGCCAAAGAAGGTTCAGAAGGAAAAGAAGGATACAAACTTGGAGCAAATATATCATCTAGCTCAAGTATTCATTTCAACAATGGAGAAAGGATTTGGAGGGAAGCAAAAGAAGGAAGTTTCATCTGCAAGTTCACCGAACGAATCTTCTTCATCTGGTTCTAATGCTACACCTCAGAGTCCAACATCGAAATGGGTACATTCTAACCGATTTTGGGTTTTTGATGATATTTCTGATGAGTCTGAATTTTCCTGATAAATGTCATCCAGTTTAAGACAAGCCACAATTTAAACGATCATATCGTTTGTGCTATCACTGTCGCCAAAAGGGACATCTAGCACAAAATTGTCCTGTCACTGTTAAAAGAAAATTTTCAGGAAAAACTGCCACGATAATTGATGAATCCGACAAAATTTTTACTGACTCACCAACATCACATTTTAAATCAAAAAGTAATTCATATTTCAAAAGTGAGTCTAGTGTTGGTGATTCATCACAAGATGATGTTTCTGTAAAAACTGCACCTGCAAAGATGCAGTGGCGACCTAAGGTGGTCAGCCAAGCTGTAACTGATTTTACGGAAGACACTGGTCGACCAGAAGCTGTGTGCTTCGGGTCATTTGAGTACTAATCTTTATAACCAGTGTGCAGGTGTTCCTAGAAGACCCGTTGGTGATTAAAAAGTTGCTAATGGAGGAGTATTCTGCGTTTTTAAATTAAATTACATGTGATATCATACTTCAACACTGAAATTTTCTGAAAGCTAAACCTGACAGGTATCAGTATCGATTGGTCAATCTTCTTTCTTTCATGCATTTTGTTTGTAGTTTAGGGAGAGAAAATTGAAATACCAAAAATAGTGTGTTTGTGTTTTTTGTTAAAATGAAAATCCAAAAATAGAGTTTTCATTTTAAGGGGGAGAAAAACAGAAAAGTACAAAAACATTGAAAAACAGAAAAATACAAAAACATTGAAAAATGAGAAATTGATCCGACATGTTTGGGAAATGATGGTACATTGGCTTACATGTCTGGCTCATGGATAAAATAGATGAAAAAGCCATAAGATTATTGCTCGATGTGCTTGGTAGGCTCGGCATTAAATCAGAAAGTATTCAGATGTGATAAAAACATTAAATACTAATGCTTGACCAAGTTGACAACATCTTGATGCATATCTCATGATATATCAAGAAACAGATATGTGAAAAAGAAAATGAGAAGTCACTGTGTATACATGTGTTCATTTTGCAAAGATTTAAACTTGTTTGATTTTCTTTATTTTGTCAAACGATCGGACTTTCTTTGCGTATCGAAAGATCGACCTGATTGTTGTTCGTTTGACGTTCTGCTTTATTTTCTTTGGTGTTTCGTATAACTCATCGGACTTTCTCTGCGTGTACGGGAGTACCGACCTGATTGTTGTTGGGTTATACAATTTCAACTTGTTTTAGTTTCTTATTTTGTTAAATCCGAGGCCTTATCTACGTATCGAAAGATCGACCTTAAGGTAGACGATTTAACGTTTTTATTTCTTTTTGCATGGAACACAGTTGACTGAATCATGATTACAATCAGTATGTGATTAAATCACAAATGAAATCACAAAGTGTGATATAAAAAGGCAAAAACATATCTGAGTATGTCTGATAGTATGGGGTACACGGGTCAATGCAAATCTAATCAATACAATAGCATATCCAGATGTTATGAGTATGATTGTGCCTGAGTTTAAAATGGACAAATTATACCAGTAATCGACATGACTTGTGTGCTGAAGTAATTGAAATTGAAGTATAGTTCAGCATGTTATGACCAATATGATCCCAAGTTGTGATCTTTCTCGCAAAAAGACAAAAATAGTGTCTGTTTCTATATTGCATTTATGTTTCATATCTGAAAAATCCAAAAAGATTTTAGGTGTGTTTTAGCATAAAGTTTCAGAAAGCCAAAAATATTTTGTTTCTTATTTGTTCTCGACCGATCGATATTTGATACAAAATTCAAAATTTCAAAACTATATCTTGGATTCTCGAAGAGAAGTTTTGCGCCAAGATTAAATTAATTTTCAAAAGAAAAGGAAAGTCGCGTTTCTGTCTTCTGAAATTGCAGGTTATGTGTGTCAAAGACTCAAGCATGGTGAAAGGGGGAGTTTGTTTATTTTTACAAGTGGATCTTGAAGTTTAAAGATGATTCAAGATTGATCCAGCCATGCGAGCTCTAATTCTGACAAGATTTCAAGTTGAAGATCAGATGCAGAAATGCTGAAAATTGAAGACTGAAGTTTTTGTTAGAAAGATTGATAGTTAGATACACTACACGTTAAGGGGGAGTCTGTAGAAGCATATTCCTATGCTAGCGTGTGTCTCGTGTATTGTATCTAATCTAGAGCATCTGTGTGAGTAATATAGTCACTGGCCGTACCATATGCACCGCCGGACCAGATGGTCCGGGCGGACCAGATGGTCCAAAGGTGGTACGCTGGCCTGTTACTAAGTGACTATAAATAGCTTGTTAGAGAGAGTGTTTAGTAGTTCTTTCAGTTCTCTATCTCTTAACTGTGTGTAACAATAGGTGTAATCTCTCTCTAGCTTGTAACCTCTTAGTGAATCAATAAAGCAAAGCTTTATTTACCTTCTCGTTGCTATTCGATTACCGAATCATGCAGTAGTAAGATCGTCTTGTGTTTCTACAAGTAGTTCTTGCTAGCCCAGGGTGCCTTAGATTGTTTCGAGGGTGGTTAGGTCTAGTTGATGTATGTACCCACAAGGTGAACTCATGTTCGAACGATAGAATCATTTGCTAAAAAGGAGTTAAAAGGTGAATTAGCCTCCATCAGAATAGTCATAGCCAGGTCAAGTTGTAGGTGTTAATTGGGATTCTAGAACTAGGTGGTGCCCTCAACTAGGTGGTGCCCTCTGCTCAGTGCTTGTTTCCTAAGGTTTCGTGCTTTCGGTTGCTAGTTGTTAAGTTAGTTAAATTAGTTATTTCAATTCTAAAAACCACAATCCACTCAATTTTCCATTCTTAAGTCCTAGGTTAGAGTCTAGCTACGTAGTGTCCTTAGGTTCGATATCATGTCTTCCGACAGCTATTCTCAAATCCGATAGGTACACTTGCCTTTAGTGTAGGAACGAAATCTAGTTACAGAGTTTAACCAATTACAAGGTTTAACTAGGCATTAACCATGCGGAAACAAGTTAATTCTTATGCTCTGTTTGAAGTAAATTAATATGAAATCGAATACAAAAAAAATTGTATAACAACAATGTGAATAAAACTAGGCACTATATTATAACTAGATGATTTGAAGTACATATCAGAGTGATTTACGCTTGCTTTTTTAAAGCAGATTACAAGTGTCTATTTATAGTGCCTTAAGGAATCAAGGAGAGACCTTGATTCCTCTAACGATCATCTAGACCGTCGAGTAAAGATACATAAACTAGAATAATATTAGACTAGTCTAGAAGATAAAAGTTTCAGCTTCATGTCAGAAGAGGGGCGGGAAACTGGATCAGATGCGTCAGAGACAAGTGGATCTGGTCAAGTTAATGTCCGAGATAACTCTCCTTACCAAGGTAACTTGAATTATCTCGGGCGTATCCACTGTCCGAGATAAAACTGCGCTTCCAAGATAAAACTGCGTTTTGAGGTAAAATGGCTCTTCGAGACAACTAGAAGTTATCTCGGGCAGTTTATTCTTTCGAGATAACTTATGTCGAGCCTTCTATTCTTCATAGATAACACGTTTTTAGCTAATCAGCATCATTCCTTCAAGAGAATTAATTCCTTACAATCTCCCTCTAAGATGATGCTTCCAAATTCTTCCGAATACTATACTAAATGAAAAATAAAACAGTTGCAAAATGTCTTGAGCAAAAGAACTAACTTTTTCAGCAAAACTGACTTCTTTTACTGATTCTTTTCCATATCAAATCTGAACAGCATGTTTGTGAGCATTCAATCCAGTATTGTTTTCTAATCATTGAAGTTCCATTCACTTGGATTTATCTCTCTGTGTCGTGTGAATGATCCATCAGCTCTGTATACAATGTATCGATCAGTAGCTGGATTCAATTCCACATGAGTGACAGGATAGTGAGTTCTGATAGGTTCAGCAGATGAGGTTTCCCTTGTTGTTGTGTCAAAGTGCATCCTTATCTTCATCATGAGGGACTGCTCTTGAGCACTTAGTGTTTTGCCATCACCAGCCATATTTCTCACATCACCAAGTTCTAAAGGAGATAAGTTTGTGAGAGCTTCATTGCTACTGAGTCTTAGAACTTCATTGGTGTTTGTGGTGAACAGGTAGATACTTGAGTCTTCATCAGATTTCCAGGAGAGAATTCTTCTTCTTTCAGCATGCAGATCTTCAAGTTCTTTCTTGTCTGAGGATGATTCAGAGTGGAGGAAATGACTTGAGATCTTTTTCTTTTTGCCATTGTTTTCTTTCTCCTTGAAGTACCTATTATTGGCTCTGGTGGGTTCACAGGGCTGATAGGTTCAGTAGGAGCTAAAGTTGGTTGAGCAGACGGTGATTGTGTGATGTGGTGAGTTAATCTTTGGATTGAAGGACTTTGAGATGATTCTGTTGTGGGTTTTGATTTGGGTTTGGTGAGAGGTTCAATTGGTGTGAAATTGTCAGCTCTGAATTTGGGCGGAATGGGTTTGATGGGTTTAGACTTTTTGGTGGGTGGCTTTTTGGTTTCGGGTCTGCTAGCCCTAGGTGGGTTTCTTTGGTAGGAATGGTGGAGATTTGTGTAGTAGTAGGTGGAGTAAGATGTGTATTGCCAAGAAGTGAGTCAATGAGACTCATAGGTTTAGGAAGAAGAGAAGGTGTACATGAGAAAGCTCCTGGAGGTCTGGGGATTCTTGTTCTTTCAGATATCCTTGATTGCTCCTTCCTTATCTCATCATACTTGTCTCTTAGATTTTTCAAAGAACATGAATTTATCGATATCTTTTCCTCTCCTAAGAATTCTTGTGAAGTACCTTTTGATTGCTCATATCTCCTCAGCTTTTGTAAGAGGAGCCCTAGCTATTTTTTGTGTTTCTTCAGTCTTCAATTGCTCATGAGTGACATTATTAGCTTCAAATCTTTGACTAAGCTTGAGATTCCCTTCTTCTTCTACTACCATAGACATCAAACTACATAATTCATTAGAAGAGGTTAAGCTAATAGCTTCAGGGGTGATCCATCCTCTTGATAAGATTATGTCTCTCCAAGTTTTTAACAACTCCCAGTTAGCATCATTTGCAGCTTGCCTATTTTTTTTCTTTTTCTTCATTTAGAGCAATGTCAGCTTCTTTAGCAAATAATTGATGCCTCTTTTCTCTGGCCTGATCTAGTTTCTTCTTTCTTTCTTCCATAGACCTTCTTTTTTCTTCTTTTATTATATCAAGGACAACTTCATTGTTTTGATAAATTTGCAGGTTATCCTGTATTGCAAATGCCTCTGCCATGTCTCTATCCAATCTTTCTTGTTCCATTCTTTCAATCATATTAGCTGCTACTGCTGAGTTTATCATGCTTACATCTTTAGCAGGTAAGGTGGTTTCTTGCCCATCCAGAGGCTTTATAGGTTCTGTGGCCTTTGTTTTCACAGATGCAAACAGTTTTGCAGGAATCTTTACACCATCTCTGCTTCTTCTTTTCATTTCATTGATATCCTACAGCTGAGCCATATGAGACATCATTCTTTCATTGAACTCTCTAATCAATGCTTTGTCACATGCTCTTCCCCAATCAAGATCTTCTCCATACATGTCAAGAATGGGAATGAATACTGTTCTGGAACAGTCTATTTTGTTTTCAGGAGTTCCACATTCTTGTATGCAAGTTTGAATCTTTTCTCATGTTCTGGATGTAGGAGTTCATCATCTGTCATTTCTTTCTTACCTTTCCCAAGATTCAGATTGTCAGTAGGGTAGGTTATTACTTTGTTCCTGATGGCAGTACTTTTGACATAGTGTGGCAAGTGGATTGATTTTTACCTCACATGTTCCTGGCTTATATTTGGCCCATTAGTTGGCCAAATTTTTCATACAATTTCCTCCACAGGAGTTGAAGGAGCTACAGGAACAATTTCTAAGTAATCCCTTGTTGGGGGTAACAAGGTCCAAATTCCATTAGATACCCTCTTTCATCTCTAACACCTCCCAAATCTACTAGAGGAGCTTCAATTTGAAGATTTTTGTTCAGGCTCCACAGGGGGGAAAAGGAGCAGAAGTTAACCAGGAAAAGTTGATTCCTTGATAGATCTTTCTTGCAGATAGCATAGCTAGTGTCTCTGCTTCTTCGCATGTGTTTGCCTCAGTGAACTCAAATCTGATTGGTTGGTTTGTGTCTGCTGCAAAGAACATAAGAGAGTTAGTTTCATCCTTCAGAGTAACTGTATGCTCTGGAGTAACTTGATCAGCAGCAGCAACAATAGCAAGTTTCAAGGTAATGTGTTCTCCCGATATAACATTGTCGTCCAAGGTAAATTGTTCACTCGGAGTAATACGTTCTCTCGAGATAACTTCTTCAGCTTACGAGATAACTTCATCATTTACCTCGGGATCTATCAAATCTATGTAATCCTTCAGAACTTCTTCTATCTATTCATCAACAATATCCATATCAATTTTGTACACATTTTCATTGACTTCTAGAATATTTTGATCTTTGTCAGCAGTGTCTTCTTTCAAGACACTTTGAACTACTTCATCATCTTTCTTTCCATCACCATTATCATCATCAACATCATCATCATTATCATCATCATCTTCATCTATTACTTCTGTTTCAGCATCCAGATCAATTCCTTCTTCTTCAGCAATTGCCCTCATTTCAGGCGTATTAAAATCTCTTTCTAAAATCTGCTGAATTTTTCAGATAGAAGCAGGAAGAGCTCCTGCAGCTATCATAGTGAAAAGAAAGAGTTTCTTCAGGTTATCTTTGTGTGGGGCTATAGAAAGGATGTCAGTCATTGAGACCTTTTTCCATGATTCTTCAATTGTAAATGGCTCTCTTCCCACAGATTGAAACAACTTCAATCTAATCTCCTTAGGTACTCTTGTGTACCAGTCATACTCAGTAAAATCTTCTTCTTTGTAGACCCTATACCCCTCCATTTGGTAGCATCATCTTTATCAGTATCAAGTTCTTGTGGTGGAGTAGTGGCTTTATATTTCGAGTCTGTAGGTCTGGTAACACATTCTTTTACAGAAGTTACATGATTGACTTGCTTCAATTTTCACCCTGCAATTTCACAGTTTGTGAAAGCAAGGTGAATTGTGTTTGTAAATTTTGGTACAAAACCAATAATTCATTCAGTGAAAGCTTGTTCTCCATTGGTTTAAAACCAATATCCTTGAGCATAGAAGAACCATCAAGCCTGGCTTGATCATGTTCCTCACCCTGGTTTTCTTGGCTCCTGGGATTTCTAGTCACATCTTCATTTACCTCGGGCGCCACTAAAGGTGCCCTTGGTTCAAAGGATGGTCTAGTTGCTATGAATTGGGTCTTATTGATGTTACCACTGTCCACTAGTTCCAATGGGAACTCAAGTGTAGTGGCAGCCCTTTTCACATCAGCCATATCTATACTCCTATGGCTGAACTCCTTACCAAAGTGTGGTTGGGGTGATTTTTCCTTGAGACTCTT
Source organism: Deinandra increscens subsp. villosa (assembly GCA_039602395.1). Classification (NCBI taxonomy): domain Eukaryota; kingdom Viridiplantae; phylum Streptophyta; class Magnoliopsida; order Asterales; family Asteraceae; genus Deinandra; species Deinandra increscens. The sequence goes on along the minus strand of JBCNJP010000025.1, from coordinate 10,578,400 downwards.
CAACACATCTCCTGGAAATAAGGTTTCTAGAGATAGTGTATCATAAGAAGTATAGAAAATGTCATCACCTTCACTTTGAGGTGTAAACTGGCTTGTTCTAGTTGGAGTTTTACTAGTTAGTGAATGAGGGATGTACATTCAACCCTATAGAATCATCTCCTTTTGGAAAGTCGCCTTTTTCTTGGTTATTCATTTTTGCTCTTGTCTGCCTATGGACTTTGTCCTTGGCAGGGCTTGAAGTTTGGGTGGCTATAGGATGCACAGGTGGGGTAGACCTTGAACCCTCTTTCTCAGGATTTTCTAGATCATTGGTTGGGGATGAAATTGCTGAAATGTTGACAAATTTTGACAGTCTCTTCCTATTTTTAGGTGGTAATTGTTTGGAAGAGGAAGGATTTGAAGTTGGGGGTTCAACCTCTGCTGGTAACACAGGGTTGTCAACTGGAGCATTAGGTTCAGGATTTGCCTGTGGTTGCACCATTGGTGCACCCACTGGAGGTCTAGGCAAATGTATAGGATGGTCAGTGTCCCTGCCTGTATACACTTTGTTCTTTTTCATTTCTTGATAAATAAGAAAATAATTTTTCATTTGGTACCCTTAACTGATAAATTTTATCTAAGATTTTTTAAGTTGGGTATCAAACACCTTAGAATGTGCTGCAAAAATCTGGGATACATGTGAAAGAAGTGAACATTGTTTGATTTTATATTCTCCACCATACCATCTAGGACCATTCTAGAAAAATTATTTTTAAACCTTGTACTAGTCTATAAAAAGTTGAGGCATGTACTGAAGAGAGTTCATCTACACTCTTCTTTAAAGACAGATTTGCCAAAATCACATGTGCAAGACATCTTTATCTTCTAATCTGATCCTCCATAGCCTACAGCCCTTAAGGTTGCAAGATATTCAGAGATCGGCACTTCTTTGAAGCCTCATAAGTCATTGAACTTGAGATGTGTAAAACCATATACGGATCGTTTCCAGATCATAGAATGATAGAGACGGAAGTTTGTCATTCAATTATAGTCAAATGATTACAATAACCCCCAAATGTTGATTACTGATTAACGGGGGTTCGGGGGCAGCGCCCCCGAGAAGCGGGGTCCAAGGGGCGGCAGCCCCTGGCAGGGTCCAAGGGGCAGAGCCCCTGGCTGGGGCCGTTCTGAACAAAATTGCTTCACTGAAAATGCATCCGAATTTTGCGGCGGACCATAAGCTCCAACGTACCAAAATCTTCAACGTACCAATTATCAGCGGATCAATATTGTTGGCGGATCATTTGATACGGCGTACCATTTGATTACTTATCAACAAGTCAACGGACCAGGTGATCCGGCGGACCAAGTCAATACCAACGGATCACACTTGTACGGCGGACCAGAATTGATACGGCGTAACCGTCGCGGACCAGAAAATATCTGCTCCGGATCACATTGAAGATTGTCTTCCTGACCATCTGATCCGGCGGACGAATCAATTGATCCGGAGGTTGAAGATTGCCTGGCGGACGAGCTGCGGACCATCCGCGGACCAGACCTCAAAAACGCAAAATTCTCAAATTTCACTCCAGATTCAAAATGTTGTCGAATTTCTTCAATCAAACACCACTGTTAGGTGCGAAAATGACTCAGGAAGGTTCGATTCACCAAAAATCGACCAAAAACTCAAGAAGTCACACCTAATTTGATGTTTAACGTCTCAAAAACTTCAAAAACTCAAGAACAAGATCTGGAAGTTGAACCAACGGCTCTAATACCAGTTGTAAAACCATATACGGATCGTTTCCAGATCATAGAATGATAGAGACGGAAGTTTGTCATTCAATTATAGTTAAATGATTACAATACCGAGAGAGTATACATCAATTAAGCTTTGGAGGAGGTTTGGACAGAACCTCCTCTCTCTCTCTACTCACAAAGAGTAATGACCAAACTTAGAGATGATCAACATACTAACACCTATTTATAGGTTGGATGGTCAGCGTACCACATAGGCTCCGTACCAACTGGTACGGGCGGACCACCCAGCGTATCATCTGGTACGCTGGTTAGTATGTTGACCCTCTCACATACAATAAACCCTATACATTCAATCTATTCTATTCGTACAGTAACGGCCACACACAGAAACTTGTCCTAACAGGATGTGTTTAGATGACCTCTTTAGTGATTATAACCTTGTGACCTTGAACAGTCGGATGTACTTCATATACTCCATCAACATTCCTTGTTCGAGATGCATTTTGCCAAAATTCCGTAATCACAGCTTCGCATATGTCTGGGTAAATTATAAGAGCATAGAAAATGTGTGGTGCTTTCAGAAAGTCAATCATTTCATGAAATACAGAGCATTTTCTGTTTTTTCAGGGGTGCCACTGTGTTGTGGTCAGCATGGAATAAAGCATTTGCATCAGAAGATGATTCCTCTTTCTTTTCTTTAGGTTCCATTTGTCGATGTAGGTTTAATGATGAACAGAATCGGAGAAGTACGAGTAGGATGTGGAGAAAGTGAAGGTTTGGAAGTATACGAGAGTGATGGTGATTAACTGTGTAGTTAATTTTATCGAATTGTGGGTTTTAGGTTACCGCAAGTTGCTTTAAATTAGAGATGTGGAAGGGACAGCTATTGTAAAAAGAGCAACTGGCTCTTGTAAAAGAGAAAAAGGTGGGTTGACGTGGCGTCTTCTTCTTGGACTAACGGTTGTCTCATAGTACAACTTGCAGATATTTGTTTAAGAAGATACCCCTTTTCTTAAGTCATCCAGTAATAATTTATCTCGGAAGACAATTTTTACCGATAACCTAGGTAAAATTTTATCTCGGGTAAAATTACCTCGGGAGGAGGTTTTCACTAGAGATAACACTTTAATTCTCTTTTAGTTGACCTGGTGAGATTATCTCGGAAATATGACATCTTTCGATATAAATAAAGTTACCTCGGGTGTAGTTATCTCGGGTGAAATAAATTTTCCTAGGTAATATTAGTTATTCCGGATGAGGTTATCTCGGTTGAGATTACATCATCCGATATAAATAAAGTTATCTCGGGTATAGTTATCTCGGGTGAAATAATTTTTCCTAGGTAATATTAGTTATTCCGGATGAGGTTATCTCGGTTGAGATTAAGTCATCCGATATAAATAAAGTTACCTCGGTGTAGTTATCTTGGGTGAAATAACTTTTCCTAGGTAATATTAGTTATTCCGGATGAGGTTATCTCGGGTGAGATTACCTCAGAAACAATTTTTACAAAACATTTTGTGGCTTAAGGACTTTTCAAAGGTGTTGACACGGGATAGGTTATCTCGGCAAGCTTTTTAAAATTAAAAAAAAAACTCCTTTTCCTTTTGTATCAAGTGATGCATCCAAATTTTCAATTTTTATTAGATCTCATAAAACTTTATCTAATAAAAAATTCATCATGCCTATGGTTGTGATATGATATAAAGAATCTAGCCTCATCAAATGCTTTTGTGAATAAGTCAGCCAATTGGTTTTCAGTTAGGACATGATGGAGTTTGAATAACTTCTTTTCAACAAAATCTCTATTAAAATGATACCTAATCTCAATGTGCGTTGTTTTTTTAATGTTTCACTGGATTGTTGGTGATGCCGATGGCACTTGTGTTGTCATCATACATAGAAGTTTCCATGAAGTTAATGCCATAGTCCATCATCTGATTTTGACTCTAAAGTACTTGTCCATAGCATGCTGAAGCTGCAATGTATTCTGCTTATGTTGTAGAAGTTGAGACACATGTTTGCTTTTTGCATTGCCATGATACAAGTCTGTCTCCTAGAAATTGGCATCCTAACAGATGTTGACTTTTTGTCAAGATTGCATCCTCCATAATCACTATCTGTAAAGGCCTTCAAGTTGAGGTATTTATTTTTAGAATACCATAGCCAAGCTTTGGTTTTCCTTTTAGGTATCTAAAAATTCTTTTCGTAGCATTTAAGTGTGATTCCTTTGGTCCTGTCTGATATCTAGCACATAGGGAAACAATAAACATGATGTTAGGTCTGCTGACTGTTAGATACATAAAGGAACCAATCATGGCCCTATATGTGTGCTCATCAACAGGTTCACCAGTTACATCAGATGTTAATTTATGTGATGTTGAGATAGGAGTTTTGGCAATGGAGGATGACAGCATGTCAACCCTCTTTAGCATATCCTGAAATGTATTTTGATTGATTTAGGAAGATGCCATCTTTTGTTTGCTTTACTTGAAGTTCTAAGAAGAAGGTGAGTTCACCCATTGAACTCATTTCAAATTTTGCTTACATTAGGACTTCAAACTCCCTACAGAGAGCATCTTTTGTTGAACCAAAGATTATATCATCAACATAAATTTGTACCATTGAAATATCCTTACCAACATTCTTAATGAAGATAGTTTTGTCAATAGCTCCTCTTTTGTATGCATGTTTAGTTAGATAGCAAGAGAGAGTCTCATACCAGGTTCTTGGTGCCTGTATAAGACCATACAAAACTTTTATCAGTTTACAAACCTTGTTTGGATGATGTGGATCTTCAAACCCAGGTGGTTGACATACATAGACTTCTTCATTTATAAATCCATACAGAAAAGCATTTTTGACATCCATTTGGTAGACATGAAGGTTTTTGTAACAAGCATAGGCTAAAAATATTCTAATTGCTTCTAATCTTGCTACTGGTCCAAAAACTTCATTGAAGTCTATTCCTTCTTCTTGAGCAAAGCCTTGAACAACTAACCTTGCCTTGTTTTTTACCACAATGCCCCTTTCATCTTTCTTGTTTCTCAAACCCCATTTTGTTCCAATTGGTGGTGGTGCATTCTTTGGTAGATCCACAAATTCCCATACTCTTTTGATTTGAAGCAGTTCTTTTTGCATAGACTCAATCCAACTGTTTTCTCTCAAAGCTTCATTTATTAATTTGGTTGTTCCTGTGATAAGAAGCATGCATGTAAACAGATGTTTGCTTCAGCTGAGTTGCTTCTTGTGAGTACAGATGCTTCCACTTCTCCTATAACATTCTCTAGAGGATGATTTTTCAAGACTCTAGAGCTATAAGAAGGTGGGAATTCATGATGATAATTAGGCTCAGAAAGGCTTAATGGAGTAAACTCATTCATAAGCACTAATTCAGATATTTCTGTTGAAGAAGGTAATTCTTGACTTTGTGAGGCAACAGGCTCAATGATTTCTTCATCAATGTCACCAATAGAAGTAGGTGAGCTTAAACCTTCATGTAAAGTGGAGGTTGAGTTGCTACAATGCATCTGATTTGTTATTGATGCCTGTGATTGTATATTCAGATCATCTACATTTCTTGAGTTCCCAAGATTGACAGTTGTATCTTGATATGTTAACATATGATCTTCAGCTGGTTTTTTTGATTCATTTATAGTTTGAGGAATAGGTGTCCCATCTAAAATTGGATTGAATAACATCTCCGGGAGTCAAGTTGAAACTAGTTGTTGGGACAAAAGGTCTTGTGCTAACAGATGAGAAAAATGGAGGGTCAACATCTTTGAACCTGCCATTTGTAGCATCTTGAGGTAATTCTGTCTACACATTTTCACTAAGAAGCTTATCAATAGTTATATTGAAAGCAGTGGTTAGTGAGTCAACATCAAATAACCATGAGGGCTGAGTTCTAAAATTGTTCTTTGATTTTTCATTAAATACCACATTTATGGTTTCTTCAATAATCTTAGAAACTGGTGTTGTATACTCTATATGCCTTAGAGACAATATAGTATCCCACAAAATAACCATCAACAACATTTTCAGCAAATTTTGAAGGTTGCTCATTGGTTATTAGTATAGTAACAGGACAATCAAATGATTTAAGAAAATAAATATTTGGTTTTCTTTTTCTCCAAATATCATAAGGTGTCTTGTTTTGTCCTTTTACAATCAAAATCCTGTTTTGCACATAGCATGCAGTGTCCACTACTTATGCCCAAAAGGTTACAGCCAATTTTGATTTAGCCAACATAGATCTTGCAACCTCAATTAAAGTTCTATGTCTTCTCTCAGCAACACCATTTTGCTGAGTAGTTTTAGCTGCACTAAGTTGCCTAGTGATTCCTTTCTCTTCACAGAAAAAGTTTAAAACATGATTCTTAAATTCTGTACCATTGTTACTTCTTATTGTTTTGACTTTTAAATTAGACTGATTTTCAAGCGGAGTAGTTAAGGCTTTTAGAATCTCTGGGGTTTCATCTTTGGTTGAAAGAAAGAATACCCAGGTGTATCTTTAAAAATCGTCAGTTATAACAAAGCAATAAGATTTTTTGAAAATGCTGGAGCGTCGGATCGGCTTAGTTCGATATCAATTGTGTAAATGAGAATGTAAACAAATGGTGTAAATATCAATACTCAATATCTCATTAACGATAAACACGATTACAAGAGAATCAGAGTATCAGAACACACACACTCTCAAAAGTTCGCTCAACAACAACTCGTTACAAATGACAAAGCTACACCTATTTATAGACTCTCAGTCGTCCGAACTCCTAAGCATGTCCGAACCTCAGGTTCGGCCAAGGATCGGCCGGGGTTCGGCCAGAGTTCGGCCGGCAGCAAATAAGTGTAATCTTCACGTCTTTGACACTTTGTCTGATCCAGATCGTTGCCACATAATGTATCAACAAACTCCCCCTTGGCAACAACTGGACCGTTCTTTATCAGCCTTGAACATTAGAAGCCTCATATCTCTTCCTTACCAACTCATGATTATTCCCGGAATAGATGTTAAAAGCAAAACAAATCCCTATCACCCTCTGGAACTTCAGCGCCTGCTCCATGTAATCAGGATGATACAGGATTGGATTGTGATAAAGCACATCTATATCAGCCTTTAAAAGATTGATAAGCCACATTGGATCGTAGATCTTCACAACTCTGTTATTCTCCTTCAGCACAATCACAGCTTCACCTGTTTTCTCGTTATAATACCACCATCTCAAATCCTTGATGAATTAAAGTTCCATCTTCATTAATGGAATCTTTTTCATGACATCTACCTTCTTCTTAAAAATCAGGATTATCAACTTCTTACCAGTTCTCGCATGAATCCTTGTTCGAGATGGACGCCTTTTGGGTTTCTGAGGATCCAAAAATTGAAATCCTTCACGGCATTCTTTCTCAATGAGATTCTTGAAATGTAAACCCTTCCAATATGTGCTATAATTGCACAAAGGCTTTCGGGTCAATTCACGAACATCCCAAACTGGCAGACTGTTAAAATTACTAGCACATTTGAAATACTGGATTCCGTATTGGCGTTTAATCCTGTAGCACATCAAACTGTCAGAATACATCCAGCTGATAATCTCACCTGAAGCTTGACCCTTAAACTTGACACACAATCTCTGTTTGATTGGCTTTGGAGGAGGAACATAGTTGGCATGAAACGTTTTCATGTATTCATCAAATGCCCAACGCTGTTTCTGTTTCGTCGCCTCCTTAACCACCGGGTCTTCAGGTTTTTCTGTTTCTTTCTTCTTTATTCTTTCTTCAGCCTCAACACTTTTCTCCTTAGGAAACACTTTGAAATCATCACCAGACTGATTGTTGTTGAAGTTGGAGTATAAGTCTGGATATTCTTCTTCTGTAATATCTCCTATCTCAACCTCCTCCTCAAATATATCTTCAACATCTTCATCAGATTCTTTGTCAGATGAATCATATTTCCTTGGTGCTGACTCAGAAACTTTTCTCAATTCTTCATCGTTCATATCAAATACCGCTTGCAATTGTTCGGCCGTCAAATTACCAACAAACTGACCCTCTTCTAGCGTCTGCAACATCTGCCCAAATTCACCTAGACTCGTTTCCGCTTTGTTTGATGGAATTGAGGTGATCGGTATTGCTTCTCTAGAATCTTTCTTCCCCTGGGAAGTAGATATCCCAGCACCCAAACCAGTGGTTCCGTTCGGGCCTGATCCTCCACCAACTTCCCCTTGTGGATCATCTTGATCGGGATCATCATTCAGAAATTGCATCGAATCTTCATTACAACCCGAACTATCTCTAATCTCCCCCCGAGCTTTAATTTTCTTCATCAAGAATTTTATTTTCTCATTCATTTCGAAAAGCAATTTGCTCTGAGTTTGACTAGATCTGTTTAACCTCATAATCTCTTGATCTTTGGCATAATCCCGACTTTGCAAAACATTGATCTGTTTACTTTGAGTCTGATTCAGTGCCCTCAATTCATCATTGCTTGTTTGTAGCACAGTAATCATCTTGGATTGTTCTTCAGTATTAGTTTTCAATGCATCAAGTTGTGGCTGTTGATCGGTTAATGCACTTTGAAGAATACTGGCTTGAGAAAACGACACTGAACCTTGTTCAAAGTTGAAATTCACTTCTGGTGTTGATTGTGTTGAAGCTGTAGCTGTAGAAAACACTGGAGTTGTGGGAATTGAACCCATTGGCTGATTCACAAACTGCGCACCAGCACTTGCTGAATGTGTTGTGCTAACAGTTGTAGATTTGTTGTCATTCATCAGATTTTGTAGAAATTCAGGCTGCACATCAGAAACTGAAGTCTGAACAGTCGAAGAAACTTCTGGCAGAGACATGGCAGGACTGGTCGATGAAGATACACCGGAACGAGGCTTTAGAATAAACTGAGACGCTTTTTGCCTTTTACCTCTTCCACCAGCAATTGAGTTCTTCCTCTTTTGTAAAGAACCAGAAGCCTTCTGCTTTCCTTTGCCATGAACTTTATCGACGTTAGGAGTATAATCTTCATCAGACTCAGATGAGACTACATCATCATACACATGATCCTGGGATCGATCGTTGCTCTTGTTAAGACTGATTCGGTACGCGAGATGTTCATCACTATCTTTATTGAGCTTTACATACTTAGAATTTATCAAGACTCGCACAAACGGATTGTTTGTATCAGATAAGTCTTCAGAGTCAGCCCCGACATTCAAAAACTCTTCATCATCATCAGATTCAGCTTCTAGGGTATTTACCGCAGGTGTCTCAGTCACACTGACAGCTACAGGAACTTCCTGTGCTGAGACCACTGATTCTGAAATTGGCGGTTGAGAGACAACTGGTGTAGGTTCTTGATTCACTGGTTCCTGTACCACTGGAACTTGTCTTTTAGGTCTTTTCACCCTACCTTGCTGTGGAATCTGATTTTGTTCTTCGATCCAACTGTAATCTAGTTCCTCTAAATCACTACCATTGTCATGACGAGATGCACCCAGTGCTGGAGCCACATAATTAACATTGGCCAAATGACCAATCAGATGCTTCAATTTTGGCTGAAACACTGGTGCCTTTTTTCTGATAAGACGCCTGAGCACCCACACTCGCCTCAGTCATGTGTTTCAGCTCCATTTTCTGTGCTTCAAGCTTCACTAAATCAGGATACCGGTCATTGAGAATCATCTGATGAAATCTTGAGTAAATAGCTGCATTCTTTTGTCTTTGAGTGAGGTCATCTCTCATGTAATGAAAGATCAACCCAGCAACATTATATGGTCGATTCATCACCAGAGCATTCATTAAGGACAACATTATCTGTTGAACTTCGTCGTGTCCGGATATTCTGTACCCCAGACATACCAACAACACATGCGCCAAATATTTGTACGGAACACTCAGCGAAGACTTGTAAACCCATTCTTTACTTGGATCATCAGTATACCAGATTCGCTTCAGGATCACCACGTTATCTTCATGAGAAAATTCTATTAGTGCTGTTGTTGTATCAGAATCCAACTGCAAAACTCTGCGAATATCTGCCTCAGTAACTTCAATCGGTCGACCCTGAATAGTGGCAACAATTCTGATTGGAGTATCAGTAATTGTCCGAGCAGTACTCCAGAACTCTAGAATGATATCACGATACACATCACACTGTTGAGTGATTGCATAGTGAATTCGTGATAGTCTCAGAAATTCAATGATCCCGGATCCTCCAAATTTATCAAGCTTTCCTCGTGCAACACTAATATGCGCACAGATGTTGTGTTTGTCACCAATTTTCAATTCGTTGGCCATATCTGAAAACACATAAGATAAAATATTCATTAAATTCCATGTTATTAACAGATATAATCACTGATTTCGTCAATTCATTGTCGTTTGCATAAATGAACAACTTTTTGATCAAAAATCCCAAACCGCCGAACACCGTCCAATCCTCCTCCAAACCCCAAGTTCGGAGCATTGATGAACTCCGACGAATTTGAATTTGAAGGACCGTGAATCCGACCAAATCAAGCCACAAAAATGTACACCCTTGGTCATTTTTTGACTACAAACACAGAGGAACCATTTTTAACTTCTAAAATCAAGTTTTAAGTAGATTAATTTTAGATATAGGAACTTGACACAGTCCGAACGAGTTTTTGAACAAAAATCCCACACACAGTGAATGAAAATTAAATCTAACACTACCAGGGTACTCGGAATCAAGCAATCTACCTAGTACAAATCTCAAAATCGTCAAATAATCGCTAAAACGGAAATTCAAAATTTGGGCAGTCATTCGGTGTAGGTTCCGAGTAAATAGTGACAAGTGAGCTCCGAACACCAAGTTAGGAGTATTTATAACCCGAGACGTTCGGACCTCCGAACGCCATCCGAACACTAAGTTCGGACAAACTATACCACCAAACTCCAACTTCGGCCTCTGCAAATCTTGGCCGATAGTGAGCTTCGGACCTACCGAACTACAAGTTCGGTCGTTCGAACTCCAGGTTTGGAGATTTCATAAAAGTTTCAAATTAAACCCCTGATTTTGATGAATCTTCAAATTGAACCCCGAAAGTTTAAAATTTATCAATTTTCCTCAAACTTCGTTCAATTCAATGATGAGTTTTTTGAAATTAAGTCCGTTTGGTTGTCTCCGGCATAATTTTGGACTTTTTCACTAACGGTTGATCGAAAATAAAACAGAATCAAAATCTTTTTGATTTTTGTAAAATATTCAAACACAGCGAAAATCTTTTTGGATTGTTATAAAATTATGCTAAAACACGCCTAAAATCCTTTTGAGATTTTCATATACTCAATCAACAAACCAAACAGAAATGAAATAAAAATACTGAATTAAAGCTAATATAACTGAAAAGTTTTTGCGAGAAAGATCCAGACGCGAGATCATATCGGCTAATGTGCATCAAACACACTTCAATTTCATTCTTAAATGATCGGACTATCTCTGTGTATACGGGAGTATCGACCTGATAGGTGTTCATTTAAGATTTTGCCTTATTTTCTTTGGTGTTTCATATAATTCATCGGACTTTCTCCGCGTGTACGGGAGTACCGACCTAATTGTTGTTGAATTATACAATTTCAACTTGTTTATTTTTTTAATTTGTTAAATCCGATGCCTTATCTGCATATCAAAAGATCGACCTTAAGGTAGACGATTTGACGTTCTTATTTCTCTTTGCATGGAACACAGTTGACTATATCATAAATACGATCACTATGTGTTAAATACAAAATGAATTCACAAAGTGTGACACAAAAACATATCTGAGTATGTCTGATAGTTTGGGGTACACTGGTCAAAGCAAATCTAATCAATACTTTAACATATCCAGATGTTATGAGTATAATTATGCCTGAGTTTAGAGTTGGAAAAATTATATCTGCAATCGACATGGCTATATGCTAAAGTAATTGAAATTAAAGTGTAGTTCAGCACGTTATGACCAATATGATCCCAAGTCATAATCTTTCTCCCAAAAGACAAAAATAGTGTCTAATTCTGTATTGCATTTATTTTCAATATCATAAAATACCAAAAAGGTTTTAGGTGTGCTTTCATATAAAGTTTAGAAAAATCAGAAAGATTTTGTTTCTTTTCGATTGATCGACACGGGATACGATTCAAATTTCAAAATCAAAACACCTTAGAGTCTCAAAGAGACATTTTGCGCCAAGATTATATATGTTGTCCAGGTACTAAAGTGAAGGAGAATGTCACAACTTAAAGTCTTCTGAAGTTGTTGATATGAGGAAACACAGGGTACAAAGTCAAATATTCAAGGTCAGACTAACCATCAAGTTAAGGGGGGATTTGATTGAAAATACAACACTATGTGGGTAATAGATACTGCACACGTCGAGGGTGTTAGTGCAAAATATGTGTGTCGTGTATGTATCAGTTAGTTTCATTAGTTGATATAGTTAATATAGTAAAATCATTGTCATAAGGTAGTTTGTGTCAATTTAATATATTACATATGACATATAGGTTCGGCACAATCACAATCTGCCGAATGAAGTCCAAACATAGGGTTCAGAAAGCTTAATATGGTGTGAATATATATATGAAGCTTTGAGTTCGGATTAGGCAACCTCCTGCATAACCGTTTCCAGTGAGTTCAATTTTCATGAACTTTTCGTTTTATGTGTTTTCAGATATGGCTGACAATTTGAAAGTTGGTGACAAACATAACGTATGTGCTTATCTTGGCATTGCAAGATCAAAACTCACTAAATTTGGAGGATCGGGGATATTTGATTTCCTACGTCGATCAAGGATTCATTTGCATTCACAACAACACCATTGGAATTTCTACAAGCTGATAATGTGGCACTGTTGAAGCGGATTTTGTATACTGATGATCCGAGTAAGGAGTGGATTTACAAATCGTCGCTGAGTGTTCCATACAAATATTTGGTGCATGTGTTGCAACTGTGTCTTGGGTATCAACTTTCAGGGCATGATGAAGTCAACCAGATGATACTGTCATTACTAAATTCCTTGGTAATGAATCGTCCATACAACGTTGCTGGGTTAATCTTTCATTACATGAGAGATAATCTGACTCAAAGATACAAGAAAGCAGCGTTGTATCCAAGATTCCTTCAGCTGATTGTAAATGATATGTATCCAGATTTAGTGAAGGATGATGATCAAAAGGTGGAGCTGAAACATATTAATGAAGATAGTGTGCACTACGTCAAAAATAGGCTTTAGCCACTGAAAAAAAAAACATGGCTAAACCCTTTGGCCATGTTTTTTTTTATTTCAATCGTGACCAAAGGTCCCGTCACCGTAGGTAGCATACGGCCACGCTTGAAGATTAGTGGCGGTAGCAACTAAAAAACGTGGCTAAAGGTATCAATATTTTTGTTGAAATCAGGCATTCCATCTGAAATGTGTGGCTAAAAGGTAGCAACGGCCACATGAATTTTCTATAAGCGTGGCTAAAGGGTAGCAATGGCCACATGAATTTTCTATAAGTGTGGCTAAAGGGTAGCAACGGCCACGTGAATTTGCTAATAAGTTTGTATTAGCCAGGTTTATTTTTAAGAAATGTGGCAAAAGGTTGCTGGAATTGTAGCAATGGTCACATGAATTTACTATAAGTGTGACTAAAGAGTAGCAATGGCCACATGTTTATAAAAAAAACCGTGACAAAAGGCTTGTTGTAATGTAATAACGGTCACACGAATTTACTATAAGAGTGGCTAAAGAGTAGAAATGGTCACATAAATTTACTAAAAGTTTGTTTTGGCCACGCTTATTTAAAAAAAACCGTGACCAAAAGGTTGCTGGAATCAAGCATTTCATCTAAAAAGTGTGACTAAAGGGTAGAAATGGCCACATAAATTTATTATAAGTGTGGTAAAAGGTAGCAACAACCACATAAATTTCTTATAGCTGTGACAGTTTTTATTATTTGGTCACATTAATTACTGTAAGTGAGACCATTTCATGTAATTAGCAATTTTATTTTTTGTATTTTTATAAAATAAAAACAACAATAAATAATAAAAACAACAATAAATATGAGAAAACATAGAAACCAAAATACATTAACAATATCAATTGAAGATCCGTACATCAGTTTTTACTTAAGATACTAAAGACATATTTCTAATCAAAAACCATTTACAAATTATACAACAGCTAAAACAAGGCCTGCATCATGACAGCATTGGCGGCCCTTGAATAAAAGATGGTTTCGGCAACGAAAAGAATGAAAACATCATGTCCAGACCTGCCGAATTTTCAGTTCCTTCTCCAATAGCAATGAACTTATACATTCAGAGGAAGGATGCTGCTCTGGACTCGGCAAGTCTTCTTTAAGTCATTAAATATGGCTTCCTTCTATAAATGCTTCACCAATTGCTTCTAAGCAACAACCTGATAGTGAAAGGAATATCTAATACAAGTGATAGTTCATATTGGTGGCAAACGAAGAGTGGAAAATATGATTTCTGAAGTACATATATCAAGCATGTACACTAGAATAAAAACATAAATGTATACATAGAGGGATATGGGTAAGCATATATCATAATATCATTCGTGCATGCCTGAAGACACTCCTAATATTAAATACATGAAAGAGTTGTTCTACTGATTTTCCTCACATGGACCATTATAACATAAGACATAAATTATTCTGGTGTGAATGCTCTAAGACATGAAATAGATGCCAATTTAATCATTAGGTAGATTAAATTAACACTCTGACCCATTAACTTTTCACCCAGAAGAGCTGCCAAAAAAATAACTATACTTTATACAACTAATACTACATGATCAACGATAATTGTGAAGATGTATATGCATTACTCGACTATATATATGAAGTTTTGTACTTTTAAAAGGATTTATATGAAATGGATCCTACTTTTAAGAACTTATATTGGTTCAATGAAAATCTAGTTTTTAAATAAACTTATAATGGATCCTACGCCTGATGTCCACCCATTGATCCGCCACCTACTTATTTAAGGTTCACCAAAGCTTTCTAAACCAATGCAAATTCTAAACGCCTCTGGCAGAACAATGAATTTCTATGCAACCAGCAAAGTATTAGAAGCAATTATATCCACCAACCTTTTATATTAGAAACATTGGTTATGACTTGCACTAACTGATTATTGATGTATAACTTGATATGCTCGGACACTTGAACCTTTACTTAAGGTAGATAGTTAAATATTTGCGGAGCTGATGTTTTTTTGGTACATACTATTGTTCACATGTAAAGGAGCATGTAGATCCCTGTATTTTTCAGCATTTGCTTCACTTTGAAACTGCTTGAAATGCTTACAGAAATCTGAAAGATGTAGGCAGTGATATGAAGTTAAAGATAAAGTAACTAATGATGTAAAAAATTGTAAGAAAATATTTACATTCCTATATCAGAAAAGTATTTTCAACAACAACAACATAAATCTTAAGTTAAAATGGCTAACGTAATAAGAGATATATTACCCTTGCCAACTGGGCTATGAGCAGATCTGACGGGGTGGGTAGCCAGTTGAAACGGATAATTTTATACTATTGGCTAAAAAGGTTTCCGAACGGGTTGGGTTGCAACCAATTTTGCTTGTTTAGTGTCTTTTTTTTATAACTTATCATTCAATAAGACTATAAAAAAATTATAACAGTTTTACCTTTAACCCTTTTGGCCAGTTAAAGATAAAACATAATCCAACTCAACCCATTTACGTTATAGTTAAAAGAATTTGTATTGAAATATTGATCTGTTTGAGAGAAGACCCATTCATAAGAAATGGGTTTGAATTATCACCTGTAATAATATGAGGCATCAATGAAGAAGTTAATACCTTGCTAATGTTGTGGGAAGAGTAAAGCTGAAGCAGATGCATACAGAACTCAATAACCAATGTAGTTTCGTGAGGCTCTAGATAGATGATTTGACCCTCCATCCAATTAACAACCACCTTAAGTAAGAGATGCACAACTGCAGACTAAACATATCCAAGAATCAGCAAATACATTAAAAAAATAAAACTTACAAAACATAGTCCAATAATAAACGATCATAACAATAATCTCTGATTGCTAATAGTGAAAGAAAGTAAGGTTCGAAGTCAGATTTTAATTATGGTACCTCATGCTTGTAAACCTCAAGAAGTTTAAGAATTGGCTACAACACTGAAAATCCCGTCTCATATATTGCCTTCTGCGTTCGTGGTTCTGAAGCATTCGAGGCTCCTCGAAGCCGCTCCAGTAAGCAAGTAACCTATGAAAAATCCATGGTTTTGCATAAAAAATTATTTACTCTTTTGAGTGTTCTTTGAAAAAGTATTATCTGTTTTTTTCTCTTACCACGAGAATAACATTTGGCTGCTGAGAAATACTCTTTATGTCTTTCTTGGAAGATATATCATTAAGATAAGCAGTCATATAGCTTGTGAGATCCATTATGTACCTTTCAGGAATTAAAATTTAAATGTTATAAGACATGGATAAAAGACTAAAAGATAATATTAGAAATAAAAAAAAAATATCCATTATGTACCTTAACTGGTGCAATTTTTTTCGTTTCCGGATATATAAACACAACTAAGAAAAAGAAGAGGATAATTCATCGAGTCCACATACAATAAGGGGTGTGCATACCATAGAGTTGGAAGTAATTAAACCAATCATTCCAGACATAGGCCGCATATGAGCAGCTGATATATGAACTGATTTTAAAACATCATAAGAGTCATTTCTTAAGTTTTATACACCATACATTCCCATAGTATTCAAAATTTTCTGAAGCATTTCCCATACTACTCAAAATTTCATTGACCACTGACCTATTACATCTATTATTTTAAAAGGTTATATAATTTACTTAATACAACCTAAAGAAACCATAGATACAAACATGTTTTTCTATACGTAATCACCCAAAAGAGGCATCAAATTTGACACTAATGATGTAATAGTGATCCACTATTAATCAAATAACCTGTAAATATTAGAGGGTGATTCTAGTCAATACATCCTAATCTGTTTAGAGTAATACTCCAGATTAAGTTGTTGGGGGATTCAATATTATGTAGATCCCACAGGTGAATAGTCGTTGCGGCATCATGTACTCAAGAAAGAGAAAACCAAGATATGGGTTATTTGTGGCTAAAAAAATACAACTGCGGTGATTGATGATGCTCTAAAGTTTGTTTTACTTATGTTGTGATATTTCTATTTCGAAAAGAAATAGACACTTAATAAGAGGAAAACTAATTGCCAATGTTAATTTTCAATGTTAGACATGAAAAAGATGAAAAAGACAATAGAAAACAATGTGTACTACTACTAACCATAACCAAAATCAAAGTATATCTAGAATCTGTTTAACAATGTAGAAACTATATATATTTAACCATAGAACCACCACATATCTACAATATGTTTTCCTTATATCCATAAACAAACAACCATAGAGCCACCAATAACTAAACAAACTAACCTTAGGAGACCAATTTTCAAAGAACCAACAGGAGCAACATCAGCTGTGAACATAAGAGACAGAACAACAATTGATGAGTAAATAATAGCAAACATAAGATACTGTGATAATTAACCTCTCCTGTGACATCCGAGAATTTCAAGGTTTACTTCCGTTAGACAATCTCCGTTAGTTACGTTATAAGTATTAACTTAGTAACTAATGCTTAACTAGGCCGAATACGTCCACGACCTTTGGTTGATCACCGAACCCGTCCATATGTGTTTATTTATTGAATTGTCTCTATGAGGAAGTATGTGCAACATGTTTGTTGATTAATTGTGTAATTGCGTGAAAATCATGAACCGTGCTTATCTTGCTTAGAATGTAAATTGGTCACTTTTGGGTTCCAGCGAAACTACTGGGCGAAACTATAGTGTCGCCCGGCTAGCTTAACCTTTGACTTACAGAGTCAGTTTCGCTTGGCCAGCGAAACTAGCCAGCGAAACTAGCCCCTGATATATAATAACATAAAACCCTAGAGATCTCATTTTTGCCTCATTTCATACAAAACACACACACCACTCTCATCTGCTCACTCGAGATTTCTGGTCAGTCAAGAAAACCATCAAGGAACCATCATCTCATCTCATCCATTCAGGCCCTAGATCGAATCGTGAGTCCCAAACCATTATTTATGCATTTTCTATGTGTTTTCTTAAAAAGCATGCTTGAATCTTCATGTAATCACTTGATCTTCTGATATGATGCTTAGGGATGCTAGATCTGCCATAAAGTCAGTAACTTTACGTTTGAAATCAAACCATAATGAAGATTTATGCTATTTAGGTCATTTTAGGTTTAAAATGTGTTTTTGGTGATTTGAATGTGAAAACCCATGTTTAAGGTGTTAAAACTTGTTGTTTGATGTTGGTAAATGATTATGCATGCTAGATATTGAATTACATGAAATATGGAAGCTGTTAAATTGATTTTTAGGCTGATTTATGTGTTTTTCGCGACCAGCGAAACTAGCCTGTTCTCTGGGCGAAACTATGTAGCGAAATTATGTATATCTTCATCCAGCGACACTATGTAGCGAAACTGTAGTGTCGCCGGGTAAACCAACCAGACCTGTCCGAACGAAACTACCGAGCGAAATCCCCTGAACGAAAGTTCAAACCAGTTTCGGGCGAAACTAGGCTAGCGAAACTGTGCCAACAGTTTCGGGCGAAACTAGCCTAGCGAAACTGTGTCATCGGGTATTGCCTAGCGAAAGTGCTGCCCGTGCACACAGCGAAACTGCCTAGCGAATCTATACTAGCGAAACTGTGACCAGACCTAAACCCAAACTTGTGCAACCTGTTTGAATGTTATGCCATGACTTCCATGATTATGCAATAATGAAACATGCTTGATTTCTGAATTATGTGAACCCTTGTTTATGATCAACCATCGGTGTCGTGTGTCGGTATGTCGTGTCATAGTTCCAACGTGCTATGTTATGGGCCATAGTGACGTTAAGTAAAAATTAGACACAAAACTAATACCTAAGACCTAAACGTGTTCTTAGGTCTTCAATAAGCAAACAATACTTGGACTATTTAGCAAGTGTAGCAGTGCAACCCAAGGTGAGTGTCACTAACCCAATTATCGTGAACCCGGTTGGGTCACACTGAATAACTTAATGGAAAACAATGCTGACAACCTTAAGAGTGCTATGCACCTCTCTGATGAACTTGAAAACTTAGGAGTGCTCGGCACCCACTTGATGAACTGGAAGTGTTTATGGGAGATACTTGTGAAATACTTAAACAACTTTTTCTAAACAAAATTGAAAATGTTTTCGGGATTCATGAGAACCCAAAGTAAACCGTTTTAATATGGCTAGAGTAGGTTAAAGTTTAACCACATGATATCACATGATTTCTAAGGATTGCCTTATAATTGAAAAAGTCCTCAACTAAATTGTACCATTAATTGTAAAGCGAGGGGATGTTGGGTAGATCTACTGGAGTTTGACAAACTCCGCCCCGTGGCACGGGGAGTGCACGGAGGTACAATATCAGCCTATCTGACCGTGATCCCGAGAGGACACGGGGGAGGCAAAACCGTGATGACGTAGGTCCGCAAAACATGATGGCGCTGCCACTACAATATTAGTCAGCTTTGGTACAAACTTCCTTAGTGCATGGAACAACGGATTAGCTACCCGCGATATCGGTTGAGCACTTTAACTATACAAAACTAGTTCATACCCGATAACGTATGTTACGGACATCAATTTTACTAAACCACGTTACTATGATTTTGGACATTACAAAGCATTTGCTTTCCACAAATAAACATTACATAAGTATATGTTGACACGTTATGATTATGAGACCGGGCCACTGCGTGACAAGCCCACTGTGAACTCACCAACCGTTAGGTTGACACTTGCGTGGTTTTCACTTTTGCAGATCGCTGAGGAGTATCCGGAGCGGGTTGGCATGGCACATGAAGACTTTTATTCTTGGTTAAACTTAATCGGGAATTTAAAACACTGATTTGTAAAGCACGTGGTTAGTGCTAAGACGATATATATTTCCGCTGCGTAATTTGAGACTTTATTTATGATATATCTTTGGACTAACTCTGATTCGTTTAGTATTTGTAACTAATGGTTGTGGTCGTGGTTTGCTCGCACCCCTTAACGGTATAAACTCCGTTAGTGGTTAATTGGGGGTGTGACATCTCCAAACTCAAGAATCACACCAAAATATCTCTGGTGTTTAGAATGTGTGCAAAAGACCACTTTCCCTAGCCTGCATTTATCCAAGCCTATTAGTGACCAAAGAATTAGTATTCAAATTACTTGGTACGAACAGTTCCTCAAACGTTAAATGCTGAAGTTAAACATAAAAAAGACAATGAAAAAAAGGAAGCTGAACCAATAAAGAATAGGAACTCATAAGAGAGATAATGAAGTGAAGATTAAGGTACACCCGTGTAAAGGAAGCCATTGAGAAGTCCCACTCCAATCCATAGAAGCCTTGATGGTCCATAAAAAACAAACATAAAACCCCACCCGAAAAAGGATAACCCACAAATTCTAAGAACTGGATTAACAAAAATGGAAGAAAATTAGCGCTCCTTTATAGTAAAGCAATGACAATTCAAGTAAAAAGTAGGAAGAAATTCAATTACTTGGGAGTTGTCTACGACGACAGCTGCAACCCAGATCTAGGGTTTCACGGTGCTCCGATGGTCCGAGAATAAAGCTTTTACATTTGGAGATGATATCCACCGTCGATTTCACTATTCCAAGGGACAGTTTATTTAGGTTTTCTGATGCGAAAGAGTCCAGGGAGTCAATCTGAGAGTTTAGGTCGGAGATGACGCCTCCCTGTCGACGAGCTGTTGCCGGAGGTCGGAAGACTTGGAGATTCGGGTATTCTTGAACAAAGAAATGATGAATGATAAAAAACGATTTCAAATAGAAGATAAGATCCAAATACGTACCTGAGATTAGGGCTTCAGCTGGTTGTCCGTGTACAAAATATAAGATTAGGGGTTTCAGTTTGTTGTTTAGAAGGGGTTTATGAACACAGTTGTGAGGATGGGGGATGCGATATGGGTTCTGGTGTGGATTGAAGAGAGAAAGGCGTGATGGGGAGATAAGTTTTGAGGATGGAGGAAGCGAGAGAGGAGATAGGGTTCTCGTGTGGATAGAGATGAGAGAGACAGGATGGGGGGAATAGATAGATTGGTGGAGGGATTTTCTAAAATTTTGATAAAGCGGGAGAATGAAACTTAATAAGCGGGAACATAAATTTCTTAGCCACGGATAAATATTGTATGTGTGACTATAAAGTACCTATAGTCACTAATTTTATATCTTTTAATAAGTGGTTAATAAGAACTACTCTTTGGTCACACTGATTAATATAAGTGACTATATCTAATAGCTTTGAGCCACAACAATAAGAAAATACCGTGACAATTGGTCATATTTGGACACACTTTTTAAAGTGTGACTAAAGGTTCTAAATATATGGGTTTTTTGGTCACATGAATTAAAAGACAGTGGTCGTTGGTCACATTTAGCCACACTTTTTTTTCCGTGACTAGTAAATGTCACATTGTTTGTAAAAGTGTGGCTAAAGCTTTTGAGAATGTGTGTCTTTCGTCAAACGAATGAAAAATGTATGGCTAAAAGCCCCGAAAAGCTATATATTTCGTCACACGTAAAAAAATATGTGGCTAAAACTACTGTGAATGACCTTTAGCCACGTTTTTCTAAACACAGTGGCTACGCATTTTCAGAAAAACAGTGGCTAAAGGTCATTTTGACGTAGTGGTGGGTGCATTGGCATCTTATCAGAAGAAGACTCCTGCTGAACAGCCCAAACTGAAAAGGCTGCTTGGTCATTTGGCTAATCCTGATTATGTGGCACCAGCTCAGGGTGCAGCTTGTCATCCATCAGGAAGTGATTCAAAAGAATTAGATTACAGTTGGATTGAAGAGCAGAATTAGTTACCACAACAAGTAAGAGTTAAGAGACGAAAACGAAGAATACTAGTTGTACAAGAACCTATAAATCAAGAACCAGTTGTCAGACAACCACCTGTTTGTAAACCGGTGGTCTCAGCATAAGAAGTTCCTGTAATTGTCAACGTGACTGAGACACCAGCAGTTAACACCTTGATAGATGAAGATGAATCTGATGATGAAGATGAACTGATGAATTTGGGGGCTAATTCTGAAGGCGTGTCTGATACAAACGATCCGTTTGTTCATCTCAAGATCAATTCCAAGTACGTAAAGGTGAGAAAGGGTAGCGAAGAACATTTCGCGTACTGAACTAGTTTGAAAAAAATAACGATCGTTACAAAGATCGTGTGTATAATGTTGTAGCTTCATCCGAGACAGACGAAGATTACAATCCTGAAGCCGATGTTGTACATGGCAACAGAAAACAGTAAGTTATTGGTACTTCTTCAACTCCGTCGAAGAAGAAGAAGAAGTCAGTTGCTGCTGGTGGCCGAGGAAAGAAACAGAAAGGTCCTACAATTTATTTTTGAAGCCTCGTGCCGGTGTAACTTCTTCTGCAAGTCATGCAATGTCTTTGCCAGAAATAACTACAACTGTTCAGACTTCAGTTTCTGATGTTCAGTCTGATTTTCTGAAAGACCTGATGAATGCAGATCGGTCTACAACTATTGGCACAACACCTTCAGCAAGTGCTGGTGCATAGTTTGTCAATCAGCTAATGGGTTCTACACCCACAACTCCTGTGTTCTCAACAGCCACAGCAGCCACAACTTCTACTCTTTCAACACCAGATATCAATTTCAATTTCGATCAAGGTTCTGTGTCATTCTCTCAGGCCAGTATTCTTCAGAGTGCTCTAACCGATCAGCAATCACAGATTGATGTTTTGAAGGCTAAGACTGAAGAGAAATCGAAGATGATTACTGAGATAAGAACAAGTAATGATGAATTGAGGGCACATAATCAATCTCAAGGTCAATTGATTACTACATTACAGAGTCGGCATTTAGCTAAAGATCGGGAGATTGTACGTTTGAATAGAGCTAGTCAGACCCAGAGTGCCATGCTTCTTGATATGAACGAGAAAATAAAGTTCTTAATGCAGAAATTTAAAGCTCAGGGGGAGATTGGTGATAGTTCTGGTTGTTAGGAAGACTATATGTAGTTTTTGAATGACGATCCCGATCATAATGATCCTCAAAGGAATGTAGGTGGAGGATCAGGCCCGGATGCAACCACTGGTTCGGGTGCTGGGACATCTACATCCCAGGGGGGGGGGAGACGCAAGAGAAGCAATGCCAATCACTTCGATCCCGTCAAATCAGGCTGCGGTTAGTTTGGGTGAATTCAAAGAAATGCTACAAACACTAGAAGAAGGAGAATTTGTTGCTGATCTAACAACTGAACAACTTCAAGCAGTCTTTGAATTGAATAAAGAGGAAATGAAGAGAGCTTCTTAAGCTGCACCCGAGAAATATGAGTCATCTGATCTAGAGTCTAATGAAGATGTTGAAGATATTTTTGATGAAGAAGTTGAGGTAGAAGATATCACTAAAGAAGAATATCCAGACCTATACTCAAATTTCAACAACAATCAGTCTGGTGATGATTTTGAAGTATTTCCTAAAGAAAAAGGTGTTGAAGCTGAAGAAAGATTGAAAAAGAAAGAAGCAGAAAAACTTGAAGACCCGTTTGCTAAGGAGACTAAGGAACAAAAACAACGTTGGGCATTTGATGAATACATGATGATATTTCATGCCAATTATGTTACTCCTCCAAAGCCAATCAAACAAAGATCATATGTTAAATTCAAGGGACAAGCTTCGGGTGATATTATCAGCTGGATGTATGCTAAAAGTTTGAAGTGCTATGGGATTAAACGTCAACATGGTATCCAGTACTTCAAATGTGCAAGAGATTTCAGTAGCTTACTGGAAGGGTTTTCACTTCAAAAAGCTTATTGAGAAAGAATGCAGAGAAGGATTTCAATTTTTTAATCCTTAAAAACCAGAAAGACGTCGACATCCAACAAAGATTCATAAGAAGACCGGGAAGAAGCTGATAATATTGATATTCAAGAAGAAGCCTGATATGATCCGATGTGGCTGATAAACCTGTCTAAGGCTGATATTGTTTTGCTGTATCATAATCAGATCCTGTTTCATCTTGGTTATATGGAGCAGGCGTTGCAGTTTCAAAGGGTGATAAGGATTTGTTTTGCATTCAATATCTATGCTGGACACAATCATGAGTTCACATGGACTGGGATGGAGGCTACTGATCAAGAATGATGAAGAACGGTCTAGCATTTGCTAAGGGGGAGTTTGTTAGTACCTGAATGTGGCAACATGCTGGATCAGACAAAGCTTTTGAAGACTTCAAGATATCAACTAAGTCCTACTGGCCGAACTCTGGCCGAACCCAGGCCGAACCTAGGGTTCGGACCAGCTGAGGAGTTCGGACGGCAGAATGATTATAAATAGGTTGATAGGTTTGTTTTTCTGAAACTTTTTTTGCAAGTGTGTGTGTTTTGTAAGGTGAAAGTACTCTAGGTCTCTTGTAATTCATACCAGTTATTGAATGAGAGATTGAGTCTTTATTTACATACTTGTTCATACGTTTGCTTAACACAATGATATCGAACTGATCATGATCCATCCGCTCTAGTGTTTTCAGAGGGGGGTTTGTTAGAGCAAAATCTGGTTCGTCGTGTGAAGTATTAGAACATGACAAAGTCTCAAGGAAGGTTGGAAATGAACTAAGCTACGAATTGATGGTTTATGACCCACGGACTGTCAGTTCGTGGACATCCAGTTCGTGGCCAGTAGTGTTTAGTATAAATACATTTTCCTTGTTTAGAATAGTGTAAAACCGTATACGGATCGTTTCCAGATCATAGAATGATAGAGACGGAGAAATCTAATCATTTATTGTGTCGAATGATTACACCGAAGGAGTTTACATCATTGAAGCTCGGGAGAGGTTGGACAGACCTCTCCTCTCAACACAAAGACAAATGACCAGAAATGTGAACATTGCAATCTAGACTCACCTATTTATAGGTAACCTGCCCAGCGGACCAACTAACCAACGTACCAGATGGTCCGGGCGTACCATATGGTCCGCCACTGGTCTGTTGGCAGTCTAGCCTAGTTTACAATCTAGATAACTATTCGCACAGTAACCTATTTAAAACCTAGGCAATATGGATCTAGTCTTGTTCGGTTTTTCGTCACGAGTTCATAGCAACTTACGGATTGAATTTTCATCAAGAATTGAAGAAGTTATGGTGGATCGAAAATTGGGGTTGAGAAAAGTTTGGTGAAAAAGTTAACGGAGTTAATTTTTTTAACGGATGGACCGGTGAAAACAAATAAGTGTAAATGTGGGACTGCTAGTTGCCAATGTTAAAAGTCGGATTATTATTTGCCAATAGGCAAAACATGGGATTATTTAAATCCAATTTTCTATATTATTAAGATTTTTGATAATTAATATGATAATTTTTTCGAAATTAGGGTTTTGAAATAAAAATAATTGATATTGAACAATCCGGGAAATATTGGTACTTGATTATTGATATGGTAACATAATTATATATATAATAAATATATATGGCTTAAAAGGTGAGAAATAATAATAAATTAATATACCGAGTTATTCAGGTACTTAGAAGTTTGTGCGGATGGGAAAGGTAAGCGCATGTACTCTCGGTTTCTGGTAAAGCGGGGGTGTCGCATAAATCCCAACTCGGACCTACATAACTCACTGGGTGATCCCGAGTTAAGAGTTTACTTATAGGAATGTGCGTCTTTATATTATCATTTAAGAAAAGGATAAATGCCTGAGGGCATTTCGGTTATTTTGACCTTTAAAATGGTTAGCCTTAATAACTAAATATTTCTAAGATAATAAAATATAGAAATAAACATAGGAAGTGTTTATTATATATAACTTGCGTTAATTCCATGCCATACGAAACGTGATTAGGTTTAATTATGAAACATGCGAAGGTTCTGTTTAAATTAACTGCTATAAAGGAATAATGTGAGTTCTATGAGCCCACTTTTGAATGTTTAAATGTTTTAAACGGGTTGATATACATACAAAATTATATATTTAATTGTTTCTTATGAAAAGTATTTGAAATGCCTTTTTCTTGTTTTGTGTTATAAATATACGTGAAATGGTTTAATGCATATAACTGATTTAAATTAGATTTACCTGTTATAAACCGTTTCCGGGAGGCTTATAATTAATGAGTAATATAAAGTTTCTAAAACTATTTCGAGTAATGGAAATAGTGTCGGTTTGGTCTAAGCTTGTGTATACGAATAAGTGTCGGATAAATATAATCTTACTGGCCTTGTTGTGATTATAAGATGTAATTTACACCGGGATGGTACTATCTCATATCCGTTTGAAATTAAGGTGTGGTGGATACGCTGTTGTACTTCCTATATAATAAAAACCAGTAATACAATAGGAAATGATATAAAATCAGTCCAGTACAGGTATCACTGTGGTTTAACAAGACTAATAACATTATACTTATAAGTTGCCTATTCTATAGTCGGGTGATGGAATGGGATTAAAAATGTTATTTGATTATAATTAAAATAAATTTTCGAGAAATGGCCTAAGGAAAATCGTCAAAGTAAAAAGGAAACGGTGGTTGTACAACTATAAGTGGAGGATGGCGGTTCTCCGGGGTAACGACGGTTACTCGGAAAGGGTATTCGGGTGGCGACGGTTGCCCGAGGAACTAACGTGGTTCCACTAGACAATGCTTAGTAAAAGAATGATTAAGTCGTTAAATGATAAATGTTTTAAAGATTATGTTTTAGTATAATTCTGTTATGTTTTATAATTGATAAATGTTTGTTAAAAAGGGGGCTGTCAGGTCCATGCGTTTGAAATGAACTTTCAAGATAAAGGTAACGCTTTTAGAAAATGTAAAACTCGCCAGTGTAAGCTGATCCGTTAAAGTACATATATCAGATGATATTAAGGATCCGAATATTAATGGAAAAAACATGCTTGAGCAAATAAGGTAGGTAAGCTGTTGCAGGGAAGCTATGGGACATGCTGGCATAGTATTACTGTACATAAATGCATAACTATAGTCGTTATCCTTTCTATTTATAGATAATCATTATAAATTTCCGTCTTACTGGTTATTTGGCTTTAAATAAATAAAAGTTTGAAATTTCCGTTGCTTTAGTTATCTCTGTTATACCTTGTGTTCATGAGTAAATCTGATGTGTGACCCCTCCTAGAGACAAGTATTGGAGTAGGTATCACAAGTTGGTATCAAAGCCTTGGTTTATCAGATGTACGTACTAATGTAATATCTAGACTTAAACTAGGACTCTGGTTAGACAAAGTAATATAAGATAAGATGCAAGTTAGAATAGTTTATGCCAATAAAGGACGAGGTTGCATTAGGAACATAATAAGTAGAACCTAGGATATATAAATCTGGTAGGTACCCAATTGCAACTAGCTACTGTTGTTTGGTATTAACCATATAAATGTATCTAGGGTACTAATTGTTATGTGTCCAAATGTGGAAAACACTTGGAAGAAGTGATTTATAGACCTGTTTGAATTAGAATCACTGGTAGAAGTAGAAAGGCGAGGAATGGATACTAGGGAGGAATGCGATGGAAGTAACTAGGTTTGGACTAATTGTCATGCCTTCAAAATTTAGAGACTCAACATCACATGAATTCCGACTTGTCTCCAGATTATGGCAAGAGATGAATAAGGCGATAGAAGAGTCGGTAGACCAGCCGGTACTGGAAGACGTGCACGAACGAATAATGAACCTGAGAATGTCATAGGAGCTAACGCGTTTATTGAGGAAAAGAGATCTGCTATGGCTGCGGAAATGCCAAACATGTTTTAGGCTACAATACCTAACCTGTTAACTTAACTTCAAAGAGATGCCGGAGCGGGTGGAGCCAGAGCTAGAGGAACCACTAATAGGACTAGTGCTGGAGGAGCCAATGGTGGAGCCGATGGTGCTGATGTAGGCACTAGAACGTCAATCAAAGAGGCCATGACTGTTCTTTCAAATCCTTCAATGGATGTAAGCATCCGTTATTCGATGTAAAGAGCGATGGTGGTTTAACTGTCCGTTGGGTGTGAGAAATGGAAGCCATAATTGGTATTAGTAAATGTCGTGCAGGTCAAGCTGTGAAATATGCAGCTCATTCCTTTGTTTGTGGAGCACTGTTTTAGTTCTGTCTTACAGTCCCAAGGTGAACAACCTATGGCTACTATGAGGTGGAACGATTTGAAGACTCTGGTAATGAATAAGTTTTGCCCAAAGAACGAGCTTTAGAACATTAAAGTTAACTTTCTAAGGTTGGAAAATGGTAATGCAACTCATTAGGATTTCACCACTAGGTTCGACAAGAGGTCAAGGTTAGTACCTAGGTTGGTGACACTGGAAGCAGAGAAGGTGAAACGTTATGTGCAAGCACTTCCTCCAGCATTGCAAAAGATAGTGAAACCTCATGCTCCTAGGACGTATCAGGAGGCAATTGATCTTAGAGTTATAGCTTAAGATGAAGAATACAGTGAGGGGGGGGGGGGGTACGAACATGAGAGCACAAAAGAAGCTGGTCAGAGGTAAGTGGAAGTTCGAGGAAGTTTAATGGAGGTCATCACAAGAATGCCATAAATGATTCTTGAGGTGGCAAGCCGAAATGCTGCAAGTGCAACAAGAATGCCAGAAGGAAGGTCATTTTTTATACTAACTGTAGGGAATTGAAGAAGTTTTTTGGGTGTGGTGAGCACAGACACATCAAACTGAACTGTCCTAAGTTACTGAAGAATCCAAAACCACTATGAGCGATTGAAGTGCCGAATGCTAGGGGTAGGGCCTATACAATAATTGTTGCTGAGGCCAAAGTGACACCTGACGTAGTTTCAGGTACGTTCCTCATCAATAATGTGCCTGCTGCTGTGCTAATTGATTCTGGTGTAAGTAGAAGCTTTGTATCACATGATTTTTGTGTATTACTCGATAGACCAACTGTTAGGGCCGATAAACTTTTTGAAGTCGAAACTGCCTTAGGATTTTTTTTATGATTTCTAATATGATAGATGATTGCCTGATAGAATTAGAAGAATAAAAATTGCCTGTTAGGTCATTCCTAAAGACTTTAGTCGGTTTCGAAATCGTGTTGTGCATGGATTGGCTCGCAGAAAACGACACGTAAATCGTTTGTAATCAGAAGAAATTTCAAATTCAAGTGTCAACCAAAGACGTCATATTCGTATATGGGGATCACAACACCTCTGCAATGAAGATTATTTCTATGATTAAGGCGTAGAAGTTCTTAGGTCAAGGTTGTGATTCGTTCTTAGCTTACGCTATTGACTTAGATTTAAAGCATAAGGAATTGAATGATGTGCCGATAATATGCCAATTTCCATATGTATTCCAAGAAGACCTACCGGATGTTCCTCCTGAACGAGAAATAAAGTTAGGAATGGATTTGGTGTCGGGAGCCAAACCCATAGCAAAGACACCTTATCGATTAGCTCCAATAGAAATGAAGCAACTAATGTCACAACTGCAAGAGTTGCTTGACAAAGGATTCATAAGGCACAACATTTTGCCTTAGGGTGGAAGCATAAGGATGTGCATTGACTATAGGGATCTGAATAAACTAACGGAGAAGAACATATATCCTCTGCCAAGAATCAACGATTTATTCAATCATCTACAAGGAGCAAGTTGGTTTTCCAAAATCGATTGGCGGTCAGGTTACCATCAGTTAAAGGTTATAGACGAAGATATTCCAAAGACGACCTTACGAACGTGATATGGTCATTATGAGTTCCTAGTAATGTGATTAAAGTTGACTAATTCACATGCAGCATCTATGGATCTAATGAATAGAGTATGCCGACCCATGTTGGACCGCTTCGTGATCGTGTTCATAAATAAAAATTTCACCTATTCTAGGAGCGAGACTGACCATGCTATGCATTTGAATGAAGTGTTGGGAACCTTGAGGAGGGAGAAGCTATATGCTAAGCTTTCCAAATGTGTGTTTTTGGCTAAGGGAAGTGTAACTCCTTGGTCATGTTATAAACACAAATGGTATTCTTGTGGATCCCTTTAAGATAGAAACATTAATGTGCTGGAAGCCGCCAAAGACACCCTCAGAGATTCGTAATTGCTTAAGTCTATCTGGTTACTACCGTAGGATCATTCAAGACTTCTCGGAGATCGCAACACCACTGACCAAATTGACTAAGAAAGATGTCAAGTTCATTTTGGGTTCGAGTCAGCAAAATGCTTTCGAAGAGTTAAGAACCAGATTAACTTAGGCACCAAAATTATCCTTGCCTGATGGGCCTGACGATTTAGTGGTTTACTCTATTGCTTCTTATCTGGGGTTAGGTTGTGTGTTGATGCAACTGGGTAAGGTAATTGCCTATGTATCATGACAGCTAAAACCTCATGAGACAATTTATCCAACTCACGATCTAGAGTTGGCAGTCATTGTTTTTGCTCTCAAAATCCGGAGGCATTACTTATACGGAGTAAAATGCACCATCTGCACTGATCATAAGATCCTGAAGTACTTCTTTAAGCAGAAGGATCTTAATATGAGGCAACATAGGTGGCTGGAGTTAATCAAAGACTATGACTGTGAGATTATGTAACAACTAGGTAAAGCAAACGTAGTTGCAGAAAGGATGAGCATTCACCTATTCGAATAAGGTCATATAGAATAATAGTTACTCCTTATTTCCTTCTCCAACTTCATAAGGAGCATTATGAAGCCCTCAAGGACGAGAATGTCATGAAAGAAAGAATGGTAGGCTAGACTGGAAGCTTAGAAGAAAAGGAGAACAAATTAAAGACAAGATTCGGAAGAATGTGGATACCACTCACTGGTGGGATTCACGTTAGAAATTGGATAAAGCCCACAAATCATGTTACTCAATCCATCCAGGATCAACCAAGATGTACCAAGATTTAATGAAAGACTACTGGTGGCGAGGTATGAAATTCAATGTCATGTAGTACGTAAAACGTTGCTTAGCCCGCGCAATGGTTAAAGCTGAACACCAAAAGCCTTATGGGAAGTTACCGCCTTCAGAACTTCCAGAATGGAAATGAGAACATATCACCATGGACTTCATACCCAAAATACCAAAAAAAGCTAAAGGTTATGACACCATTGGGTGATAGTGGATAGGTTGACAAAGAGTGCTCATTTCTTACCTATTCGTGAGACGCATTCTTCAGAAAAGCTAGATGATCTCTTCATAAAAGAAATCATTGCACGTCACATAGTGCCAATATCTATCGTCTCAGATAGGGATACTCGGTTTACTTTGTGGTTCTGGAAGAAAATTTAAGCGAATATGGGAGCAAGATTACACTTTAGAGGAAGCTGGAATAATCACCTACCACTAGCAGAGTTCTCCTACAACAACAGCTATCATTCAAGTATAGGTATGCCACCTTACAATATGTTGCATGGTAGGAAACATAGAACTCTAGTATGTTAGGTGAAGTAGGCCAGCGGGAACTAAGTAGCAAATAATCACTTGAGAATATGGCTCACGATCTTGAGATAGTCAAGGAACAGCTAAAAGCAGCACGGGATCGATACAAGTCTTATGTTGACAAAAGACGAAGGCCAATCGAGTTCCGAGTTGGAGACTATGTCTTGTTAAAAGTTTCTCCGTGGAAAAATGTTATCCGACTCTGCAAGAGGGATAAGCTAGGTCCGAGGTTTGTTGGACCCTTTAAAATATCCAAACGTGTTGGAGAGGTTTCTTATCGATTAGATATACCCAGGGAATTGGCTGGGATTCACCTGACATTCCATGTGTCACACTTGAGAAAGTGCATGGGAGATGAATAAAAAATTCTTCCTTTAGAGGAAATAGAAGTAGACGACAAATTATCATATATAGAAAGACCATTCGCTATTATAGATCACGGTGAAAGAAAGCTTTAAAATAAAGTAGTTTACATAGTTAGAGTGTAGTGGATGCACATAAGGTCCTAATTCAACATGGGAAAGGGAAAATGAAATAAAAGAGTCTCATGCCGAGTTATTTGCGAGTTGAGCAAGTTTTGAGGACGAAACCTTTTTAATGGGAGAGAGTTGTAACATCCCGATATTTGTGTCTAGGTAACTACGTATCTTGATATGCTTACATATAGGTTCTTATATTATAAATTATTGTTAGAAAATGATGATATATGTATGTACACATATTTATATGAGTAAAATGATGAAATGGTTCAAAAATAATGATACGTGAATAAATACGTCCCGTATACGTGTTTCAAATGAATATATATGTGTTTAAATAATCATTATGATAAGAATATTAATACCTACACATTTAATAAGATAGAGAATTAATAAATACATGCATATACATGTATAATATACGTATGAAGGCAAATTGGTAGGTTACCCAAAGGAAAAATAAAAAATACGTAAAAAATAAATATATATTTAGTATTATCATACGTATCCCGAGCCTTAGAAACCATAAGAAGTGTTCCCAAAAATGTTTTAGAGCATAAAATAACAGTTTCGTAGAAGTCTGGGGCTAAAAATGTAAATATAAAAGTCAGGGACCAAATTGTCATTTCCAAAGTATGTCGTAGACCGCGACATACCCTAGATCAATCTTTCGCAGTCCGCGGTTCATTGTAGGTCGACGTTCTTCCACGTTTCCGCCTTGCAGTTCATGATTAACCCAAATTTGTGTCATTTTCCGTCGAATTATCACCACCCCACGTGTAAGGAAGATGAGGCGCACCGGTTTACTATAAATAAAGATCGAATTAAGCATTTAAACTAACCAATTTCTTAAATTACAACCCCAAAAATCCTTAGAATGACCCAAAAATTCTTCTGTTTAATACGAGCTCTACAAGAGGAGTTGGAGGCTGAAGTTCTGTAGTCCTACATCAGTTGGTATGCTCTACAACAACCTTTCTCAGTTTTGATAATATCCACCACTTCCTTCTCACTTATCAGATGTGAAAATTAGGACAGAAGAGCAGAAAGATTCTCATTAGGATAGTGTTGAAAGTTGTTAAATTCTTTGTTCGGGACCTTCTTTTTTTCTTTTCTTATATTGATCGTTCCCCTCACACCTCAATCATAAAGCATCCCACAAAGTTTTTGATTTTGTTTATGTATTAAATTGTTGCAATAATTCTTTTGGCAACGCCATAGTAAGAATTCCATACACCTTCTTATCTAGTTCATAACTTTTCTTTTCTTCAGATGTGAACTCTCTTTTATCTTTAGCTTCTCCTCCAGCATCAGTTGGATGCTTATAACCATCCTCAATTGGAATCCATAGATCAATATCATTAGAGCCAACATATGCTTCGAATTGTTTCTTCCAATTATGATAGTCTTCTAATTGCAATAGTTTGGGAACTTTCTTGCTTGTTCTAATTTCATATTATAATTGAGCATAGCTTGCATCGTGCTTTGCGTAGCTGTAAAAGCTTGGAAATCATTTATTTTGAGAATTGTATAATTCTGCTTCAACGAACTAAATAATTCAAATGGACCAAAGCAATCAACCAATGACCCACCAAACAAAATTTGATCAACGAACCAAATATCTTCAACGAACCAAAAAATCTTTTAGACGAACCGATGCTTTGTTCCAGTAATCATCACGAACCAAAAAATAATGGTCATGAACCACTGTTGAAGATGTACTAAACGAACTAAAGGACGACGGATCAATAATCTTGAAGATTAAAGAAGCGAACTAACACTCGATGAAAAAAAACTATGAAGATTCACGGTACAAACTGGAGCACTCAACCAGTGAACCAAGATATTTAACAAACGAACCGAAGAAAAACTTTCTGATTTTTACAAATTTGAAGGTTATGAATGAGGTTGCAGCAGTAAGGAAGAAAAACACTTAACGAACACTTAGACATCAAATTTGAACCAGGAAATACTAAGAAGGATGAAAAGTTGATGAAAACCTACTTATTTTTTATACAAACTTTTGAATTGGCCAGTAGAGCAACCTGGAATGCTCTGATACCACTTGTAAAGACTTGTAATGGATCTTACTACTAAAATAATCGATCAAATCAAAGAAAACAAACAAGTAATTAAGAGTTTTGTTGTTGATCTTTAAAGAAAAATGAGGTTAAAGAACTCTTAAAGGTTTACACCTTCACTTACACACACTAGCACTAAGTTATGACCACAAGCTACTAACTAATGCACAAGACTTGACTACATATAGTGTTGACTGCCCGACGGACCAACAAGTTACACTAATATTGAACAAATATAAAAGGAAATTTGTCACCTTTAATTTTCAAATCACTTGAAACACGAAATAGAGAGGAAGAAGATGAACACCATGAGAGTGTTCTTGGTGGTGAGGATGAAAACCAAAGGGGGTCTGGGCTGGTTGGAGAGTTAGGGTAGGGAATTTAGAGGTTTCTACCCTTTTCATTCTTAAATGATGAAAATAACAATTATAACACTCACATGTATATCTCGTTAAAAGATTTTGACCGACCCATTAATCCACTAATGTGCTCTAAATATCACAACTTTAGAGCTGCCTAATCCTTACATTTTTAAAGGATTTTTATTGCTTTTAGATAATTTAATGCTTGTCTTTATAGAAATATGTTTTGCAAGTGTTTATCAATGACTACCCGATTTGTTACTGATTAATAAAGGATCAATGGTGAAAAGTCCAAGTCTACGAGAAGTCAAAAAAGAAACTAGAAGCAGAGGACGAGATGGCCAGTTGTATCTCAACATCCGGTGATAACAAAGATTTTCAGTTAAAACGACACATTGGTTTCATATTATTTCGCATTTTAATACCTTCTCATTTATGTTTCGTGTGTGTTTCATGATTTTCATGGTATTATACCTATTTGGTATACATTTCAAGGCATTTTCTATGTTTTAGAAATATCCGGTTAAACACCTGATAAACCCCGCGAGTCATTACAACTATTTAACCATTTTACTAGGTTATTCATTCAGTTATTTATTTAATTACTTAATTATAATTTTAACACGTTTTATCCTCGTTCATTTATATAACCTCACCCGCCAAACCGACCAGGTCCCATGACACAAGCCAACCGAACGCCCCCCTCCCCCTTCTCGACTCTCTCTCTCTCCCCCCCCCTCTCTCTCTCTACCCATACATGCTTATATAATTATTATCTAAACTTACTTAGTGTCCTGAGATTTTTTGCATACATGTTTGTGTCATATTCCGTCGTTGTCCTGTTCGACTCTGAGGAGGAGTACACTCCATCATCCCCTGCGTACGAGGCATTGTCACCTGTGCAGGAGCCCGTGGTCAAAAAGAGGCCGCCCCACTCACGGACTAGAGTTTTGGAGCCCATACCGTCCAAGGAATAGGAGCATACACAGGACGAAGAGAGTGACATAAAGAACAAGGAGGTGCTTGATGCGTCGCCACTAGACATCGTTCTAGCTCTTCCTGTCCAGTCTATTTCGCCATTCGAGTACCTTACTTTCGCTCGTACCATCGTACATTACATGGATCTCGTATGATTGTTAGAGCATATTCATATGCTATCGTGTGTCTCGTGTATTGTATCTAGTCTAGAGCGTCTTTGTGAGTCGTATAGTTGCAAATTGTATGCTAGTTGGTACGCCGTACCAAATGGTATGCTAGTTGGTACGCTGGTAAGTTGCTAACTATAAATAGTTCATTTTAGAGAGAGTTCATGAGTTATGTCATTTGCTACATCTTAACTGTGTGTATCTGAGTATGTTTCTCTCTCTACTTTGTAACCTCTATGTGAATCAATAAATCAAAGCTTTATTTACATCGTGTTTGTTCTCGATTGACTAAATCATGCAGTAGTAAGATCGTTCCATTATTTTACAAGTGGTATCAGAGCAATCCAGGTTGCTCTACTACTTTGATTTGGTCCATTTCGAAATATTAGAGAGAGAAAGTTTGGGTTTGAGTCGTTTTTCATCATTTTTTTCTCAATTCAGAGGGATTCCGAGGTCAAAGATGATTTCTGAGTGTTACTAAAGTGTTTGCGCACCTATCTGGTCCAATTTCTAGCTCAAACAGTTCAAAATTCGAAAATTTGATTGATCTCAGGTTGGTACGTCATTGGTACGCCTGAAGAACCCCTTGGTACGATGGTTGAAGGTTCTGGTACGCAAGGCAATCTTCATAGCCTTCTGGTACACTGAACTTTGGTACGCAAGGAAATCTTCATAAGTGGTACGTGACGGTTATTTTCTAGTACGCTGGCAGTTACGCCGTACCAGTCTGGTACGCTACAAATTGTGGTACGCTGAGTTGATTTGGTCCATAGGTGGCACGCCTGAGAATTCTGGTCCGTGTGTGGTACGGGTGTACAAAATGGTACACTGAATTTGGTCTGGTACGGAAATCAATTTTTAGGTACGTCGGCAGAAAAGTAGTCTTCACTAAAACTGACGTAACTTGAGAACCGTTAAGAGTTATGGGAGCTAATACCAGCCAAAACGTTCGTCTCGACGATATCTATACTTTTACTTTCCTAATGGCTAGTACCCTCCGGTTTGACCCCCAAAATCCACTTAGAATACCTTCTTTTTTTAGTTCAAAGTTTTAACGGTAAATTTTTAACTTCAAGATAAGCGATTTTCACGCATTTTCAGCTACTCAAACATCGTTGCAAGCAATGATGAATTATGATAATGAGATAGGAACAACACAAAAGGTTCCTAAGTTACTATGATTGGAAGATTACTATAATTGGAGGAGTCGTTTTGAATCTTACATTTTTTCACAAGATGTTGATTGTTGGATTCCAATTGAAAAAGAATATGAGCATCCGATGATAGGTCCCAACAAGCCAAAGATGATTAGTAGTTTTGATGCGGAGGAACTCTTTGCTATAGAAGAGAAAACATATAGTTATCTTACAATGGCTTTACCAAAAGATCTAATGCATCAATTTAAACAACATACAACGGCTAAAGAATTATGGGATGCTATTGCTGAAAGATGTGAGGGCAACGATCAATACAAGAAGACTCGGAAGAAAGTATTAAAGAAAGAATTCGATAATTTTGGACATTGTGATAATGAAAAGGTGTCAGACTTGATTGCAAGGTTTTCACACTTGATAAATGAACTTGATGTTGTGGGTGTCAAGAAAGAGAGTGAAGAAATGAAAGAGAAGTTTCTGGAAGCATTACCCGAAAAGTGGGAAAACTATGTAATGATGTTTGCTAATGATCCAAGCTATAAAAATTGGACATTCAATCAACTAACTAGCAAGTTACATGCTCGAGAGATGGAATTGATAGTCAAGAAGTCAGCATCTCCTTCGATTCAAAATCCTGAATTGTATTTTGGAGAAAATTATGCTACCGTGCATGCTAAAGCAAAATCTCATTCTAGTTCAAGCATTAATCCACCAACAACAGCTTTTCTTGCTGGAACGTTTGAAAATACTGGTTATTCTTCGGGTTGCAGTTTTACTATTCCTAATAGATCATTAAGCAAGTCTATTGCTAATCAAGCTACTGAAGATCTAGCTGTATTGCTATCTGCTTTCATATCATCTTCATCTGGATCCATTTTTAGTCAAATTGGTAATTCTGGTATGTTGCCAGAGGATTTAAGTCAGATGGATGATGATCAGCTGCATAAGTTAGATTTGGAATGGCAATTTGCTATGCTTGTTCAAAGAGGAAAAAGATTAATGAAGAAACATGGAAAGCAATCTCTTTTTTCAAGGAGGAAAGTTTGGTATAGCTAAGCCGAAGCTTAAATGTTTCAAATATTCTAAATTTGGACATTTTGCTCGAGAATGCAATCAATCATCATCTGATTAGTCTAATTCGGATACGCATGGTCAAACTAAAGATGTAAAGGCTCTAGTAGCTGAGGGAGGTTATGATTGGGCTGCAGATTTCCGGATGAATCTGCATTTTTAGTCCACTCTCTAGAAAATTATGGATTGATGGCAAATATTGAGGTTGAATCAAGTGGGTATGCATCTGAGATCAGTAAATCTGAAACAAGTGATTCTGAAGATAATGGTTATGAGTCAACTTGTGAATTTTATGCTCAAAAGGATCGAAAAATTCGAGAATTAGTTCAAGAAAAAGAAGGGTTAATGGTTGAAAGGACAAAGAAGGAAGAAGAATTAGAAAGTTCCAAAAAGAAGTTTGAAGATTCTGATGAGATTCTAAAGATAAATGAGAAATCAGTCAAGGAAAAGAATGTTTTGATGGAAGAGTTTGTAGAGCTTCAGAAAAAATTGGATGAGCTGGTCAGTGCAGATAAAGAACAAATTTTGAAATTGCAAACTGAGAATGAAGATTTGGTTAAAAGTGTTGAGAAGTGGGAGAGTGAAGCAAAATATGTCATTGGTGATTTGAAGCTTTATTTCAGAAATCCACTGCGAAAGTCGAAGCGTTGAAGCAAGCTTATGATGAACTAAAGAAAGAGTTTTATGAAGTTACTGCTGCAGAAAACCAACATCGATTGGTTCATTCTGAATTACAAGACAACGTTATCAGTTTGAAAGAAGAAAATCAATTACTGAAAAGAAATATTGAGATTCATGAGGGCAGGGTGAAGAAAATTACTCAAGAAGTGTATGATGCCCATGATCAGATGGGACAAGAGAAGTTTGTGTCTAATAGAGCTATAGAGCAATTGATTGATTCAGAAAAAGCGTTCAGGGAAGCTCAAAAGAAAATATCTGATTTGAATGTTGAAGTATTGGATCTTAAAAGGCAACTGAATAATTCGAAGAATTCACATTTGGAAGTGAAGAGCATAATCAAACTCCACATCCAGTTATTTAATCTAATGCTCTAGCTGATATTAATTTTTCTGATATAACTGGAGATTATTCTGAATTTGTGTCTGAGAAATCTGGGAAGAAGGATTCTAAGGTTTTAAACAAGACAAGGGAAAAAGAGGAAAGTTTGATTGATAAATCTACATCAAAGTTTGTATCTGGGGGTTTATATCTGATGAGGGAGCTGTTTCTGCAGGAAAACAGATTGAAAAAGATGATAAAGAATTGAATGAAGAACAAGTTGCAGCAAAATTGGTTGAAACTAACAAGTTGAAGGATATCAAAGCTTCATTCAATCAAGCTGCTAAATTTGGTCCTTCAAGTTCTCAAGTCGATTTAACTAAGCTACCAGGTTACAAACGTTCTGGTTTGGGTAGTGAAGGCAAGAAGTTTGAGAAGAAAAATCAGAAAAATGTGTCAAAGAAGGTTAAGGAAAGAAAAGAAAGACACTAGTTTGGATCAAATTTATCACGTGGCTCAAGTATTTATTTCCACTATGGAAAAGAGATTTGGAGGCAAACAAAAGAAGCAGGATTTATCTGAAAGTTCTCCAAAAGAATATTCATCAGGATCTAATTCTACACCTCAAAGCCCTACATCTAGCTGGGTGCATCCAAACAGAATTCAAGTATTTGATGATATTTCTAATAATTTTGATTCTGATGATAGATGTGATACATTTCAGGGCAAACCACAATCTAAACGGTCATATCGTTTGTGCTAAAATGCCGCCGAAAGGGACACATGGCACATGATTGTCCTGCAAATGTTAAAAGATCATTTTATAACAAATCTGCCAAATTTACGGATGAATCAGGGAAAATTTTGAATGACTCCCCACCTTCCAAAACTAAACTTCAAAAGAAATCATTTTTCAAATTTGATTTAAGTGTTGGTGGTTCATCTTCGGATGATGACTCGGTTCAAAATGAAAAAGTAAAAATGCAGTGGCGACCTAAAGTGGTCAGCAAAGCTACAACTGATTTTGTGGAAGACACTGGTCGACCTGAAGCTGTGTGCTTCGAGTCATTTGAATACTAATCATTTAAACCAGTGTGCAAGTACTTCTAGAACACCCATTGGTGATTGCAAAAGTTGCTGATGGAGAAGTATTCTGCGTTCTTAACTTAAATTGAA
Organism: Deinandra increscens subsp. villosa; assembly: GCA_039602395.1. Classification (NCBI taxonomy): domain Eukaryota; kingdom Viridiplantae; phylum Streptophyta; class Magnoliopsida; order Asterales; family Asteraceae; genus Deinandra; species Deinandra increscens. Next base: position 10,538,646 of record JBCNJP010000025.1, on the reverse strand, counting down.
TGCTTCATATTTCAAAACTGAAAGTTTTTCTGAAAGCTTAAACTGAAAGGTATCAGTATCGATTGGTTAATTTTCTTTCTTTTATATTTCGTATGTCGTTTAGGAGGAGAAAATTGAAAAACCAAAAATAGTGTCTTTGTGTTTTTGTTAAAATAAAAATCCAAAAATAGAGTTTTCATTTTAACGGGGAGAAAACAGAAAATACAAAAACATTGAAAAACAGAAAATACAAAAACATTAAAAAATGAGAAATTGATCCGACATGATTGGGAAATGATGGTACATTAGCTTACGTGTATGACTCATGATAAAATAAATGAAAAAGCCATAGGATCATTGGTCAATATGCTTGGTAGGCTCGGCATTAAATCAAAAAGTATTCAGATGTGATAAACACATTCAATACTAATGCTTGACCAAGTGGACAACATCTTGATGCGTATCTCATGATATCAAGAAAACGATATGTGAAACAAAAATGAGAAGTCACTGTGTATACATGTGTTCATTTTGTAAAGATTTAAACTTGTTTGATTTTCTTTTTTTTTGTCAAACGATCGGACTTTCTCTGCGTGTCCACAAGACCGACCTGATTGTTGTTCATTTGACATTCTGCTTTATTTTATTTGGTGTTTCGTATAACTTATCGGACTTTCTCTGCGTGTACGGGAGTACCGACCTGATTGTTGCTGGGTTATACAATTTCAACTTGTTTTATTTTCTTATTTTGTTAAATCCGATGCCTTATCTACGTATCGAAAAGATCGACCTTAAGGTAGACGATTTAACGTTCTTATTTCTTTTTGCATGGAACACAGTTGACTAAATCATGAATACAATCATTGTGTGATTAAATCACAAATGAAATTACAAAGTATGATATAAAAGAAAATACATATCTGAGTATGTCTGATAGTGTGGGATACACTGGTCAAAGCAATCTAAATCAATACAAAAACATTTCCGGATGTTATGAGTATGATTGTGCCAGAGTTTAAAATGGGCAAATTATACCAGCAATCGACATGACTTGTGTGCTGAAGTAATTGAAATTGAATTGTAGTTCAGCATGTCATGACCAATATGATCCCAAGTTGTGATCTTTCTCGCAAAAGACAAAAATAGTGTCTGATTCAGTATTGCATTTATGTTTCATATCTGAAAAATCAAAAAAGATTTTAGGTGTGTTTTAGCTTAAATTTAGAAAAATCCAAGAAGATTTTGGTGTGTTTTAGCATAAACTTAGAAAAGTCAAAAAGATTTTCGGTGTATTTTGATGTAAAGTTTCAAAAAGCCAAAAAGATTTTGTTTCTTAGTTGTTTTCGACCGATCGATACAAGATACAAAATTATGATTTCAAAACTATATCTTGGATTCTCGAAGAGAAGTTTTGCGCCAAGATTAAATTAAATTTCAAAAGAAAAAGAAAGCCGCGTTTCTATCTTCTGAGATTGCAGGTTATTCTGTGTGACAAGACTCAAGCATGGTGAAAGGGGGGAGTATGTAATATCTTTCACAAGTGGATCTTGATGTTCAAAGAATGTTCAAGATTGATCCAGCCATGCAAGCTCTATTTCTGACAAGATTTCAAGTTGAAGATCAAATTCAACTATGTTGAAGATTGAAGAATGAAGTTTAGTTAGATAGATAGATAGATACATAGATACACTACACGTTAAGGGGGAGTTTGTTAGAGCATATTCCTATGCTACCGTGTGTCTCGTGTATTGTATCTAGTCTAGAGCGTCTTTGTGAGTCGTATAGTTGCAACATACCAAGGTGCCGTACCAAATGGTATGCTAGTTGGTACGCTGGTAAGTTGCTAGCTACAAATAGTTCATGTTAGAGAGATTTCATGAGTTTTGTCATTTGCTACATCTTAACTGTGGGAATCTGAGTGTGTTTCTCTCTCTACAATGTAACCTCTAAGTGAATCAATAAAGCAAAGCTTTATTTACATCGTGTTTGTTCTCGATTGACTGAATCATGCAGTAGTAAGATTGTTCCATGATTTTACAATGATGTTCACAGAGAGGAAGTCGTTGATTCTTCCTAAGCGAAAGGCCGACACTGCGCACAAGCCTGAGCTCGCCGCTAAGTGGTGATGGTTCATGGACTCTCGTCATTTTGACTGGCTTTCGGGCACCATGGATTCATGGAGGGATGAGGAGGGTATCCTGAGCACATTCGATGTGGGAGAGTCGCCATCTGCTCTTGTTGTTTCTCCTGCACCTACCGATGTGTCCCGCTGCCCATCACAGGGAATCTCGTGAGTCGCTCATTCGGTGGCTCTCTTTCTCCCACAAAAATTAGATGTACTCAACACATTCACTCTAGAAACTAATCAGACACACCAATTATGCACTAATAAACTCACCCTTGGCATGTGATGTATCTGATTCACTTCACAACTATAATCTTCAAAAAATAATTCTGAATCTTGAGTCTAGTTGCAGTAGAGCTAGCATGGCAGGATCAATTCTTGAATCAACATATAATCCTTCACGATCCTCTTTATCACTTGAATCATACTCCCCCTTTCACCATGCATGTGATTCATGCTTTTAACTAGCATCTTCAGAAGACAGAAATGCAGTTTTCCTTTTCTTTTCACCTAGAAAACATAATTTACATCTTGGGCAAAAATCTCCTTTGGAGAACCAATATATTTTGATTTTTAAATCATTTTGTATCACGTTTTGATTTGTCGAAAACAAATAAGAAACAAAATCTTTTTGGATTTTACAAACTTTATATCAAAACATGCCTAAAATCTTTTTAACTTTTCTAAAGTTATGTTAAAACACATCGAGAATCTTTTTGGATTTTTCTTAATGAAACAAAATTACAATACTGAATCAAACACTATTTTATATTTTGCAAGAAAGATCACAACTTGGGATCAACTTGGAGTGAAACAAAATTACAATACTGAATCAAGCACATACGTCATATTGATCGCTTGTATACCTTGTCCATCTTAAACTCTAGAATCATACTCATAACATCTGTATATGTTAAGGTACTATAAATTTTCTTAGACCAGTGGACGCCACTGTCACACCCTGACTGAAGGCGGAATATGTCGGGGCGCGAACATTGTCCAGATGCACACAACACTATTTCAAGTTGTGATATTCTCAATTTAGGCTATTTCATATCATTTAAACAAAAGATAGAATTAAAGTCATAACATACGAGAACCAAACATAATAGCATAAACAAAACAGAATACGTCTGTTATTTAATTAGGTCTCTCTAAAGCAGATGTAACCCTATGGTGATGATATCCAAGTCAAACTGCATTACCTACATCATGTTCAACATACGAGTCAACTAAAAATAGTTTGTCACACCCCCAAATTAACCACTAACGGAGTTTATACCGTTAAGGGGTGCGAGCAAACCAGGACCACAACCATTAGTTACAAATACTAAACAAATCAGAGTAAAGTCCAAACATTCACAATAATACAGTTTAAAAGTTCGCAGCGGAAATAAAACATGAGTATCTTAGCACTAACCACGTGCTTTAATTACAAAACATAAATTGTTATTCAATTCCCAAATTTAAGTTCAATTAAAATAAGTAACTTCAGTGCCATGCCAACCTCCAGTTGATACTCCTCAGCGATCTGCAAAAGTGAAAACCACACAAGTGTCAACATAACGGTTGGTGAGTTCACGGTGGGCATGTCATGCAGCGGCCCGGTCTCATAAGCGTATGTATCAACATATAAATAAGTAATAGTTTTGCAAAACAATTGCCAAGTGTTGAATTATCGAATATGCACTAGTTAAGTAAAAGTTAAAGCGGTCAACCGATATCGCGGGTAGCTAATCCGGTTTCCATGCACTAAGGAAGTTCGTACCAAAGCTGACGTAACAGTGTTCGGCACTTGCCGATGGTTTGTGCCTCCAGTTGTGTTCCTCATGGGACCCACAACTAAAATAGGCTGATATTGCACTCCGTTCGGCCTCCAACCGGTTGGCTACACATTTGTGTACCGCGGAGCAGGGTTTGTTAAACCCTCAGTAGATCCACCCAACATCCCCTCGCTTCGCAAATTAATGGTACTAAGTTGTTGAGGACTTTTAAGTTTTTAAGGCATCCTTAGAAATCATGTGATATCATTTGGTTTAGACTTTAACCTACACTAGTCATATTAAAACCGTTTATTCTGGACTTCATTTGAAATCCTAAAAAGAGTTTAAGTGTCAAAATGGTTGTTCCGGATTTCATTTGAATACCCGAGGATGGACAGTTTCAAGTGTTCCCATAAGACACTCCAACTTCCATATCATATATCCCACTTGGCGATACCTCAAAATGTCAGCGTTGTTTCCCGTTAAGTAAATTCGTTGTGACCCAAACGGGCTCACAATTAAAGGGTTAATGAAACTCACCTTAGGTTGCACAACTTACACTTCAAATAATCCAAATTATGTTTGCTAACGAAGACCTAATAATCACATTAAGGTCTTAGGTGTTAAGATGTGTCTAAGCTTTAACTACGTCACTATGGCCCATAACATAGCACATTGAAACTACGACTCGACATACCGACACACGACACCGATGGTTGATCATAAACAAGGGTTCACATAACTCAGAAATCAAAGCAGGTTTTATCATAACATAATCATGCAAGTCATGGCATAACATTTAAATAAGTTGCACAAGTTTGGGTTTTGGTCTGGTCACAGTTTCGCTAAGCAGTTTCGCTACAGTTTCGCTATGCAGTTTCGCTGCTCAGTTTCGCTGTGTGCACGGGCAGCACTTTCGCTAGGCAGTACCCGATGACACATTTTTGCTAGCTAGTTTCGCTCGAAACTGATGACCCAGTTTCGCTAGCCTAGCTTCGCTCGAAACTGGTTTGAACTTTCGTTCAAGGACAAGGTCTATGGTTGTTTCGCTCGATAGTTTCGTTCAAGCTATACACAGGTGACACTATAGTTTCCCTACATACTTTCGCTGGATGAATATTCAAAGGGATCTGCGAAACTACAGTTTCGCCTAAAGAAGGCCCAGTTTCGCTAGTCGCTAAAAACCCATAAATTTGACTGAAAATCTTTCTACCAGTTTCCATACTTCATGTAATTCATTATCTAGCATGTATAACCATTTACCAACATTAGACAGTAAGATTTAGCACCTTAAACATGGATTTTCATCATCAAGAACACATTTTAAGCATAAATTGACCTAACTAGCATAAATCTTCATTATGGCATGATTTTACACGTAAAGTTGCAGACTTTAAGATAGATCTAGCATTCCTAAGCATTATACTAGAAGATCAGGCCATTACATGGAGGTTTAGGCATGCTTTTTAAGAAAACACATAAGATATGCATAAAAAGATGGTTTTGAGACTCACGGTTCGATCTAGGATCCGAATGGATGATGTCTCGAGTGTGTGTGTTTAGTGTGGAGTATGCAAAATGATGAAGATTAGGGTTTTATGGTCTTTATATCAGGAGCTAGTTTCGCTGGCAGTTTCGCTGGCCAAGCGAAACTGGCTCCGAACATATGTAAATCAAATAGCTTAGCCGGCTACCGAGCGAATCTATAGTTTCGCCCGTTAGTTTCGCTGGCAACCAAAAGTGACCAATTTACATTCTATTATCAATACTAAACCATACGTTTAAATCACATTGCACATAATGACAATAAATAAATAAACACATAACACATATGGACGGGTTCGGTGATCAACCAAAGGTCGTGGACGTATTCGGCCTAGTTAAGCATTAGTTACTAAGTTAACACTTATAACGTAACTAACGGAGATTGTCTAACGGAAGTTAACCTTGGAATTCTTGGATGTCACATAGTTGGTGAGTAAACATAGGTTTGTTATAGCATCATAGATTAAATGCATCCGTTCCATGAGATTAAGTGAAATCAAGTACGATATACTATATGAAATAAAGTAACAAGAGTGTATGATCCAACCTTGACCACAAGGTTACCAATCACCCAACGTTAAATACCGGTCAAGTCAGGTGGGTTGTCACACCGATAGATCTATCATTGAAACCCAGCTTTTTACGGTTAATGTCACACGAGGTTGTTCTAGAGGTCATTCTAGAACATAACACATAGATCCCATAGATTTAGCATACAAGATTAACACATAATGTTCATAGAAAACACATGTAGTTTTTAGAGTAAAGAGTTGTTGGACTTGATATGCCCAAGACACATACTAGATTGATGTGGCTAGTAAGTTATGATCCAAATCGGGTCATACCCAATAACGAGCAAGAAAAACACCCATGATATTTATTTATGATATGATCACATAAATAAATATTATCTCTTGAAGATATATTTAGAAAAATGATTCTCTAAATTATAGCACATGAAAATAATAACTCATATAGATGACTTATTTTGGAGAGTATATTCATGAAGTTATTTAATGGGTTAAATAACTTAGTGTGTATTTTATATATGAAGTAATGGTACTTCCTTTATAAAATAAAAGATATATGTTTGATGTGTCTTGTAATTAAAATAAGGTAGGGACTTGGGAGAAGAGAGCAATCATTATTTTGCATGTAAGACACTTGCACGACACAAAAGGTGTTTTCTCTCTCCTCCTCCATATGCAAAAAAATTCGGCCAACACCTTTAAAGCACCTCACTTGATTAGTTTAATATATAAAACAAGTTAAACTCTCCTTATTAAAAAAGGTTCTTTTCGAAGAAACGAATTTTGGAAGTGCTTGCTTGCGTTGTTCCTTGCTTGAATCGGTCTAATAGGAAATGAATGATCTTCAAGAAAATACGAGCAATAAAAGGTGTTAGTTGGAGGCTCGTGGGTATAAGAGCTCGAGAATTTTATTTTGGAAGCTTGCCTTTCAATATCATCATCTTCTTTAATAGCTTCTTGTATCAAGAAAGGTATACTTAAAACCCACTATGGTTGTGTTGCATTTTGATAGCATACACTCTTTATTTGGATCCCATTTGTTCGGGTTTTACTTTACATGTTAAAATCGGTTTTAACATAATATAAAATTTATGAAAGTAAATTTATTTTGCTACATTTACATGTTAATGGTTAATATCACTTTGATAAACCCGTATAAATCCCAACAATGGCATCTAGAGCCGCTTATATGGATGTATGCTTCAAAAGAGTTAGTTGGTTAACTCTACCAAGTTTTGGTTTTGGTTACTTATACCACATATCCAAAAATTTGTCCATGGTTATCCATTTGTTTTTCAAGTTACTTCACTAGCATGCATGTACCTATCTTGAAAAATATGTCATTTGGATGATTTTTTGCTTGGACAACAAACCCATGTTTTCGGTTTTATGTTAGATCGAAAAAGGGATTGGTTAAAAGGGAACCATTTTGTTTTTCTTTAAAAGGATATACATACTTTGGATGTATATTTGGTGCATATGACATAGCCATGACCTTGTGTTTAATTGTGGTGAATGTTAATGATTATGTCTGTATATAGTTATTTCAAAAGTTGTAATAGTTAAATAGTTTTTTTTGGGTTATGTAATTTATTTATATAATATACAATATAATTTAATAGTTGAATAGTGGTGTTTTGGTTTGTTGGATTTGGCCACAATATTTTGTAGTTTTGACATTTTATACCCCTGTGTTATAGTATTTCTGTGGGTAACAGCCGTTGGTTTTTTAAAACTAGGGCTTGGAGATTTATACAGCTCTGGAAACACATTCAAGAGAGAGAGAGATGAAGCAAGGGGGAAGTGCTCTTTGCGACGGCAACCTACAGATGTTTTCCCCCATTTCCCCTCTCCTTCCTGTTCGTGTCAAGCTCCGCCGCGATTTCCTTTCTCCGGTACGTCTCCGCCAGCGGCGGCTAGAGTTTGATGGTGGCGATGTCTCACCTCTCTCTCTCTCTCGCATGAAATCAACAGATCCAACCACCACTGCGATTCATACTCCAAACCCTAAATCGAGGTGGCGATGGCTACCAAATTCGATAGATGTTGTTTCTCCATCTCCGGCGCCGGTATGTTATTTCTTTCATCTCTCTACGTATCTATTTCTCTGTGCACGTTATCTTCTATCATCTCTCACTCCTCTCTCTCAACAGATCTGACTGAGTCAGTGTTGCTGGATGAAAAACAGTGCCTCCCGCCACCATATGACTGTGGTGGTCGACAATCCGGTGGAATTTCCGTTCTACATGACCGATTTTGTTCCTACCTTATTTCCGATTGTGGCTACTCCCAATTGTAATCGGGTATGTATGTTTAATCGCTTTTTTTTTCTAGGGTTTAGTTTCTTCGATTGGTTTTTGTTCAGGAGCTGTGGGTTTGTTCCGATTATGTTGTTTCAATTTTAGGGCTTTTTTATTCTTGGATTTTTGTTTGGATTAGTGTAGTGATTTCAGGTCTTACGTCTCTTCCTTTTATTCCTCTTTAAACTAATGCATGTGGGGTTTTAAGGAAATCTTTGTGTGGTTATAAAAGGTTTTAGTAAATAACGTAAGTGGAACTACATTTGTTCTTTTGTTGTATTATTCATTATAAGAATCCATTAATGTTTGCTGGCAGTTTATGTTATCACGTTGTTTTAGTATTTTTCCTTTTTTTTTGTTTAGCTCATTCTATCACATGAGTAAGTTGTGTATTGAGAACTTTTTATCAGCATGTGTTAATTGTTGTAGTGACTAATTGTAAGCTTTACTTCATAGAATATCACTCTTACCTTTGATGTTGGTGTATGGTCTACTTAAATTGTCAAGTCAGAAAATGTGTATGTTTCAATCTGCTGTTGTACGTATGTTTTTTGTTCTTATTTTAGTGAGATTTCATTTTTGAAGGCATCGATCTCAAGCTTTCCACAGAGATCTATCGAATGCTTTCCACGACCGATCATCTTTAGGGTTTCTTTCGAAAGCTTCCCACGACCGATGGGGTTTTTTCCTTGCGTTGTTTCTCAGGTTTGTAGGGGAGATGGACCCTACATGTTCATAACAGTGGGTTTGAAGGTTCTCCCAAGTTGTTTGTAAATTGCAACATTATTTTTATATTGATCTCAGGTGAAGCAATTTTCGCCTTTTTTGATGTTCTGCACGCAGGTGATATTTTGTGTTTTCCTTTACCAATTACCTCTTATGTTTACCTCTTATGTTCAGTTATAAGATATGTTATGACTTGCCTTCATCCTCATACTACATTGGCAAAATTGATAGCACATCCGATGTTGTAACCAAAATGGGAATAAACCTTCTGCGAGTAAGATTGAGATACCTCAGGTGAGAATTAATCTACTTAGTATTAGCTGTTTGGGCCATCTAATTTTAGAATGTATTTTTGTAGGTTTTTTATTGATTATTTTTAATATTCATTTGTTTATATACCATATTTGATCTTAATTTTGACAACATCTGTTTGTATGTGAGTTTTTGTACTTTTAGTTCCTGCATACACAGATTTAGAAGAACTGTTAATATCTTTTTGATATTTAGTGATTTTAGGTGCTAATTAGGAAGGACCCTTCATCATGAGTACGTTTATAGGTATTTTTTTTACCTATCATATGTTTTTGCTTCGAATTAAGGAACACACTACTTTTAAGGGAAGAATTGAAGGTAAGGAAGAACAGAGCAAAAAGGATATGAGGGGTAAAAAAGGTGAGTATCCAACCCTAATCTTCTCACCGTAAACATTATCTTATTAAGAACATAATGAATCTGCTTGAAACTTTCTAAAGTTTAGCTGTAATTTTGTTGCTCTTGGTTGTATCTCTTTGTGGATTTTAAGTTGGCAGCATTTTATAAAAACGCTTTATAGTTTATTGTTGTTTAGACCTTATCTATCTAATTTGATTATACAATGACTAATGTGATTTTGATGATATTATTTTGCAGGTTTGAGATTGTCTCTATTGGTTTCTTGGTTTGTTTATTTCTGGTTAAAGGGAGCGAAAACAGAGGCTGAGATGATGTTGTACGTCCATCTGATTGAAGCAGAAGCGCAAAATCACCAATTGAACCGAGGATGAGATACGTTCATGAGGTCGCCAATTGAACCAGTGAATGAGGTTAGCTTCACTGACTGAGATACGTGTGTGTGTGTTTTTGATGAATTTACTTCGTCACTTACTGTAGAACAATAAATATATATAAATTCAGAAATTTTGATCTGTTGAATCCAAAATTAGGGCTTATTAATTGTTTGTTATTTGATTGATTTCATGATGTTTCACACGTTTTCTTTTGCTTTTGTGTAAATGGTTACAAGTTCATTTTCTTTTTGTAGTGTCCTGATGTGTTGGCTTATGTGTATGCTTTAAGATGTCTGCTTGCTTGCTTGCTACCTAATGATTCGAAAAATAATAGACAGTTAAGGCAACAGTCAAGGAATATGAAGCCAACATAGGTTGATTTCCTGCAAAATGCCCAGGCTCTACCTAGCCACACAAACATGCTGTACGATGAAAAATACATGGTCATATGTGAAAATGGTGGTCAGTTCCCAAGTCCAAACTACATGTAAGTATTCACTAAAAACTCTACATGTATACTAAAGCTCATATAAATACACATGTAACCTACATAGTAGAGTTATTATAAATACATTTCACATCCAAATTGATACAACATTAATTTTGAAACAACTACCACTACCAGACTGATACAACATTTATATATTTTTGCAGTACGAAGTTACTCTTGAAGACAGATGGCTCAACAATGCATCTTTTGTACAGCCCACAATAGCTAGGAAAAAACAATGATCAACTTAATCCATATACTAGGTTGTAGTAAAGGAAATGCGGGAATTTGCGGCAATAGACAAGCGTGCTGTCACTCTAATAGGATGCTCGTCATTTTTATAATAGGATGCAGTCAATTGACAGTCGGCTATCTTTCTCATATTCATGCTTACATATAGTAGTCACCCCCGCAGCAACGCGCGGGGGTGGTCATCCATCTTGTTTATTTTATTTGGTATGTAAAATAAATAGCGTAGGTGCATTTTATTTTACTAGAAAAATGTATTAGGATTCATTTTGTAAAAGGATGATACACAAGAAGGGATTTTGGTTTGGGCCAAAGTTTCGGCCTAATGGACCTCATGGCCTAAAGCCCAATAACTAAAACATAATGATGGAGTGCCCAAAGAGTTTGGAGCTCTTTTGGAGAGCCCTTCCAAGCCCAAAAAAAAGCTAAGCAAAACACAATCAAAGAAGCAACACTTGAAGCATTTGGAGGCGGGTTCAAGTGGGAGTTCACCGATGCATCAGATGAGTCACTTTGTCCCTTAGGAGAGACCTTGACACACTTATTTCAACCAACAAGTGTTGTCAATAGTAGGCTATGGCTATGCACCCATTTTATCATGCTTGTATATTTGTTTACTTTGATGTTTGGTTGATATGTGGATATGCAATCTTAACAAACTAATAAGCATTAAACATACTAAAATTCGGTTCTAAAAGGTCATTAACAAGGATTTAATAAAATGGGTTTCATTAAAGGTTCATGATTTAAATAATAAAATGGATTTTATTGCAAGGACCATGAAATATGGATTTCACAAAAATAGCGTGTCACACATTTGAATGCATGCGAATTGCATGGTACATATATTTTTCTATACAAGAATTTTGAAAACTAAATGACCCTTTTGAAACAAGTTTTAACGTCGTCCTTTTATATGACACTCGATTTACTTGTGAACTCTTGATGGGATAAAGGCCACCTAACCATATTTGAGGGATCTTGTATATTTTGAGGTAAGTTTACCATATTTGTGAGATAAAGATCACATAACCGCTTGTATGTGTAAGCTCACACGTGCGTATGAATAGGAAAACTTGATTTGGAAACCATGTGATTAGGGTCACCGAAGCATGGTAACCAAGACGTAGATGTGATTAAACAAGCCAAGCGAACATGAGATGTTTAACCAACCCCATACAACTTGAAGTTGCAAGAGGCTGCAATTGTCAACCTAACCACTATTTAAATTTAACGTTAGATTCTGAATTTTAAATTATTAATTGTCTATGAGACATAAAATGATATTAATAAATTAAAATTTATATTGATATCGAAAATACTAAATTTAAACTTTATTAAGTTTTATAGGTGGCAAATCAAAACGACGCCTCATCTCACCCATTCATAATATAACGTTAAGATCCATTCTAGACAAAAAAATCATCTAAACCAAGACAACTTTGTGGATTGGAACCGCAACTTGAGAATTGTTCTCAAGCAAGAAAAGTAGTCGTATGTGTTGGACGATCCTATCCCTTATGAACCCGATGTAGAAGACATTGAGGCTTACGTCGATTAGGTGAAATACACCGAGGACTCCGTGCAAGTATCTTCCCTCATGCTAGGGAGCATGATCCCTAAACTCCAAAAGGATTTTGAGAATCACGGGGCTTATGACATGATAACCCAACTGAAGGAAATGTTCCAACAGAAGGTAAGGGTTGAGCGCTTCGAAACTGTTCGAGCACTCCATGCATGTCGTATGGACAAGTCCCAATCGGTTTCATCTAATGTACTTAAGATGAAGAGCCAAATTGGTCGTCTCAAAACGCTTAATTGACCCATTTCAAAAGAGTTGGCTACAGACTTGATCCTCAACTCTTTATCAAAGAAGTTTGAAACACTTGTTTTAAAGTACAATGTGAATGGTTGGGACAAGACAATTCCCGAGCTTCATGGAATGCTCAAAACGGCCGAGCAAGGGATGGGCAAAAAGGTTTTGCTCATTTTAAGGATGAATGAGGGTAATAACAAGAAGATGCCTCGCTCTAGCCCTAAGGCAAATGTTGCCAAATGGAAGGGGCATGTTAAGGGAAAGGGAAAGGATATGAAGGAAGCCCCAAAATCGAAGGAAAAGAAGCAAAAGGTTGCTACGAATGACCCATGCTTTGAGTGTGGTGAGGTCGGACATTGGAAGAGGAATTATCCTACCTATCTCAAGGAGTTGAAGACAAAGAGGGATGCCGGTCAAACCTTTGGTACGATCTTCATGATTAATATTGAGCTTAAAGCTATTTCTTCAAACACGTGGGTATTAGATACTGGATGAGGAATTCATATTTTTAATTTGATGCAGGGGTGCAAAAAGAACTAAGCAAGTGAAGGCGGGAGACATTAGTCTCTTCATGGGAAATGTAGCTAAAGTTCAAGTTGAAGCCCAAGGAGACTATCATTGGAACTTCCAAATGGTTTGGAAGTAATTTTGAATAATGTATTGTATGCTCCTAGTTTGACTAGAAACATAATTTCTGTTTCCCATTTAATGTTGAGTTTTAAGAACATTATCAAAGTCATTTTAACTCCTTAAAATGATAAACGCAGCGGAAGAACAAAACTTTAGTTGTTGAAGTTGATATCAAAACCGATTTTGACATGCAAGATTAAAACCCAAACCGAGGATCCTTATATGGAGTTGCATGCTATCAAAACTTGAACACATCCATAGGTTGTTTATAAAGTATACCTTCTTCCTTAAGATGGAGAGAAAAGAAGAAGATGATGAACTTGAATGGCCTAGATCCGAACACCGGAGCCTCAAGCTTGTATACCCACGAGCTCAAGCAACAACCACACCTTGTTGCTAGGATTTTTGAAGATCTTTCACCCTCTTTCTTTCACCTTGAATCCGTATTCAAGCTTGAGAGAACTCTTAGAAATCTGATTTCTTTTTCCAAAAGTGTGTTTTTTTGAGAGAGAGAGAGTTGCACTTTAATGACCAAGTGTGTTAAAGAAGGGGGGATGAACCTAGACACTTTTATGCATGTCTTGGGAGAAGACAAAGCTTCTCCAATCACACCAAAGCTTTATGTCCGTTTTTAATCATTTAGGAGGGAGATTTAAACCATTTTAAACCTCCTTTCTAACTTATATTAATACCCCTTTTTATTACATGTTTATTCCTTATCCTTATAAGGTGTCATGTAACACTTTGCATGACATGTAACATGTCTAATATCATATAATCCATTTATATGTTATGTAACAATATATTTAACCAATTAAATGATATTGTTATTTACTTCTTTAATATAAATCATCCATATGATTTAATCATAAGTGCAACCACTTAGAAACCCATTTCTAAAAGCCTTCACGTTGTAATATTTATTCATTTGATCATATCTAGAACAAATATTGTTGGTGCGTTGTCTAACTCGTTATTGGGTATGACCCGACTTGGATCATGAAGTACTAGCCACATCAATCTAATATGTGTCTTGGGCATATAGAGTCCAACAATCTCCCACTTGCACAAGATTCATAAAAGATTGATGCAAGCAGCAAATACCGCCTAACAACGGTTTGCTACCCCTAATATTCATGACGTAGTGCCATTCAATAACATCATCTCCTTCAAGTCGCCACTTGAAATGTTATAGGTGAAATTATCAATTATCCCTTTGTCACAGATGTCATGTTAAATCTAGAGACACAGAATGATCATTCTCTATTGATTTAACTTTGTAACAGGCCTTAGACATCTAACTCTCAACACATAAGAGGGACAAATTCCATCTCGACTACATACGTCTCTCACAATCACCCAGTATCATACCTGACTTTAGCCTTATGTACTGTCATGTTTCAGAGCAGCGAAGAACTAGGTCAAGGCATAACATAGATGAATATCAAGACCCAATATGTATCTCAGGTCGAAGGATACAAATGATATTCTCCTTTACTCAAGCTTACTTATGATCAATCAATTAAGATTCCATGGGGTAAGTCTTGAGAGCGGGTCGTCCAATATTTGTCTCCCACAAATATCTATGAACTTTGGTAGCAATCCATTGCTCCATATTCATACCTTATGAATATCCACCAATCCAAGTTCATAATAGTCTTACCTTCATATTTGTTCCCACAAATATGATCGACTACGGACATTTAGAATAAGTAACTTATTCACGGATTTAAACATGCAAAAATGAAACACTACACAATTTTAAATGAAATCCCACATTCATATAAAAGTGTCAAAATAACAATTGTTCCGATATCCAAATACAAAATAAATCATATCCAATCACTAGAATGTCGAAGTCCCATGGCACAAACATGACCCTCATGCTTTGGGCGTTCTAGGAGCTTCGTGAGTGGATCGGCGACGTTGTCATCGGTGTGAACTTTGCGAATACATATCTTTCCTTTTGCAACTTCATCCCTTATGTAGTTGAATCTCCGCTCGATGTGCCTCACCTTTTGATGATCACGAGGTTCTTTGATTTGAGCAATCGCTCCCTCGTTATCACAAAGGATCTCTAGGGGTCCTTGAATGGTAGGAACAACCCCTAGTTCGGCAATAAATTTCTTCAACCATGCGGCTTCTTGCGCGGCCAAAGATGCGGCGATGTATTCTGATTCCGTAGTGGACAATGCAACCACATCTTGCTTTGAGCTCTTCCAAGAGACCGCCCCTCCATTTAAAATGAAGATATACCCCGATTGTGATCGAGAATCATCTCGATCCGTTTGGAAGCTCGCATCCGTGTAACCCCTTACAACGAGTTCCTTCTCATCGGATCCATATATTAAGAACATATCCTTAGACCTTCTAAGATATTTCAATATACTTTTGACAGCCATCCAATGGCTATTTCCTGGATTTTGTTGGTATCTACTTGTCATGCTTAAGGCGCATGACACGTCCGGTCTAGTGCATATCATAGCATACATAATCGATCCAATAGCAGACGCATATGGGATTCCTTTCATTTTGTCTTGCTCAACCTTTGAGCTTGGACATTGAGTCCTACTCAATATAGTCCCTCTTTGAATAGGTACCAAACCTTTCTTAGAGTTCTCCATCTTGAACCTTTTCAAGACTTTGTCAATGTATGCACTTTGATTCAAACCTATCAGGCGCCTTGATCTATCCCTATAGATCTTTATTCCCAAAATATAGGTGGCTTCACCAAGATCCTTGATGGAAAAGCAACTTCCAAGCCAGGTTTTTACACCTTCCAAGGTTGGAATGTCATTCCCAAATAGTAGTATGTCATCTACATACAATACTAGAAAAGTTATTATACTCCCACTAGCCTTCTTATACACACAAGCCTCATCCTCGTTCTTGATGAAGCCAAATTTCTTTATCTCTTCATCAAAACGCTGATTCCAACTCCTTGATGCTTGTTTCAATCCATAGATTGATTTCTTTAACTTACACACTTTATTAGGATGTTTTGGATCGACAAAACCCTCGGGCTGAGCCATATAGACATCTTCCTCAAGATATCCATTTAGGAAAGCTGTTTTGACATCCAATTGCCATATCTCATAATCATAATGGGCGGCTATGGCAAATAATATCCTTATCGACTTTAGCATTGCCACCGGGGAGAAAGTTTCATCATAATCAACCCCTTGAGTTTGAGTGAAACCTTTTGCTACAAGTCGAGCTTTAAATGTGTCTAAGTTTCCATGCATGTCGGTTTTCTTCTTGAAAACCCACTTACTTCCAACTACCTTGGAGTTAGGAGGTCGCACTACCAAGTCCCATACTTGGTTGGCATGCATGGATTGCATCTCAACGTTCATGGCTTCCAGCCATTTGTCCGATTCGGAATCGGTCATTGCATCATGGTAAGTGGTTGGTTCATCTGAATCTACCACATAGCATCCCTCCATGAAAAATCCATATCTTTCAGGTGGATTACTAGTTCTACCAGATCTACGAACGTTGTGTGTGTCTTGATCAACCATTTGATCATCTCCAACAATTTCTTGTAGAGGGCTAGTTTCAACCAAACGTGTATCGGCTTGTGGTTCTTGATCCTCCTCAAGTTCCACCGCTCTTGCACTAGTTCCTTCCATAAGGAACTTAGTTTCCAAGAACTCGGCCTTTCTAGCAATAAATACCTTTTGCTCTGTTGGATTGTAGAAGTAATATCCTATACAATCTTTAGGATATCCTACAAATATACACTTAGTGGACCGGGGATCTAGCTTGTTTGAAGCATCATGCTTTACATAAGCTTCACAACCCCACACCTTTAAATAAGATAAGGATGGAACCCTTCCATGCCATAACTCAAAAGGTGTCCTTTCCACTTTCTTGGTTGGGGCCATATTCAAAATACGGGCCGCTGAGAGTAGGGCATAACCCCAAAATGATAGAGGTAATGAACTTCTACACATCATAGATCGAACCATATCCAATAGGGTTCGATTCCTCCTCTCCGATACTCCATTATGTTGTGGCGTCCGAGGTGGACTAAGTTGTGAGACAATCCCACAACTCCTAAGATAGTCTTGAAATTCATTGCTAAGGTATTCACCTCCTCTATCCGAACGAAGGATCTTTATTGTTTTGTTGAGTTGATTTTCTACTTCATTCTTGAAGATTTTGAACATTTCAAAAGCTTCATCCTTGTGTGCTAACAAGTACACATACCCATAGCGACTATGGTCATCGGTAAAGGTGATGAAGTATCTTTCACCATTCCTAGAGGTTGGCTTAAAAGGTCCACATACATCCGAATGTATGATCCCTAGAAAATCTTTTGCCCTTTCGGTAGTTCCACTAAAAGGTGCCTTAGTCATCTTCCCTTGAAGACAAGATTCGCATACGTCATACGAATCACATTCGTTTGTTTTCAAAAGACCACTCTTTTGTAATGCTTGTATGCGGTTCTTATTAATGTGTCCAAGGCGGCAATGCCAAATGTAGGTGTCACTCAAATCTCTTTTGAGTTTCTTGGTGGTGGTTTGGTATATTGAGCTATTACATGAAGTGTTTTCATGAACCAATTCATAAATACCATTTAAAGGGCTAGCTTTAAAATAAAACACTTCATTCATTGAAACATGGATATCATCGTTAACAAACATAAAATCATATCCAAAATGTCTTAAACGGGAAACGGAAATTATGTTCCTAGTCAAACTAGGAGCATATAATACATTATTCAAAATTACTTCCAAACCACTTGGAAGTTCCAAAATATAGTCTCCTTGGGCCTTAACTTGAACTTTCGCTCCATTGCCCATGAAGAGACTAACTTCTCCCGTCTTCAATTGCCTATTTCTTTTGAACCCCTGCAACATATTACATATATGAGTTCCACATCCGGTATCCAATACCCATGTGTTTGAAGAAATAGCATTAAGCTCAATATAGATCATAAAGGTCTTACCCGAGGTTTGACCTTCATCTTTCTTTTCTTTCAACCCTTTGAGATAGGTTGGACAATTCCTCTTCCAATGTCCTACCTCACCACACTCAAAGCATGGATCATTTGAAGCAACCTTTTGCTTCTTCTCCTTCGGTTTGGGGACTTCTTTCTTTCCCTTCCCTTTGACGAAACCCTTTCCTTTGGCAACCTTTGCCTTTGAGGAACTAGAGGTAGAGCGAGACCTTTTCTTGCCACTACCTTCATTGATCGTTAGAACGGGCACAACACTTTTGCCCATCCCTTGCTCGGCCGTTTTGAGCATCCCATGAAGCTCGGGAATGGTCTTCTCCCAACCATTCATATTGTAATTCAATACAAAAGTGTCAAACTTCTTTGACAAAGAGTTGAGGATCAAATCCGTAGCCAACTCTTTTGAAACGGGACAATTGAGCCTTTCAAGACGATCAATGAGGCTCTTCATCTTAAGAACATAGGATGAAACCGTTTGTGACTCATCCATACGACATGCATGGAGTGCTCGAACCGTTTCGAAGCGCTCGGTCCTTGCCTTTTGTTGGAACATTTCCTTCAATTGGCATATCATGTCGTATGCCCCATGATTCTCTAAATCCTTTTGAAGCTCGGGGATCATACTTGCTAGCATGAGGCATGAAACTTGGACTGAGTCCTCGGTGTACTTTACCCAATCGGCATAAGCCTCAACGTCTTCGACATCGGGTTCGTCGGGGATAGGATCGTCCAACACATAAGACTTCTTTTCTTGTTTGAGAACAATTCTCAAGTTGCGGTACCAATCCACGAAGTTGTCTTGGTTGAGACGATTCTTGTCTAAGATGGATCTTAGTGATAGGTTATGGACGTTTGCGGCGGGGATGATTTCATTATTATTGGCCATCTACAAAATTTAACAAAGTTCTATTAAGTATTTTCGATATCAATATAAAATCTTTTAATTTAATTAATACCCTTTTATGTCTCATAGACAATTAATAAATTAAAACCTAGAATCCAACGTTACATTTAAGTTGTGGTTAGGTGACCTTTATCCCATGACTTAAATTAACAAGGTAGTCAACGTTTGACAATTGCAACTCCTTGCAACTTCTAGTAGTATGGGACCGGTTAAACATCTTATGTTTAGTTGGCATGTTTAATCCCATCAACGCCTTTGGTTCCCCATGCTTCGGTGACCCTATTCACATGGTCTCCAAATCAAGTTGTCCTACTTATACACACGTGTAAATTTACACACATAAGTGGTTAGGTGACCTTTATCCCACATACATGGTAAACCTACCTCAAGTATACAAGTTCCCTCAAATACGGTTAGGTGACCTTTATCCCATAAAGAGTTCATAAGTAAATTGAGTGTTGTATAAAAGGATGGCGTTTAAACTTGTTTTCAAAAGGGTCGTTTTTAGTTTTCATAATTCTAGTGTAGAAAACTCTATGTACCATACAATTCACATGCATTCAAATATATGGTACCCTAGTGTTGTTTGAAATCCATATTTCATGGTTCTTTTAATAAAACCCATTTTATTAATAAATCATCATCAACTTAATAAAACCCATTTTATGAGTCTTTGTTAATGATATTTTAAGAACCGGTTTTAGCTTGTTAATGTTTATTAGTTTGTTTTAGCATGCATATCCAAATATCATCCAAACATGAAAATAAACAACCACACAAGCATAATAAAATAGGTGCATAGCCATAGCCAACTATTGACAACACTTGTTAGCCGAAACAAGTGTGTGTCAAGGTCTCTCCTAAGGGACAAGATCACACAAGTGATGTATAGGTGAACTCCCACTTGACCCCGCATCCAAATGCTTCAAGTGACCTCCTTTGGTTGTGCTTTGCTTGACTCCTTTGGGCATCCAAGATCCTCCATCTTGTGCATTCTTCCTTTTTACAAAAAATGGATCCTAATACATTTTTCTAGTAAAACAAAATGCACCTAATCTATTACATTACATACCAAATGAAATAAATAGATTACATGCCCAAAATGAGGAGCTTGAAATTATTACAACTTTTGAATAATTACAACAAGCACAAACATTCACCACAAACAATCACAAGGTCTTTTGGCTAGACTTTATGCACCAAACATATATCTAAAAATACATCCATATGTACAAATGGTTCCCTTTTAACCCATTTCCTTTTTCGGTCCAACACAAAACCGAAAACTTGGGTTTGTTGTCCAAACAACAAAACAACAAAATGATAAAATGTTTTAATCTTTCAAGATAACCACATGCATGTTAGTGAAGCATCTTGAAAGACAAAGGGAAACCATGAACAAAACTTTCGGTTTGTGGTATGAGGAACCAAAACCAAGAGTTTTGTGGAGCTAACCAACTAGCTCTTTGAAGCATGCATCCATATAAGCGGCTCTAGATGCCATTGTTGAGTTTTAAGAACATTATCAAAGTCATTTTAACTCCTTAAAATGATAAACGCAGCGGAAGAACAAAACTTTAGTTGTTGAAGTTGATATCAAAACCGATTTTGACATGCAAGATTAAAACCCAAACCGAGGATCCTTATATGGAGTTGCATGCTATCAAAACTTGAACACATCCATAGGTTGTTTATAAAGTATACCTTCTTCCTTAAGATGGAGAGAAAAGAAGAAGATGATGAACTTGAATGGCCTAGATCCGAACACCGGAGCCTCAAGCTTGTATACCCACGAGCTCAAGCAACAACCACACCTTGTTGCTAGGATTTTTGAAGATCTTTCACCCTCTTTCTTTCACCTTGAATCCGTATTCAAGCTTGAGAGAACTCTTAGAAATCTGATTTCTTTTTCCAAAAGTGTGTTTTTTTGAGAGAGAGAGAGTTGCACTTTAATGACCAAGTGTGTTAAAGAAGGGGGGATGAACCTAGACACTTTTATGCATGTCTTGGGAGAAGACAAAGCTTCTCCAATCACACCAAAGCTTTATGTCCGTTTTTAATCATTTAGGAGGGAGATTTAAACCATTTTAAACCTCCTTTCTAACTTATATTAATACCCCTTTTTATTACATGTTTATTCCTTATCCTTATAAGGTGTCATGTAACACTTTGCATGACATGTAACATGTCTAATATCATATAATCCATTTATATGTTATGTAACAATATATTTAACCAATTAAATGATATTGTTATTTACTTCTTTAATATAAATCATCCATATGATTTAATCATAAGTGCAACCACTTAGAAACCCATTTCTAAAAGCCTTCACGTTGTAATATTTATTCATTTGATCATATCTAGAACAAATATTGTTGGTGCGTTGTCTAACTCGTTATTGGGTATGACCCGACTTGGATCATGAAGTACTAGCCACATCAATCTAATATGTGTCTTGGGCATATAGAGTCCAACATTTAAGACATCTTGGATATGATTTTAAATTTGTTAACAATGATATCCATGTTTCAATGCATGAAGTGTTTTATTTTAAAGCTACTCCTTTAAATGGAACTTATGAACTAGTTCATGAAAACACGTCGTATGATACCTCAATGTACCAAACAAGCACCAAGAAACTCGAAAGGGATTTGAGTGACAGCTACATCTGGCATTACCGCCTTAGCCACATAAATAAGAATCACATACTAGCATTACAAAAGAGTGGTCTTTTGAAAAAAAAAATAAACATGATTTATTTGATGTATGTGAATCTTCTTTACAAGGTAAAATGACTAAGGCACCCTTTAGCGGCACCACCGAAAGGGCAAAAGATTTTCTAGGGTTCATACATTCTGATTTATGCGGACCTTTTAAGCCAATGAGTAGAAATGGTGAGAGATACTTCATTACTTTTACCGACGACTATAGTTGCTATAGACATGTGTACTTGTTACCACACAAGTGTGAAGCTTTTGAAGTGTTCGAAATCTTTAAAAATGAAGTAGAAAATCAATTCAAAAAATATATTAAAAGTCATTCGTTCTAATAGAGGAGGTAAATACGTTAGTGATGAATTTCAAGATCATCTTAGGAGTTGTGAGATTATCTCACAACTTACTCCACCTCGAACACCACAACATAATGGTGTGTCAGAGAGGAGGAACCAAACCCTATTGGATATAGTTCGATCTATAATGAGTAAAAGCTCATTACCTTTATCATTTTGAGGTTATGCTCTACTCTCAGTGGCCCGTATTTTAAACATGGCCCCAACCAACAAGGTGGAAAAGACACCCTTTGAATTATGGAATGGAAGGGTTCCATCCTTATTATATCTAAATGTGTGGGGATGTGAAGCTTATGTAAAACATGATGCTTCAAACAAACAAGAACCCTGATCCACCAAGTATATATTTATGGGATAACCTAGAGACTTGATAGGATATTATTTCTACAATCCAACAGAGCAAAAGGTCATTATTGCTCGAAAGGCTGAGTTCTTGGAAACTAAGTTCCTTATGGAAGGAACTAGTGGTAGAACGGTGGAACTTGAAGAAGATCAAGGACCACAAGCCAATACACAATTGGTTGACACTAGTCCTCAACGAAAGGTTGTTGAGGATGATCAAATAATTGATCAAGACACACACAACGTTGTAGATTTGGTAGAACTAGTAGACCACCTAAACGATATGGATTTTTCATGGAAGATTGCTATGTGGTATATTCTGATGATCCAACCGCATACCATGATGTAATGTCCGGATCTGATTTGGACAAATGGCTGGAAGCCATGAACGTTGAGATGAACCAAGTTTGGGACTTGGTTGTGCCAGCTCCCAACTCTAAAATAGTTGGAAATAAGTGGGTTTTCAAAGTGAAAACCAACATGCATAGTAACTTGAATACTTTTAAAGTTTGACTTGTAGCAAAAGGCAAATGTATGTCAAGACGAATTTCCTAAATGGATATCTTGAGAAAGATGTCTATATGGCTCAACCAGAAGGTTTTGTCGATCCAAAACATCCTAATAAAGTATGCAAGTTAAAGAAATCAATCTATGGATTGAAACACGCATCAAGGAGTTGGAATCACTGTTTTGATGAAGAAATAGAAAAATAGGCATCATCAAGAACGCTGATGAAGCTTGTGTGTACAAGAAGGCTAGTGGGAGCATAATTACATTTCTAGTATTGTATGTCTATGACATTCTACTATTTGAAAATCACATTCTAACCATAAGCCTGGATTGGAAGTAGCTTTTCCAACAAAGATCTTGGTGAAGCTACCAATATTTTGGGAATAGAGATCTATAGAGATGGATCACGACGCTTCATATGTTTAAATCAAAGTGCATACATTGATAAGATCTTGAAAAGGTTCAAGATGTAGAACTCTAAGAGAGTTTTGGTACCTATTCATAGAGGGACTATATTGAGCACGTCTCATGTCCAAGTTTAGAGGTTGAGCAAGATAGAATGAATGGATTCTCATATGCATCTGCTATTAGATCCATCATGTACGAAATGATATGCACTAGACCGGACGTGTCATGCGCTTTGAGCATGAAAAGTGAATACCAACAAAGTCTAGGTGATATTCATTGGATGGCTGTCAAGAGCATATTGAAATATATTAGAAAGTCTAAAGACATGTTTCTAATATATGGATGTGGTGAGGAGGAACTCGTAATAAAAGGTTACATGGATGCGAGTTTCCAAATGGATTGAGATGAATCTTGATCACAATCGGGGTATATCTTCATTATGAATGGAGGAGTTATCTCTTGGAAGAGGTCAAAATATGAGGTGGTTGCGATGTCCACTACAGAATCGAAATACATCACTGCTTCTTTGGCTACGCAAGAAGCCGCATGCTTGAAGAAATTCATTTCCGAGCTAGGGGTGGTTCCTACCATTCAAGAACCGCTAGAGATTCTTTGTGATAACGAGGGTGTTGTTGAGGCTAGATTATGAGGCTTGTAATATTAAATTAGTTGGGATGGGCTTAGAGGGTTTAATTAGCTTAGTGGACTAGTTTACTACTAGATATGGGCTTGGGCTTGGGTTTAAGATCCAAAAGGGCCCAATTCTAACCCATTGGGGTGCCTATATAAACCCCAATGGTTCTCCTAGTTGGGGGTTGCTGATTACGATTTTGAGAGGAGCCTCAAGGTGTTTACGATCGTAATCGTAATCAAGAGAGAGAGAAGAGTGTTTACGATTTTCTGTTTTATACACGACAAGTTTTCTTGTGTGCAAAGATCAGGTTTTTATCATTTATATTAATCGTTTTCTAGTATTCTCCTCATCTCTTATCTTGAATCAATCAATCACTTGGATTCCGCACTCGTGATTGATAGAATATCATGAACGGTTGTTGTTTTCGGACCTACAATTGGTATCAGAGCCAAGAAACGAGAGTTTCGCGGTTCTCACGATATTGATTCAAGAAGATCTAATAGTTTTTGCGAGTTTTCTTGAGTTTTTCAGGTTTACGATCGCTGCTGCTGCTGTTCTTGGGTGTTCTCGATCAGTTTTCTGGGTATTTTGTGCGTTTACGACTGGGTGTTCTTGAGTTTCTTCATCGGAATCTCGTTTACGACATCAAGCTGGGATCTTTGACTGTTTACGATCAAGAAATTTGTGTTTACGAGTTCAAGACGCAAGCTTTCGGTGTTTACGATATTTTCTAACCGGAAACGTGTTTACGATATTTCTTACCGAAATCGAGTTTACGACTGTACACGATCGGAATCGGCGTTTACGACTCATCTCGATCGGAATCGGTGTTTACGATCTTTGTTTACGACCTGGAGGTGATTACGATCGTAAATAGGGTTTACGATCGGAAACATGACTTGCGGCAAAAAGTCACTATTTCACACTTTCACGGAAACGGTCGTAACTTTTGACTCGTTTGGAGTTAGAGGCTCAAATTTGAACACGACTTTCGTGACACCGAGCCCCAGAATTACCCCCGACTAACGTCTAGGGGAGCTCGTTTGGACCCCCAAATTCCACTCCGAAGGCCTACGTTTTTCTGTTTTTAAGTTTTTAACACTATTCTTTGAATAGTACTTTTGCCGTTTTTGCCGATTCTTCAAAATCTTCAAAGGCTGCATATCTAAAGAAAGAAAATGAGTTCAGTAGTTGAAGAAAAGAATATAGTTGAGGACAAAGATGATTTCACAGATGAAGTTGACAAAACTGAGATATGCCCTAATCCCACTTGTGCTCATATAATTCCTGGACTTAGGCAAATTTGTAAAAATTATCAGATAGAATTATTTGAGATAAAATGCGAGAGGAGTTCTTTTAAGGGTAGATGGCAAAAGAATGAGGAAAAGGTAAAAGCTCAGAAACTAGACATTGTGAAATATCAAAAACTGGCAACGGAGAAGACTATGTTATATGATCAGGCTAGGATTGAGATATCTGAGCTGACACAGAAATTAACTGAACTGAAGAAAAAATATGATGAGCTGCATGTCAAGTATGATTGCAATCAGGAAAGAAATAAGCGAATGCTCGATGCTGGAAAGGAGTTGTCACATGCTGTTGTGACTGGTTAAGGTGGGAAAGATAAAACTAGGTTTGGGTCAGAAAAGTCTGATAAGTCCCTGTCTGCAAACAACATTATTCCTCCACCAGTTCCCAGAGACATTATAGGAATACTTCTTAGTGAGGATCAAGTTGAACGAACCAAGTCTGATTATAAAGAAACTGC
Organism: Deinandra increscens subsp. villosa; assembly: GCA_039602395.1. Taxonomy (NCBI): domain Eukaryota; kingdom Viridiplantae; phylum Streptophyta; class Magnoliopsida; order Asterales; family Asteraceae; genus Deinandra; species Deinandra increscens. Next base: position 10,512,845 of record JBCNJP010000025.1, on the reverse strand, counting down.
TCCTCCTATTGATAGTGTCTTGGTTGGAACTACACCATTGACTCAAGAAGAAATTGATAATGAAGCAAACATGACTTATGGTGAAGGGAGAGTAAAGGATATATCAGACAATGATGCTGAGTGCCAGAAATATGACAGGTGTCACAACTCTAATTCTGATGAGGCTGGGATAGAGTTGAAACCATACCCCGAAATTGAAACCCCATACTTCAAGGTAATTGACAAAGTCGAAAGGGAAAAAGTGATCTTGACGACACGGCCTGAGGGGAAGATCTTTATGACATCTGGATCAATGTTTGACCAAGAACCAGATGTAGGATATGAACTACCATCCTTCTCCTCCAAGTTCAAGGGAATAACCGATGGAGTGATAAGTGAACCTAAAGTTGAGAGGCCAAAGATCACCATCAAGCATCCAAGTATGAAACCAACAGCTGGAGTGAAGAATGAAAAACTCAAGGGAGTAGCTGTGTCTCCCATTTCTTTAGTTGGATCATACAGTTGTTGTTGTTATTGCAAGAATGGTGCTTCAACGTCAAAGAATCAAGGAAGCACAAAGACAGTAAAGACAGGTTCGACACAGGCTTCGACAAACCAGCAGAAAGTCAAATCTGAAGCTGCAGTCAAACCAAAGAAGCAGACACAAGGCAAACCAGCTCCATATCAGCCACCAAAGACAAATGGGTACACGTCTGACTTTTATCTAAAGAAGCAGACTTGTTTTAATTGTGGCATCACTGGTCATATTGCTAGAAACTGTCTTTATCGCCCCTATGAACCCTATTTTCCGAAAAGTCAAAGGGTTTCATCTCAGGAGTCTGTAAAGTCTAAGCCAATGATGGTGCAAACAGCTAAGTCAAGGAAGACTGTTGCTCCTAAGGTTAAACCCTTTGATCAACATTGGGGCGCTGCCAAAGCTGAAAGAAAATCTATAAATCAAAAAAACAGTCTTCCAAGTTACAAAAATTTTCAAAAACAGGTGAAGAAACCAGTTTCAAAACAACCAAAGCTTGAAAAACCCAAGGTAACTAGAACTGTTTTCAAAAATGATTCTAAAATGCAGAAGGTTGAAATACCTAAAGTCACAACTCAAAAGGTGACTAAAACAAAAACTGTTTTGAAAAGTGAATCTAAAACGAAGAAGGTTGAAATACCTAAGGTCACAACTCCAAAGGTGACTAAAACAAATGTTAAATCACCTGGAACTTGGAAACCAAAGGCTAATGCAGCTACAACCGAATCATCCCAACTTCCTGATTTTTCAAAAGGAATGTTTTTAAAAGAAATTTCATTCATTGATTCCTTAGGGGTACCCATAAAAACAATGGCCTGGGTACTATTAGCTAACTAATCTCTCACTCTGTGCAGGAACGATCAAGGAGGATTATCACTAACGTTTTTATTACTAATTTGTTTGTTGATAAGTGATTGCTCCAGGCACAGTTTAGGAGACGTATCTTCATGTCATGTCAAGTAATCTATAAATGAAAGGTATGTCTCATTGAGAGGTAAAAGGTGAAAATCAGCATGAAAGGTACTGTTCTTAACTTGGTTGTTTGAATGATGTGGCAGCAAAGGGTCTTTTGAGTCAAACCTATTTCATTAAAGTGTCAATTAAGCTGTTGATTGATTATGTGTTTGACTTCAAATGCAATGAAGTGTGCATGTCATGAAACCCAATTTTCTAAAATTTTCAAATCAATACTTTGAAAGTTAGCTTGGCCAGATATCTTCAAAATTTTGTGTTTTGTTCTTTTAAGTGTGTTTGTGTGTTTTCTTTTTTATTTAAAAAAATAAAAATAAAAATAAATAATAAATAAATAAAAAAAACTGAAAAATGATGTTCACAAGATTGTGACATTAAAAATCAAAAAGCAAGGGGAAGAAATGTAAAGATGAAGAAAAAGTTGACCCCACAAAAATAGTGTGCTTTTCAATTTTTAATTGTTTGTGTCTTGTTTTTGAGAAGTTTAGGGGAAGTAAAATGAATGTCCGAGTTGGAGATGGCTGACACGCGTAAGGCGGAAGTGAAAGGCAAGCTCCACGGTGATATGCTTGGTAGGCTCGACCTAAACTTATGACCTCCAATGAAAGTGCAGTGAACTTAAAAGATATATATGTTTAGTTTCCCATCCCAGGTTGCATGGTTTAAAAGACTGAGTCCCGGAAAAAATGGGTTGAGAGTGGTAATTACCTAGTATTCACTCTCTCACACGCCATGTCTCTGCTATCATGACTACACCACATAATAAAAAGAAAAGAAAAAGAAATGAAAAAGAAATGAAAAAAAATAAATAATCACTCAGTTGGTCTTCTTTGCGTGCTTAGCGGCCGACCTGATCACCAACTGATGGTTAATGAAATAAGTGGTAGTCATAATGGTGTTGCATGGTTCCTCAAAGCTAGGGGTTTGTGAATCCTCAATAAACTCTGAGGTTGGGTAGGTTTTGCTGTGTACGCTTGGGTGTGGGGGCAATTAAACATGATGGTAATATTGTACTATATTAAACATGACGCATTCGGTTGGGATTAAACGGGTTTGAGTTTAAAGCGAACAAACATACCAACAATCACCTGGACTAGTTGAGTAACTGAAGCTGAAAAGGGTTCCTCAGTCAGATTCATACGGTTTGATCCCTTATAAACTTTCTCATGTTTGGTTTGGTAAGTATTTGTTTAGTTTATATCTTTCGTGTGTGAGTCGTTAAGTTCTTTTTGGTGTGTTTTCGTCTTGGCCAGGTTGATTTGAGAAGTCAAAATGTGTTTTTCATGGGTTTTAATGCATGACAATATGCCCCCGACAGATCTTGACAAATTTTTAGGGGAAGGAGTATGGGATAATAAGTATTATCCGAAGGGAACTCGAGGATGATACTTATTATCTAATGGGAAAGACTTCCTCCGTTAGATCTTGACAAATTTTTAGGGGAAGGAGAGGGGATAATAAGTATTATCCGAAGGGAACTCGAGGATGATACTTATTATCTATTGAAAAGACTTCCATAATACATAGTATCTGAAGGGAACTTGAAGATAATATGTATTATCTCCGGGGAAGTCCTTAGCTGAGGGAAAGTTATCAGCTAAGGGGAAGTCTTTAGAGGTCTTGGGTTCAGGGGAAGTTTTATAGAAACCCCGTAATCTATATTAGGGTTTTTGGTTAAAATAATGTTAATTTGAATCAATCGAACAGATGATAATTACCCTCTAACCCAAAGACCAGTCATCAAATGTCTGGTGGAGTATATTTTTTCAAATGTGTGTCAGACAGGTTGATGAGAGAAAGATGCTGCTGATGCTACTGCTGCTCAAAGTTAAAGAACCAGCCGGACAAGACTTCCATCTGGAAAAGCAACTGTTCAGGGGAAGTTATTGGTGTCTTTACAAGTTTTCAAAAGAGCTTCAAAGAAGATGTTCACATGTTTAAGGGAAGCTGAATATTTCAAGTCAATCTTTGATAAAGAAAATGATACAGAGAGCAGTCAGAGATCATGAAGTTTGAAGATCAACAATCAAGTTCTTCATAGTTAGAGGTTTTCAAAATTTTACCTCTAATTTTTGGAGATTCAAGACAGTTACCTAAGATTCAGCAAGAACCAGTTCTTTCAATAGAATCAAGTCAATGAGAATCCTCCATTTCATTAACTTGTTCATTTCAAGAAGTTCGAGCTGATGCTGATCAAGAGGAAGTCCCAAATGCCCGTCATGAAACCCATTGAAGATTTCTGCGGAAAGAATCTTCATCAACATCTATGCCATCCAGTCAAGAAGAAGAACTTCAAACATTGAAGACATTTAATATCACAAGCCTAGGGGAAGATTGTTGAGGCTAGATTATGAGGCTTGTAATATTAAACTAGTTGGTATGGGCTTAGAGGGTTTAATTAGCTTAGTGGACTAGTTTACTATTAGATATGGGCTTGGGCTTGGCTTTAAGATCCAAAAGGGCCCAATTCTAACCAATTGGGGTGCCTATATAAACCCCAATGGTTCTCCTAGTTGGGGGTTGCTGATTACGATTTTGAGAGGAGCCTCAAGGTGTTTACGATCGTAATCGTAATCAAGAGAGAGAGAGAAGAGTGTTTACGATTTTCTGTTTTGTACCCGACAAGTTTTATTGTGTGCAAAGATCAGGTTTTTATCATTTATATTAATCGTTTTCTAGTATTCTCCTCATCTCTTATCTTGTAATCAATCAGTCACTTGGATTCCGCACTCGTGTTGATAGAATATTGTGAACGGTTGTTGTTTTCGGACCTACAAGTGTGATTACTCAAATCAAGGAACCCAGTGATAAAGTTAAAAAGGGAAAGATATGTATTCGCAAATTTCACACCGATCAAAACATTGTAGATCCACTCACGAAGTTCCGAGAACGACCAAAGCATGAGCATCGCACTTGTGTCATGGGACTTCGATATTGTAGTGATTGGGATTGATCTAATTTTGTATTTGGATATCAAAATGATTGTTATTTTGACACATTTGTATGATTATGGTGCTTTCATTTAAATTTTGTAATGTTCCATTTTAGCATGTTTAAATCCATGAATAAGTTAATTATTCTAAACGTCTATAGTCGATCATATTTGTGGGAACAAGTATGAAGGTAAGACTATTATGTACTTTGATTGGTAGATATTCATACGCTATGAATATTGAACAATTGGTTGTTACCGAGGTTCATAGGTATTTATGGGATACAAATATTGGACTAACCCGCTCTCAAGACTTACTACATGGAATCTCTATGTCTGATCATAAGTAATCTTGAGTAAATGTGAATATCATTGTATCCTCTAACCTTGAGATACATATTTGGTCTTGATATTCACCGAGTATTATGTCTTGACTTAGCTCTTCGTTTTCCTAAAACCTGGCAGTACATAAAGCTAAGCTCAGGTACAGTATTAAGTATTTGTGAGAGACGTATTTAGTCAATATGGAATTTTTCCCTTTTATTCATTGAGAGTTAGATGTATAAGGCCTGTTATAAAGTTAAATCAGTGGAGAATGATCACTCTATGTCTCCAAGATTTAACATGACATCTGTGACAAAAGGATATATGACTTATTCACTTAAAACATCTTCAAGTAAGGGACTTGAAGGAGATGATGTTATTGAATGGCACTTCGTCATACGTATTAGGGGTAGTAAACCGTTGTTAGGCGGTATTTTGTGTCAATCGTCTACGAATCTTGTGTAAGTGGGAGATTGTTGGACTTGGTCTGCCCAAGACACATATTAGATTGATGTGGCTAGTACGTTATGATCAAAGTCAGGTCATACCCAATAACGAGCTAGACGAACACCCGTGATATTTATTTATGATATGATCACATAAATAAATAATATCTCTTGAAGATATATCTACAAAAATGATTCTCTAAATTATGGCACATGAAAATAATAACTCATATCAATGACTTATTTTGGAGAGTATAATCATGAAGTTATTTAATGCGCTAAATAACTTAGTGGGTATTTTATAATTGAAGTAATGGTACTTCCTTTATAAATAAAAGATATACATTTGATGTGTCTTTTAATTTAAATAAGGTAGGGACTTTGGAAGAAGAGAGCAATCACTATTTTGCATGTAAAAAATTTGCAAGACAGGAAAGGTGTTTCTCTCTCCTCCTCCCTGAGCAAAAGTTTGGCAAACACCTTTAAAGCACCCCACTTGATTAGTTTAATATATACAAGAAGTTACACTCTCCTTATAAAAATTATTCTTTTGGAAGAACCGAATTTGGGAAGTGCTTGCTTATGTTGTTCTTTGCTTGAATCTGTCTAAGAGGAAAGGAAAGATGTTCAAGAAAATCCTGGTAACAAAGGTGTTAGTGGGAAGCTCGTGCGTATAAAAGCTTGAGGCTTTCATTTTGGAAGCTTGCCTTTAAATATCATCATCTTCTTCATTACCTTCTTGCATTAAGAAAGGTATACCTAAAACCACTATGGTTGTGTTACATTTTGATTTCATACACTCTATATTTGGATCACCTTTGTTCGGGTTTTAGTTTACATGTTAAAATCGGTTTTAACATAATATACACTTTATGAAAGTAAATTTATTTCGCTGCATTTTACATGTTAATGGTTAACATGACTTTGATAAACCCGTAAAATCCTAACAAGAGTATCGTTCTAGAGTTTGATAATCGAATATGCTGCAAGCCAAAATAATAAAATAAAAAAGGGGCTATGAATACTCACATGGTAGTAGTGTCGAGATATGAGAAAACTAACGATAGCGCGATGGAGGTCAAATCCGGAGATCACCTTGATGATGGATCGAAATGGAGCAAAAAAATAATAAATAAATAAGTGAAGACGATAACCGAGACTCGATAAGAAGGTACACGACTTAACCAACTCATAATTCGTTGGTGATGTGTTGCAAACACATCCTGTTTTCCCCTTTATTTTTTATAGTAATTGAGTAGAGTTTTAGTTATTTTACTTTTTTTTATCTATTTTATGGTATTTGAGCCTTGACGTGGTATTGAGTCATTTTTATATATTTTGGTGTGAGTTTAGATAATTATTTGAGTCGTGAATTTGATTAGATCAAATGCGCTAAAAATGGTTCAAATATATTTTTTTGTAGGTTGACATAAGAACCAAAGGGATGGTATGGCATTTCATTAAAGATGGAGGGCTAAAAGAATTAATTATGAAGTCAAAAGGGCAGATGTTGCATTAATGAAAGCTCAGGGGGTTGAATTGAAAATATGTAAAAGTTACATGATTCATTGTAAAGTCGGCACAAGTAAATAAAGAATAAAAAAGAAAGATTAAAAAGATATATGTACCAGAATTCGATGATAGAATGATTGGAAGATAAATTACGAGGATATATGTTATCTTTTAGGTGAGTTCGAAAAGGGGAGAGACATACGCTCATTCGACGAAAATTATTAAGGAGAACCCATTAGAAACCCTGCGGCAGAAAACAATTAAGACGAGGAGAAACAATTCGAACTAAGCAGCAGCTAAAAGCCATTCGGTTTAGTTAGTGTGATTCTTGAACTCTATTTGTCATAGTTTAAATATTTATTTACACCACAATGTTTATAATTATGATTATGAATTTGGTGTTCTTGAATATTATGATTGTTGGCTAAGTTTTTAGTATCACCTAGACCATTATGATGAATGATTAATGTTTATAACTTTGTTTTAGTTACGATTATTTGTTTGATGTTAATGTTTCTTTAAATCCCACTATTATTAGAATTGTATGCATATGACCACTTGAATTAGGGTTGGAAGTAATCTATTAAACTACTCAATCTGCGAATGTCTTTTGGTTTGGGTTGGGTAATCGATTGCATGACTGTGTGTTTGTGATTGATTTGGTTATCTATTCAGTTAATCATAGTTTAGTATCCAGGAGGTGATAACTAGGTCAGGTAGTCGGGTTGGTTAGTGGATTAGGATCACATTACCTCGGTAGAGGGATGCCCTAGAAATGAGTTACCTTTCTATTCCGTGTCAGTTGTGTTGATTAGTGGTAGTTCTTGCTAGCCTAGGGTGCCTTAGATTGTTTCGATGGTGGTTAGGTCTAGTTGATGTATGTACCCACAAGGTGAACTCATGTTCGAACGATAGAATCATTTGCTAAAAAGGAGTTAAAAGGTGAATTAGCCTCCATTAGAATAGTCATAGCCAGGTCAAGTTGTAGGTGTTAATTGGGATTCTAGATCTAGGTGGTGCTCTCTTCTCACTGCTTGTTTCCTAAGGTTTCGTGCTTTCGGTTTCTAGTTGTTAAGTTAGTTAAATTAGTTATTTCAATTCTAAAAACCACAATCCACTCAATTTTCCATTCTTAAGTCCTAGGTTAGAGTGTAGCTACGTAGTGTCCTTAGGTTCGATATCCTGTCTTCCAACAGCTATTCTCAAATCCGACAGGTACACTTGCCTTTAGTGTAGGAACGAAATCTAGTTACAGAGCTTAACCAATTACAAGGTTTAACTTAGCATTAACCATGCGGAAACAAGTTAATTCTTATGCTCTGTTTGAAGTAAATTAACATGAAATCGAATACAAAAAAAATTATATAACAACAATGTGAATAAAACTATGCACTATATTATAACTTGATGATTTGAAGTACATATCAGAGTGATTTACGCTTGATTGTTTAAAACAGATTACAAGTGTCTATTTATAGTTCCTTAAGGAATCAAGGAGAGCCCTTGATTCCTCTAACGATCATCTAGACCGTCGAGTAAAGATACATAAACTAGAATAATATTAGACTAGTCTAGAAGATAAAAGTTTCAGCTTCATGTCAGAAACGGGGCGGGAAACTGGATCAGATGCGTCAGAGACAAGTGGAGCTGGTCAAGTTAATGTCCGAGATAACTATCCTTACCAAGGTAACTTGAGTTATCTCGGGCGTATCCACTGTCCGAGATAAAATTGCGCTTCCAAGATAAAACTGCGTTTCGAGGTAAAATGGCTTTTCGATACAACTAGAAGTTATCTCGGGCAGTTTATTCTTTCGAGATAACTTATGTCGAGCCTTCTATTCTACATATATAACACGATTTTAGCTGATCAGCATCATTTCTTCAAGAGAATAAATTCCTTACAATCTCCCTCTAAGATGATGCATCCAAATTCTTCTGAATACTATACTAAATGAAAAATAAAACAGTTGCAAAATGTCTTGAGCAAAAGAACTAACTTTTTCAGCAAAACTGACTTCTTCTACTGATTCTTTTCCATATCAAATCTGAACAGCATGTTTGTGAGCATTCAATCCAGTATTGCTTTCTAATCATTGAAGTTCCATTCACCTGGATTTATCTCTCTGTGTCGTGTGAATGATCCATCAGCTCTGTATACAATGTATCGATCAGTAGTTGGATTCAATTCCACATGAGTGACAGGACAGTGAGTTCTGATAGGTTCAGCAGATGAGGTTTCCCTTGTTGTTGTGTCAAAGTGCATCCTTAACTTCATCATGAGGGACTGCTCTTAAGCACTTAGTCTTTTGCCATCACCAGCCATATTTCTCACATCACCAAGTTCTAAAGGAGATAAGTTTGTGAGAGCTTCATTGCTACTGAGTCTTAGAACTTCATTGGTGTTTGTGGTGAACAGGTAGATACTTGAGTCTTCATCAGATTTCCAGGAGAGAATTCTTCTTCTTTCAGCATGCAGATCTTCAAGTTCTTTCTTGTCTGTGGATGATTCAGAGTGGAGGAAATGACTTGAGATCTTTTTCTTTTTGCCATTGTTTTCTTTCTCCTTGAAGTACCTATTATTGGCTCTGGTGGGTTCACAGGGCTGATAGGTTCAGTAGGTGCTGAAGTTGGTTGAGCAGACGGTGATGTGTGATGTGGTGAGTTAATTTTTGGATTGAACGACTTTGAGATGATTCTGTTGTGGGTTTTGATTTGGGTTTGGTGAGAGGTTCAATTGGTGTGAAATTGTCAGCTCTGAATTTGGGCGGAATGGGTTTGATGGGTTTGAGTTTTTGGTGGGTGGCTTTTTGGTTTCGGGTCTGCTAGCCCTAGGTGGGTTTCTTTGGTAGGAATGGTGGAGATTTGTGTAGTAGTAGGTGGAGTAAGAGGTGTATTGCCAAGAAGTGAGTCAATGAGACTCATAGGTTTAGGAAGAAGAGAAGGTGTACCTGAGAGAGCTCCTGGAGGTCTAGGGATTTTTCAGATAGCCTTGATTGCTCCTTCCTTATCTCATCATACTTGTCTCTTAGATTTTTCAAAGAACATGAATTTATCGATTTCTTTTCCTCTCCTAAGAATTCTTGTGAAGTACCTTTTGATTGCTCATGTCTCCTCAGCTTTTGTAAGAGGAGCCCTAGCTATTTTCTGTGTTTCTTCAGTCTTCAATTGCTAATGAGTGACATTATTAGCTTCAAATCTTTGACTAAGCTTGAGATTCCCTTCTTCTTCTACTACCATAGACATCAAACTACATAAGTCATTAGAAGAGGTTAAGCTAATAGCTTCAGGGGTGATCCATCCTCTTGATAAGATTATGTCTCTCCAAGGTTTTAACAACTCCTAGTTAGCATCATTTGCAGCTAGCCTATTTTTTTTCTTTTTCTTCGTTTAGAGCAATGTCTGCTTCTTTAGCAAATAATTGATGCCTCTTTTTTTCTGGCCTGATCTAGTTTCTTCTTTCTTTCTTCCATAGACCTTCTTTTTTCTTCTTTTATTATATCAAGGACAACTTCATTGTTTTGATAAATTTGCAGGTTATCCTGTATTGCAAATGCCTCTGCCATGTCTCTATCCAATCTTTCTTGTTCCATTCTTTCAATCATATTAGTTGCTACTGCTGAGTTTATCATGCTTACATCTTTAGCAGGTAAGGTGGTTTCTTGCCCATCCAGAGGCTTTATAGGTTCTGTGGCCTTTGTTTTCACATATGCAAACAGTTTTGCAGGAATCTTTACACCATCTCTGCTTCTTCTTTTCATTTCATTGATATCCTTCAGCTGAGCCATACGAGACATCATTCTTTCATTGAACTCTCTGATCAATGCTTTATCACATGCTCTTCCCCGATCAAGATCTTCTCCATACTTGTCAAGAATGGGAATGAATATTGTTCTGGAACAGTCTATTTTGTTTTCAGGAGTTGCCACATTCTTGTATGCAAGTTTGAATCTTTTCTCATGTTCTGGATGTAGGAGTTCATCATCTGTCATTTTCTTCTTACCTTTCCCAAGATTCAGATTGTCAGTAGGGTAGGTTATTATTTTGTTCCTGATGGCAGTACTTTTGACATAGTGTGGCCAGTGGATTGGTTTTTACCTCACATGTTCCTGGCTTATATTTGGCCCATTAGTTGGCCAAAAATTTTCATACAATTTCCTCCACAGGAGTTGAAGGAGCTATAGGAACAATTTCTAAGTAATCCCTTGTTAGGGGTAACAAGGTCCAAATTCCATTAGATACCCTCTTTCATCTCTAACACCTCCCAAATCTACTAGAGGAGCTTCAATTTGAAGATTTTTGTTCAGGCTCCACATGGGCGAAAAGGAGCAGAAGTTAACCAGGAAAAGTTGATTCCTTGATAGATCTTTCTTGCAGATAGCATAGCTAGTGTCTCTGCTTCTTCGCATGTGTTTGCCTCAGTGAACTCAAATCTAATTGGTTGGTTTGTGTCTGCTGCAAAGAACATAAGAGAGTTAGTTTCATCCTTCAGAGTAACTGTTTGCTCTGGAGTAACTTGATCAACAGCAACAACAATAGCAAGTTTCAAGGTAATGTGTTCTCCCGATATAACATTGTCGTCCAAGGTAAATTGTTCACTCGAAGTAATACGTTCCCCCGAGATAACTTCTTCAGCTTCCGAGATAACTTCATCATTTACCTCGGGATCTATCAAATCTATGTAATCCTTCAGAACTTCTTCTATCTATTCATCAACAATATCCATATCAATTTTGTACACATTTTCATTGACTTCTTGAATATTCTAATCTTTGTTAGCAGTGTCTTCTTTCAAGACCCTTTGAACTTCTTCATCATCTTTCTTTCCATCACCATTATCATCATCAACATCATCATCATTATCATCATCATCTTCATCCATTACTTCTGTTTCAGCATCCAGATCAATCCCTTCTTCTTCAGCAATTGCCCTCATTTCAGGGGTATTAAAATCTCTTTCTAAAATCTGCTGAATTTTCCAGATAGAAGCAGGAAGAGCTACTGCAGCTATCATAGTGAAAAGAAAGAGTTTCTTCATGTTATCTTTGTGTGGGGCTATAGCAAGGATGTTAGTCATTGAGACCTTTTTCCATGTTTCTTCAATTGTAAATGGCTCTCTTCCCACAGATTGAAACAACTTTAATCTAATCTCCTTAGGTACTCTTGTGTACCAGTCATACTCAGTAAAATCTTCTTCTTTGTAGACCCTATACCCCTCCATTTGGTAGCATCATCTTTATCAGTATCAAGTTCTTGTGGTGGAGTAGTGGCTTTATATTTCGAGTCAGTAGGTCTGGTAACACCTTCTTTTACAAAAGTTACATGCTGATGATTGACTTGCTTCAATTTTTCACCCTGCAATTTCACAGTTTGTGAAAGCAAAGTGAATTGTGTTTGTAAATTTTGGTACAAAACCAATAATTCATTTAGTGAAAGCTTGTTCTCCATTGGTTTAAAACGAATATCCTTGAGCATAGAAGAACCATCAAGCCTGGCTTGTTCATGTTCCTCACCCTGGTTTTCTTGGCTCCTGGGATTCCTAGTCACATCTTCATTTACCTCGGACGCCACTAAAGGTGCCCTTGGTTCAGAGGATGGTCTAGTCTGATATCTAGCACATAGGGAAACAATAAACATGATGTTAGGTCTGCTGACTGTTAGATACATAAAGGAACCAATCATGGCCCTATATGTGTGCTCATCAACAGGTTCACCAGTTACATCAGATGTTAATTTATGTGATGTTGAGATAGGAGTTTTGGCAATGGAGGATGACAGCATGTCAACCCTCTTTAGCATATCCTGAAATGTATTTTGATTGATTTAGGAAGATGCCGTCTTTTGTTTGCTTTACTTGAAGTTCTAAGAAGAAGGTGAGTTCACCCATTGAACTCATTTCAAATTTTGTTTACATTAGGACTTCAAACTCCTTACAGAGAACATCTTTTGTTGAACCAAAGATTATATCATCAACATAAATTTGTACCATTGAAATATCCTTACCAACATTCTTAATGAAGATAGTTTTGTCAATAGCTCCTCTTTTGTATCCATGTTTAGTTAGATAGCAAGAGAGAGTCTCATACCAGGTTCTTGGTTCTTGTATAAGACCATACAAAACTTTTATCAGTTTACAAACCTTGTTTGGATGATGTGGATCTTCAAACCCAGGTGGTTGACATACATAGACTTCTTTATTTATGAATCCATACAGAAAAGCATTTTTGACATCCATTTGGTAGACATGAAGGTTTTTGTAAAAAGCATAGGCTAAAAATATTTTAATTGCTTCCAATCTTGCTACTAGTCCAAAAACTTCATTGAAGTCTATTCTTTCTTCTTGAGCAAAGCCTTGAACAACTAATCTTGCCTTGTTTTTTTACCATAATGCCCCTTTCATCTTTCTTGTTTCTCAAACCCCATTTTGTTCCAATTGGTGGTGGTGCATTCTTTGGTAGATCCACCAATTCCCATACTCTTTTTGCATAGACTCAATCCAACTGTTTTCTCTCAAAGCTTCATTTATTTATTTGGTTGTTCCTGTGATAAGAAGCATGCATGTAAACAGATGTTTGCTTCAGCTGATTTGCTTCTTGTGAGTACAGATGCTTCCACTTCCCCTATAACATTCTCTAGAGGATGATTTTTCAAGACTCTAGAGCTATAAGAAGGTGGGAATTCATGATGATAATTAGGCTCAGAAAGGCTTAATGGAGTAAACTCATTCATAACCACTAATTCATATATTTTTGTTGAAGAAGGTAATTCTTGACTTTGTGAGGCAACATGCCCAACGATTTCTTCATCAATGTCTCCAATAGAAGTGGGTGAGCTTAAACCTTCATGTAAAGTGGAGGTTGAGTTGCTACAGCGCATCTGATTTGTTATTGATGCCTGTGATTGTATATTTAGATCATCTGCATTTCTTGAGTTCCCAAGATTGACAGTTGTATCTTGATATGTTAACATATAATCTTCAGCTGGTTTTTCTGATTCAGTTACAGTTTGAGGAATAGGTGTCCCATCTGAATTGCATTGAATAACATCTCCGGGAGTCAAGTTGAAACTAGTTATTGGGACAAAAGGTCTCGTGCTAACAGATGAAAAAATGGAGGGTCAACATCTTTGAACCTGCCATTTGTAGCATCTTGAGGTAATTCTGTCTGCACATTTTCACTAAGAGGCTTATCAATAGTTATATTGAAAGCAGTGGTTAGTGAGTCAACATCAAATAACCATGAGGGCTGAGTTCAACTTTTCAGAAAATTTTGAAGGTTGCTCATTGGTTATTAGTATTGTAACAGGACAATCAAATGATTTAAGAAAATAAATATTTGGTTTTCTTTTTCTCCAAATATCATAAGGTGTCTTGTTTAGTCCATTTGCAATCAAAATCCTGTTTTGCACATAGCATGCAGTGTCCACTGCTTCTGCCCAAAAGGTTACAGGCAATTTTGATTTAGCCAACATAGATCTTGCAACCTCAATTAAAGTTCTAAGTCTTCTCTCAGCAACACCATTTTGCTGAGTAGTTTTAGGTGCACTAAGTTGCCTAGTGATTCCTTTCTCTTCACAGAAAAAGTTTAAAACATGATTCTTAAATTTTGTACCATTGTCACTTCTTATTGTTTTGACTTTTAAACTAGACTGATTTTCAAGCTGAGTAGTTAAGGCTTTTAGAATCTCTGGGGTTTCATCTTTGGTTGAAAGAAAGAATACCCAAGTGTATCTTTAAAAATCGTCGGTTATAACAAAGCAATAAGATTTTTTGAAAACGCTGGAGCGTCAGATCGGCTTAGTTTGGTATCAATTGTGTAAATGAGAATGTAAACAAATGGTGTAAATATCAATACTCAATCTCTCATTAACAATAAACACGATTACAAGAGAATCAGAGTATCAGAACACACACACTCTCAAAAGTTCGCTCAACAACAACTCGTTACAAATGACAAAGCTACACACTACTACAAAAACTGGCATTCTTGACGTGCATTGCGCGTCAAGAAAGTGCCTTCTTGACACGCAAATGCGCGTCAAGGATGCAGGGGTCAAGAAGCTTCTTGACGCGCAAAATGCGTGTCAAGAAGCTCTTGACGCGCGAACAATGACACGCTATCCTTGACACTCCATTCTTGACACCCATTTTGCGCGTCAAGAAAGGGTGTCGTCTGTGATTAATATATTTTTAATTAATTATATATTTTTAGTGTCGTCTGTTTATGACACGCAAAACTGCGTGTCATGCATTTTATGACAAAATTAAAAAAAAAAAATTTGTGGATTCACTTATTTCCATATTATGACAATTAGCCTCATAATCAAAATAAAATACACTTATACCAAAATAATACATTTCATATATAGAGAAAACATTACAACGTCAAAACATTAGTTTACATTGCACTACTACAAATACCCTTAGTTTCTTCCATCTCCATACTTGCATAAGAAATCATGATGTAGCTACATCCATAAGAAATTATAATGCTCCTTTTAAGGAATATTCATCTGAACTGTAACAAGCCAAAAAAACAAACTAGATATCAATATTATTATGTCTAATGATAAGAATGTAAGAAAGATAAGAGTTATGATTAGGTTTGTTGCTGCTATTAACATCTTTAGTTAATGAAGGTGTGTTGCTGCTATTAACATCAGAAGCATTCAAAATCTTAGAAACTGGAAGCAGGGCACCTTTAGTATTTGCTAGAGCTGTTACTGTTGACACCAATTAAATTTAGCCTTTAAAGTTTGTTCATTTATGTTTACCTTTGGGGTGTGATTGATATGCTGAAAACAGAACACAAGTAGGATCTGCTGCTGCTGCTGCACTTGGTGGAAGCTCAGAATCATCACATGTAGGATCTGCTGCTGCTACACATGTAAATTCTTGGGCTTCGACGAACTGCATCATTACAAATCAAAGATTAAAACATCCATTAACTATTCTTTAATCAGATCAATATACAAATTCATGTTAATATTATAATAAACATGCTACTACTCGACACCTAAATTGATCAATAAGGTTTCAATATTAATGCATGCAAAATAATGCATTTTATATATAGTAAACATTACAAACTTAACATGAGTTTACATAAAAAAATAAACTATGAACTAAATACATAATGGGGAATCAAGGTAATTACAATGATATTAGCCTTAAACCGACACGAAAATCAAAACAAAACCAACATCTGCTGCATTCTTGACATCAGTCTTACCATCAACAATTGTATCCTGTGATGTGATAATAAAGATTAAAGACAGTCAGACACAAATCACAAATCTTGATTTGATCTAAATCAACATGTTTGATCAAAACCAACCTTAGGCTGCCCCCGACCACGCTTACTCTTCAATATGATTACATCAGCTTTTGGTTTATCATATTGCTCATTCAATGTCATCAAAACTTCAAGCTGACATCAAGAATGATGACGTAAGATAATACAGCAAGATATTTAAAGAAAATGAATGGAACGAGCAAACCTTAGGCTTCTGAATGCATTTGCCAGTAATTTCATCATCGGTTTTAACAGTTGATATGGAGATCACTGGTTCAATACCCAAACAAGCAATTCAGATTATATGTTTAATGTACTTACTACTTACAGAGCATCACCAAGCATGCCGAAAACAGATCCTAACCAGCCTCATCCATCTGTATTAACAGCAAAGGAAACATGTATTAATAGCAAAACAAAACAAATGTTGTAATAAAAAAAGATATGAAAAAACTAATTCACAATCTCAACAGAACTTATATATATATATATATATATATATATATATATGATAAAATAGAGCAGCCAACTACTACCTTTATAAAGGTAGAGACTTTCTAGCCATACATGCAGACCCAATCTCGACAGAAAATCAAATAACTGCAACAACAACAAAATAAATAAGTAGCGATGTAACAACTGATCAGAAATGGGACAACAGCAAAACAACAGCTGATCAGAAATGGGACAGCAGCAAAACAACAGCTGATCACATCCGAAGCATTCCAACTATCTTAGAATTATTGGTTCCTGCACCAATTAACACCAACGAGAGAATACACAATTGAAACAGGTAGAACCATACTAGACAAAAGAAAACAGGTAGAACCATACTAGACAAAACACAATTGAGATATAAAGACATATTCAAATCAGATTAAACAGGTAATACAAAAATAATCTTCAAAAAGAACCAAGAGGTTTAAGCTTACATCTTTAGTGTCTTGCTCTGTTAAGAAGCCGTTTTTAAGCATAGTCGCGGCAATATATATCACGAGACTGATCTTGTTTGGAAACTTGTGAGTCGCTTGTGTGACGCTTAGTCCTCCGGCGCTATGACCAACCAATATCACCTGCCATAAACCATTACTATTACTATCCATGGTCGAATTTATAACTTTTTTTATAAAAAAAGTTTTAGTATGTTCTTAATTTAATGCTGAATCATATACTCTAACTTATTCTTAATTTTACATTAATATCAATCATCATAGTAGAACACTCAATTAAAAAAAAAGTGTCATCTTGATAAGTTGGATGAAATGGTTGGTGTATTGATCCTTTTCGTTAATGTTTTTGTTTTTTTTAATCTACCTTCTTGATAGTTTCTTTGTGGTTTTTAATAAAGATAATCGTTCAAAAAAACATATCTTAATACCACCGGACCACAAGCCTTAGACGGTTATATAGTGAAGAATATGTGTGCAAATATGCGGCCTTTTATGCATTAGTATGATGTACACACAGCATAAAGAATTGTACCTTTTGATTATGAGGCAAGGAAGACAAGAAATCAAGGAGGGGTTTGTTGTATTCATCAAAAGAAAGGATGGTGTTGGGATCAGAAGGATCTATGCCAGCACCTTTGAGGTCTATGCATGTCACCAATGTCATGGCATCTGATCCAACCACATTCTGCCCAATGATGAGCATTAACTGTTCCTACTGGACTGTAAATGTGTAAGTAAGTTTTTAATTTGAAGAAGCATACATACTGAAACACACCCAGAAAGCGCATAACTCTCAGGAACACAATTGATTATTTAAATTCATTCTAGCAAAGTGGACATAGGTTCGTGATACTTACATCTATTTGGTTCCTGTGAAAATACAAACTATGGTTAGCAATCAGCTTATGGTGAAAACACAAACAATTTGAAGAGAATTGAATACCTGACTTACAAATGATCCAACACCATTCAAAACAAGGATCGATTTGCCTTCACTAAAACCAGCCCTTTCTATACCTTCATAAGCAGTCTCAGTTGCAAAAGGAGAGCATCAGCTTGTACAAAATCCAAATTCTTATATTTCAAAGCTAACAATCTCTCCTCAACAGTTGTGTTTTTCAAGACCATTCCTGTTGCTATCGATATATATTCAGCACCCTAGAAACAAAAAATTAAAGAGAGAACAAAGTTAGTCTATCAGATATATTCAGTAACATAGAAAGATTAGATGAACAAATATCAACATGTGTAGATAGATACAAACTATGGCTATTTTTACTAATTCAGACCCGTCATCGTTAGAGAAATCACCACCCTCTACATATGAATCTGTTAACATTTGAAAATTCTTCTCACGTTTCAAGTCAAGTGCCTGCATATAACAGAAGAAAATCTTATAAGTTCACCTTTTCTTGAATCAAAATATTACCCATTCTATTATAAATTAAAACATAAATAAAGCATCAAAATGAGCACATATCATTTCATAAAAAAAAAAATAGAACCCTAATACTAGTTTATTCGAAATACCTGAGGCATCTGCCATGCTTCTGGAATATCAAGCCTCGATGCTGAAAAAATCTACAAGAATTCATACTCCACTTAGTGAAATATTGTAATCTTTGACTCTGGAAAAAAAAAATCCTAATTTGGGCAGTAATGACCTTGAACATAGAGGGGGAAATTGGAAAGCTACCTTTTTGGAAGAATTGATGAGATAGATGTTGACGTTTCTTCTGTATCCGTTCGGAGGAGCTTCCATGGGTGACGACGGCCAAACGACGGTTGCAACCAAACGGTGGCGATTGGGGAAAGCGAGTAGCAATTGGGTAAATTTGTTGGATCTAGGAAAGAAAATCGGCATGTTGATGTAGAAGGGAGATCTCACGGAGGGCGGCGGGAGCGGTGGAGCTTTTTTCAGAGGCGGAGGAGAGGCGGCTGACGCAGAGGCGGAGGAGAGGCGGCTGACACAGAGGCGGAGGAGAGGCGGAGGAACCGAGTGGGGGGAGCGGGAGAGTTTTTGTTGTGAGCGGGGGGAAGTGTTTTTGGGGTTAAGCGGGGACAAATATTTGGGGAAAACTAGGTTAAATTTGGGGGAACTTTTTGGCGCCAAAAAATTTAAAAAACGACAGTTTTTCTTGACGCGCGTATATGATGTGTCCTCCGTGTTTTTTTTTACAAATTATGACAGAAATTGATGACACTCAATAATGCGCGTCATCTAGAATTAGAATTTATCCATTCTTGACAGTTTTTTTATGTCAACTCGTTTTTGCACGTCAAGAAAATCTGAGTGTCATCGTTCGCGTGTCAAGGAAAGCCTTTTTTGTAGTAGTGACACCTATTTATAGACTATCGGCCGTCCGAACTCCTAAGCATGTCCGAACCTCAGGTTCGGCCAAGGATTGGTCGGGGTTCGGCCAGAGTTCGGCCGGCAGCAAATAAGTGTAATCTTCATGTCTTTGACACTTTGTCTGATCCAGCTCGTTGCCACATAATGTATCAACAAACTCCCCCTTGGCAACAGCTGGATCGTTCTTTATCAGCCTTGAACATTAGCAGCCTCATATCTCTTCCTTACCAACTCATGATTATTCCCGGAATAGATGTTAAAAGCAAAAAAAAATCCTTATCACCCTCTGGAACTTCAGCACCTGCTCTATGTAATCAGGATGATACAAGATTGGATTGTGATAAAGCACATCTATATCAGCCTTTGAAAGATTGATCAGCCACATTGAATCGTAGATCTTCACAACTCTGTTATTCTCCTTCAGCACAATCACAGCTTCACCTATTTTCTCGTTATAATACCACCATCTCAAATCCTTGATGAATTCAAGTTCCATCTTCATTAACGGAATCTTTTTCATCACATCTAGCTTCTTCTTAAAAATCAGGATTATCAACTTCTTACCAGTTCTCGCATGAATCCTTGTTCGAGATCGACGCCTTTTGGGTTTCTGAGGATCCAAAAATTGAAATCCTTCACGGCATTCTTTCTCAATGAGATTCTTGAAATGTAAACCCTTCCAATATGTGCTATAATTGCACAAAGGCTTTCGGGTCAGTTAACGGACATCCCAAACTGGCAGGCTGTTAAAATCACTAGCACATTTGAAATACTCGATTCTGTGTTGGTGTTTAATCCCGTAGCACTTCAAACTATCTGAATACATCCAGCTGATAATCTCACCTGAAGCTTGACCCTTAAACTTGACACACGAGGTCTGTTTGATTGGCTTTGGAGGAGGAACATAGTTGGCATGAAACGTTTTCATGTATTCATTAACTGCCCAACGCTGTTTCTGTTTCGTCGCCTCCTTAACCACCGGGTCTTCAGGTTTTTCTGTTTCTTTCTTCTTTATTCTTTCTTCAGCCTCAGCACTTTTCTCCTTAGGAAACACTTTGAAATCATCACCAGACTGGTTGTTGTTGAAGTTGGAGTATAAGTCTGGATATTCTTCTTCTGTAATATCTCCTATCTCAACCTCCTCCTCAAATATATCTTCAACATCTTCATCAGATTCTTTGTTAGATGAATCATATTTCCTTGGTGCTGACTCAGAAACTTTTCTCAATTCTTCATCGTTCAGATCAAATACCGCTTGCAATTGTTCGGCGGTCAAATTACCAACAAACTCACCCTCTTCTAGCGTCTGCAACATCTGCCCAAATTCACCTAGACTCGTTGCCGCTTTGTTTGATGGAATTGAGGTGAATGGCATTGCTTCTCTAGAATCTTTCTCCCCCTGGGAAGTAGATGTCCCAGCACCCAAACCAGTGGTTCCGTTCGGGCCTGATCCTCCACCAACTCCCCCTTGTGGATCATCTTGATCGGGATCATCATTCGGAAATTGCATCGAATCTTCATTACAACCCGAACTATCTCCAATCTCCCCCCGAGCTTTAATTTTCTTCATCAAGAATTTTATTTGCTCATTCATTTCGAGAAGCAATTTGCTCTGAGTTTGACTAGATCTGTTTAACCTCATAATCTCTTGATCTTTGGCACAATCCCGACTTTGCAACACATTGATCTGTTGACTTTGAGTCTAATTCAGTGCCCTCAATTCATCATTGCTTGTTTGTAGCACAGTAATCATCTTGGATTGTTCTTCAGTATTAGCTTTCAATGCATCAAGTTGTGACTGTTGATCGGTTAATGCACTTTGAAGAATACTGGCTTGAGAAAACGACACTGAACCTCGTTCAAAGTTGAAATTCACTTCTGGTGTTGATTGTGTTGAAGCTGTAGCTGTAGAAAACACTGGAGTTGTGGGAATTGAACCCATTGGCTGATTCACAAACTGCACACCAGCACTTGCTGAATGTGTTGTGCTAACAGTTGTAGATTTGTTGTCATTCATCAGGTTTTGTAAAAATTCAGACTGAACATCAGAAACTGAAGTCTGAAAAGTCGAAGAAACTTCTGGCAGAGACATGGCAGGACTGGTTGATGAAGATACACCGGAACGAGGATTTAGAATAAACTGAGACAATTTTTGCCTTTTACCTCTTCCACCATCAATTGAGTTCTTCCTCTTTTGTAAAGAACCAGAAGCCTTCTGCTTTCCTTTGCCATGAACTTTATCGGCGTCAGGAGCATAATCTTCATCAGACTCAGATGAGACTACATCATCATACACACGATCCCGGTATCGATCGTTGCTCTTGTTAAGATTGATTCGGTACGCGAGATGTTCATCGCTACCTTTATTGAGCTTTACATACTTAGAATTTATCAAGACTCGCACAAATGGATTGTTTGTATCAGACAAGTCTTCAGAATCAGCCCGACATTCAAAAACTCTTCATCATCATCAGATTCATCTTCCAAGAACTTCCTGTGCTGAGACCACAGGTGTCTCAGTCACACTGACAGCTACAGGAACTTCCTGTGCTGAGACCACCGGTTCTAAAATTGGCGGTTGAGAGACAACTGGTGTAGGTTCTTGATTCACTGGTTCCTGTACCACTGGAACTTGTCTTTTAGGTCTTTTCACCCTAACTTGCTGTGGGATCTGATTTTGTTCTTCGATCCAACTGTAATCTAGTTCCTCTGAATCACTACCATTGTCAAGACGAGATGCACCCAGTACTGGAGCCACATAATTAACATTGGCCAAATGACCAATCAGATGCTTCAATTTTGGCTGAAACTCTGGTGCCTTTTTCTGATAAGACGCCAGAGCACCCACACTCGCCTCAGTCATGTGTTTCAGCTCCATTTTCTGTGCTTCAATCTTCACTAAATCAGGATACCGGTCATTGAGAATCATCTGATGAAATCTTGAGTAAATAGCTGCTTTCTTTTATCTTTGAGTGAGGTTATCTCTCATGTAATGAAAGATCAACCCAGCAACATTATATGGTCGTTTCATCACCTAAGCATTCATTAAGGACAACATTATCTGTTGAACTTCGTCGTGTCCGGATATTCTGTACCCCAGACATACCAACAACACATGCGCCAAATATTTGTACGGAACACTCAGCGAAGACTTGTAAACCCATTTTTCACTTGGATCATCAGTATACCAGATTCGCTTCAGGATCACCATGTTATCTTCATGAGAAAATTCTATTAGTGATGTTGTTGTATCAGAATCCAACTACAAAACTCTGCGAATATCTGCCTCAGTAACTTCAATCGGTCGACCCTGAATAGTGGCAACAATTCTGATTGGAGTATCAGTAATTGTCCGAGCAGTACTCCAGAACTCTAGAATGATATCACGATACACATCACACTGTTGAGTGATAGCATAGTGAATTCGTGATCGTCTCAGAAATTCAATGATCCCGGATCCTCCAAATTTATCAAGCTTTCCTCGTGCAACACTAATATGCGCATAGATGTTGTGTTTGTCACCGATTTTCAATTCGTTGGCCATATCTGAAAACACATAATATAAAACATTCATTAAATTCCATGTTATTAACAGATATAATCACCGATTTCGTCAATTCATTGTCGTTTGCATAAACAAACAACTTTTTGATCAAAAATCCCAAACCGCCGAACTCCTTCCGATCCTCCTCCAAACCCCAAGTTCGGAGTCTCCGAACCCTCGGTTCGGAGCTTGATGAACTCCGAAGAATTTGAATTTGAAGGACCGTGAATCCGACCAAATCAAGCCACAAAAATGTACACCCTTGGTCGTTTTTTGACTACAAACACAGAGGAACCATTTTTAACTTCTAAAATCAAGTTTTAAGTAGATTAATTTCAGATCTAGGAACTTCACATAGTCCGAACGAGTTTTTGAACAAAAATCCCACACACAATGAATGAAAATAAAATCTAACACTACCAGGGTACTCGGAATCAAGCAATCTACCTAGTACAAGTCTCAAAATCGTCAAATAATCGCTAAAACGGAAATTCGAAATTTGGGCAGTCGTTCGGTGTAGGTTCCGAGTAAATAGTGACAAGTGAGCTCCGAACACCAAGTTTGGAGTATTTATAACCCGAGACGTTCGGACCTCCGAACGCCATCCGAACTCCAAGTTCGGACAAACTATAAAAGTTTCAAATTAAACCCCTAATTTTGATGAATCTTCAAATTGAACCCCGAAAATTTAAAATTTATCAATTTTCCTCAAAATTCGTTCAATTCAACGATGAGTTTTCTTAAATTAAGTCCGTTTGGTTGTCTCCGGCATAATTTTGGACTTTTTCACTAACGGTTGATCGAAAATAAAGCAGAATCAAAATCTTTTTGATTTTTGTAAAATATTCAAACACACCGAAAATCTTTTTGGATATTTTATAAAATTATGCTAAAACACGACTAAAATCTTTTTGAGATTTTCATATATTCAATCAACAAACCAAACAGAAATGAAATAAAAATATTGAATTAAAGCTAATATAACTTAAAAGTTTTTGCGAGAAAGATCCAGACGCGAGATCATATCGGCTAATGTGCATCAAACACACTTCAATTTCATTTTAATCAGCATGAAAGTCATGTTGGCAGCAAATACAACTTTTCAGTTTGGGCAGATCAATTTTTATAGTTTTCTGATATGTTAAGATATGATTTAGCATGCGTTGATAATATGAGAGCCTACACAATCAGAAATACCGGTAATTTGGCTTATTCTTCTTATTTTTGTATTTTTCATAGAATTTGATTTCCACCGAGATTTATCGTCCATGGTGTTTCATGCAAAAATAAAGCAGAACCCTAAACAAACAACAATCAGGTCGGTCGATAGGCACGCAGAGAAAGTCCGATTGTTTATGAAAAAAATAGAAAATAAAGAAGAAGTTGTATAACCCAACAAAAATTAGGTTGGTGCTCCCGCACACGCAGAGAAAGTCCGATGAGTTATACGAAACACCAAAGAAAATAAAGTAGAACGTCAAACGAACACCAATCAGGTCGATCTTTCGATACCAAGAGAAAGGCCGATCGTTTGACAAAATAAAGAAAATCAAACAAGTTTAAATCTTTGCAAAATAAAAGCATGCATACACCAGAACATCTCTTATTCTGTTTTTGCTTTATCTTTTTATTTAATGCCAAGATCACACATCATTCGTCATGATGTGCCTTACCTTAATCAAGCAGATTTTTATGTTTATATCATACTAACATATATCAAATTTGCCCTTACGTATCTAACTAACCAAACAAGTACCTACAGCTTTTCATTATTACTTTATTCGTGGTTGATAACACACGCCGATGTAATATCACTCCTCGCTTGGTCGGATTAATTTCTCAGTTTTTTTTTATTTTTCTATTTTTAACGCTTTTTGTATTTTTCCATTTTTTTTTATTTATATTTTCTGATTTTCTCCGCCTCAAATACAAAAAAAAACTCTATTTTTGGATTTTGCTAACAAGAAAAGAAAAACAGACAACAAAAGTAAACAAAGGAAAAATGATCAACCGAAAGTTACTCAACATGTAACTTTTGTATGCCGTTGATCTGCAAAAGATAACGAAAGCGGGTTTTGTCAAAAGCTTTCGTAAAAAGATCCGCTTTTTGAAAATCAGTATGGATCTTTTGCAAATCAATCAAGTGTTTTTCAAAACAATCACGTATGAAGTGATATCGGATGTCAATATGTTTTGTTTTAGAGTGGTGAATGGGGTTTTTATTTATGCATATGGCGGCCGAGTTATCTATATATATGGGAGTAGTAAGAAACTTCAAACTGTAATCCCGCATCTGCTGTTGTATCCATAATACCTGAGAACAGCAACTTGCAGCTGCTATATATTCAGCTTCAGCTGTGGATGTAGCAACGGAAGTTTGTGTATAACACGCGTATGATCTTGCTAATGCATGATGTAATCGGAATCGGTAACAACGAGGTAAATAAACGATTCGTTTATAGATTTCAAGCTCGTACACTTAGAGAGAGAGAGTACACAGGTTACAGACTGAGAAACACACAGTTTAAAGCTCACAAACCTAACAACTGAACTCTATCTAAACAAGCTAACCTAGTTATATAAAACTCGTCCAGCGGACCAACTAACCAGCGTACCAGATGGTCCGGCGTACCATCTGGTCCGCCCCTGGTCCGCAGAACCAGAATATACAAAACATTCTATTACAAAGACATATCACCAAGACCTAGCACTAGACATCAAAACATGCTCTAACAAACTCCCCCTTGTCTTGTGCTAGTCTTCAGAAGCTTTTGTCTACGTCTTCTTCCAATACTGAGATCGGTAATTTCTAGCGTGGATACCAAAAGCAGAACATACTCTAATCACGCGTTGAAATTTTAAAGCTTGTTCAGCATG
The DNA here is from genome assembly GCA_039602395.1 of Deinandra increscens subsp. villosa. NCBI lineage: Eukaryota > Viridiplantae > Streptophyta > Magnoliopsida > Asterales > Asteraceae > Deinandra > Deinandra increscens. Next base: position 10,487,131 of record JBCNJP010000025.1, on the reverse strand, counting down.
CTCAACCTTGTACAAAATCTTGTTGTGATAGAGCTTGCCGATATCATCCTTTGACAAATTAATTAACCACATCGGATCATACAGCCTAACCACCTTGTTCTGCTCTTTAACTACCACCACCGCTTCTCCAGTATGTTCGTCATAATACCACCATCTTACAGTTTTAATAAAATCTTGTTCAAGCTTCTTCAATGGGATTTTCTTCAGTTGAATCGGCTTCTTGTACTTTAAGATCACAACCGGTTTTCCAGTAATTGGATGAATATCGGTTGAATGATCAACATACTTAGGCCTTTGTGGAGTTAAAAACCTGAACTTGCTTTGACATTCTTCTACCAATTTGTTCTTGAAAATATCAGCCAACACATTACTTTCATAATTGATAAGCGGCTTTCTTGACAAATCTCTCACATCACAAACCGGTAAAGCATTGAATCTTGTAGCATGCTTCAAATACATCACCCCAAACTCCTTTTTAATTGCATAACACTTCAGCTCCGAGTCATACATCCAACTAATTATTCTACCAGTAGCTTCACCACCTTTTCTGTCGAAATATTTCTTTTGATCAACAATCTTGGTTGGTTTCACTATCGGCAACTTCTTAGCTCTTTGTTCTTTCAACCAAGCATCAAATAACATTTTCTTCTCTTCTTCTTTTGATAACTTTTCAGATTCATTTGACTCTGGTTGATCAGTTTCTGACTCTTTCTTCTTCAACTCCTCATCCAGTTTTTCCTCATCATCATTACCAAAGAAATTAAATCCTCCAGACTGATCATCAGCGGTAAAATTTCCATAAACCTTAGGATCATCTGGGTATTCTTCAGCCGTAATATCTTCTACTTCTGCATGTTCTTCTTCAAAATCCATATTCTCATCAGAATTTTCTTCTCCATAAGAATCAGCAAAAGGAACGTTATCCACATCATCCACATTCAATGCAAAAATAGCCTCCAATTGCTCTTTTGAATATGGATTAATAAATTATCCTTCTTTCAGCTCAACTCTATGGAGTTACATCATACACTTCTCTCTCCGAAGACTCCCCCTGGGCAGTAGTAGATGGTTCAGCAGCAGCAGACGAAGTCCAGCTGCACCAGCACTAGAACCACCACCAACTCCACCTTCAGGATCTGGATCCTCATTCAAAAATCTCATCATATCATCACCATCTTTACAACTTTCTTCAGGATCTGGTTATCTTTCCCCCTGAGCTGGTAAAGATTTGAGTATCAGATTTAACTGCTCACCGAGAGATAAAGAAAGTTGTTGCAGCTTAGCAATCTCCCGATCTTTCTCCTGATCCCGAGACACCAATTCCTTTACCAAATTATTCAAACCCCTGATCTCAGCAGTTTGCTGGCAATTAGTTGATTCTAACTCATCTAGTCTTGTTTGATGTAATGCCAGTTTCAGATCAGTATACGAAATAGTTGAATTTGTAGATGTAGCAGTAGTAGAAGCAGAAGCAGCAGTCGAAGAAGGCTTTCAAATCACAAGCTTTCTAACTGGTGGATTACTCGAGCTTTGAACATTAACAGACTTTGTGGTTGGCTAAACTGGAAGTGAAGACGAAGTAGACACTTTTTGCTTCTTGCTTGGAGGACTAAGACCTGCTTTTCTAGCATCAGCAAGAAATGAACCCTTTTTCACTGGCAAATTCCTCTAAGCCATATGTTTAATGTGCCTGCCTTTAGAAACCATAGGCGCTTTTCCTTTATCAGCAGCAGTCTTAGTCTTTTGAACAGGTTCCTCCAAAGCAGGAGTATAAGTTGGATCATCATCTTTATCCTCTACCTGTTTGGTTCTATTCTCATATTTAGAAGTATCCAGATTCTTGGACTTCAAATATTCTATGTGTTTCCTAGAACCTTTCTTCACTTGGATTCCTCTGGTATTATGTAATATTGTGACATAATCACCAGAGTCTGAATCAGTATCCAACGAGCTTTCACTAGTATCATCATCAGAAACATCAGCAGCATCATTCATTTCTTCATCCTGAGCATTCACAGCTTCAGGTTCATTAATATTCTCTTGAACAACTGGCTTTGGTTGTTGTTGCTGCATAGGTTGTTGGTCATTCGGTGCTTGATTTGCTGGTGCATTTGAATCCTCTTCTTCATTCTCTTCTATCTCAACTGGAAAACCTTTATCATCATACTCCAATTCATCATCCGAACTATCAGAATGTCTTGGAGCACCATCAGCAGGAGCTACATAATTTGGATTAGCTAGATGACCAATTAACCTCTTAACCGGTGGAGGTATATTGTCTCCTTTGCGCTTTTGATAAACCGGTATTTTACCAACCGCAACTTGATTCATGTGCTTCATTTCGATAACTGCAGCCGGATTCTTTGGAAGATTTGGATGTAATTCATCTAAGATCATTTGCAGAAACCGCGGATACATGAGACTTTTGACTTGTTTTGTCAAGATATTCTCCTTCATACAATTGAATATCCATCCAGAAAAATTAAACTGCCGATTCATCACTAACGTAGAAAAGAATGATAGAACCTTCAAATCAAACTCCTCTTAACCTCTTGTTCGATTTCCAAAACACTTGATAATCACGTGCATCAAGTATTTGTATGGAGGACTTAGATTTGCCTTAAGATACCATGAAACGTACAACT
>JBCNJP010000025.1:10448965-10483986 GCA_039602395.1 Deinandra increscens subsp. villosa | reverse complement strand
TGTTACCTTTTAAGCTTTGTTCTTGCCTTCACGATGTTGAGCTGCATCTCCACTAGTTTCACCTATAACCAAGTCATTGATTAAATTCCTCAATTCCACATTCACAAAACATACAATCTGCATTTGATTACCAATTCAAGTTCATAATTTCAGCACATTCAGATCGTCAATTTCATTCAAGCATTTCATCGAGCACCTAGTGTGCATACCTATGTTCATACAATCAAGAAATCCATGGATCATCATAATTTCCACAATTGATATCAAGCACTCCCAATTCAATCTTCTATGCATCATTTAACAATTTCCTGATGATAATCGTTTCTCTAAATCAAAATTAACCACCCAATCCTCCCCCTTTATACTAGAAATCGATTTCTAGGAGATGGGTATGAACACCCATCTCACACTTCACTAAATACACACAAATTCAGCCATGCAAGATGAAATTAAGCATAATCCAAGTTCTCTAACACATGTACAACTGAATTCATACATCAATTTGACATCTAGCTAAAGCTCATAAAATCATCCTACTTAATTTTCACTTACTTGGCAAGATACTCAGAAATCTAAGGTAGAAATCGAGATGTAGAAGGTCTCCCAAGCCCAATTTCGACTTCCCCTTCCAAAGTACCCAAACCACAAGCTCAAATTTGAGGATTTCTCAAGAGTTAGGGTGTTTCTCCCTCTCCTCCCCTCCTGGTCGCGATTCTTGAGTCTGGGGTAAATCCCAGACTTGTTTATTCCTCAAATATTACAGCTAGGTCCCTCAAATTCCATATTTTATAAAAATTGAGCCAAGACCCTTTATTTACACAATTAATCCTCTACCTTCCTTTAGTTTAACCATCTATTATAAAGTTAACCTTAATAACTAATATAAATCCCTCATAAACAACCTGGTTAACCTTCTAAGTCCGCTTACTCTACCAAAGCTCAAAATAAAACATAATTAATTTTATTTACCCAAAATATTACGAAACTCGGGATGTTACAGTTTGGCCGGCAGCAAATAAGTGTAATCTTCATGTCTTTGACACTTTGTCTGATCCAGCTCGTTGCCACATAATGTATCAACATTTTTTCCCTAAGCTCTTCACTCTTGTCGGACCAAATAAGTCCATATGTAACAGTTTTAAAGGTTTTGAGATAGAGCTTTCTAATTTGGGCTTATGATAAGATTTGTGTTGTTTACCTCTTAGACAAGCAATACATTGATCAGTGCATGTGAATGTTTTATTTGGTAAGCCTTTGACCAAACTCAGTTTTACAAGTTTGTTCATAGGTTTAATGTTCACATGACCTAGTCTTCTATGTCATAAATTTGATTAATCTACAGAAACCTTGGATATAAGGCAGGTGATACCATCCTTAGATGTTGTATGTGCCATATCCAGAGAGTATAGACCATCCTTTCTAGGTGCTTTAGTCAAGATCATTTCATCAGAAATTTTGATACCTGGTTTAACGATGATAGCTTCTTTTTCATCAAACATTACATGTAAATTCTTGTAAAACATTTATGAGACACTTAGAAGATTGAAGTTGAGCTCATCAACGTAATTTACCTTATCAAAGGTAAGCTTCCCATTGGTAACTGTACCTTGTCTAGAAACTTTTCCCTCACTGCCTCCAAAAGAAAATGGTCCTCCATTAACTCTTTTTGTATTTTTTTAATAGGTCTTTACTTCCTGTCATGTGGCAAGAACATCCACTATCTACAACCCATATGCTGTTCTGAGATTTATTGGATGTGATTTGCACATGTTAAGACAAAATATGAGTTAATTTATGAGGGAGACCCAAGCCTTTGTGGTCTTGGGTCTTCCCATTGCATCATTGTATTTGTACTCCTTGAGCACAAGTGTTTGAGTCACTTCTTTAGTTTTTGAAGATTCGGCTCTTGACTGATCATGGGTTAAAGAATGTTGACTTTCCAGGGGAATAGAAAAAGAGTTTATTTCATACTAAAAATCTTTGGCCTTTTATTTCAGAAAGATTAATTTTCAGATCTGAAGGTTTTCTCTGAAATTCCTGTTTCTTTTGACCTTATGAAACAATCTTAGTTTGATTTCGGACAGAAATCTTTGTATAAAGTCCCGGAGTTCTTTCCGGAGTAACTTTTGTCATCCAAGGTAATTTTTACCTCGGGCATGTGATTTAGTCCTTTCGAGGTAACTTTTAACTCGGTATACTGAATTTTGCCTTCCGAGATAACTTTTATCTAGGAATCAAATTTTCTTTCTCTAGGAGCATAAATACTCCTAGGTTTTTGTTTCTTTTGAGTTTTTATAGTATGAAAATGCTTAAATTTCTCAAAGTCTAATATTTGCTTGTCAATAGCGTTAGGTGATGTCTGTTCTGAATAGATTTATTTTGAACCATTGACTTTTCAGAGTTGACTTTTTAAAATTTCACAAACAAATTTTGATTTAATTTCCCGTTTTTTAGCTGTTTGACTTTTGACAGCTTGACTAATATTCAAAAATGGTTTGTGATGGCAATTGATAGCAAGATGACCAATTTTTCCACAGATCAAACATTCCTTTATCATTTTAGTTTTAAACTCATAAATTTTCTAGACTGAAAGTGTTTCCTTATTTGAAGAATTTGGAGAGGAACAAGATTCATATCTGTAACACATTCGGCGGAGATGCATATCTATAACACATTCGGACTCACAATTCGTTGGTGATGTGTTGCAAACACATACTATTTTCCCATTTATTATTGTATAGTAATTGAGTCGAGTTTTAGTTATTTTTACTTGTTTTTATCTATTCTATGGTATTTGAGTCTTAACGTGGTATTGAGTCATTTTTATATATTTTGGTGTGAGTTTAGATAATTATTTGAGTCATGAATTTAATTAGATCAAATGCGCTAAAAATGGTTCAAATATATTTGTTTGTATGTTGACATATGAACCAAAGGGATGGTATGACATTTCATTAAAGATGGAAGGCTAAAAGAATTAATTATGAAGTCAGAAGGGCCGGCGTTGCATTAATGAAAGCTCACGGGGTTGAAATGAAAGTATGTAAAAGTTACATGATTCATTGTGAAGTCGGCACAAGTAAATAAAGAATAAAAAAGAAAGACTAAAAAGATATATGTACTAGAATTCGATGATAGAAAGATTGAAAGATAATTATGGACGACAATTAATTCGAAGGGCTGACAAATTACGAGGATATATATTATCTTTTAGGGGAGTTCGAAAAGGGGATAGACATACTCTCATTCAACGGAAATTATTGAGGAGAACCCATTAGAAACCCTACGGCAGAAAACAATTGAGACGAGGAGAAACAATTCGAACTAAGAAGCAGCTAAAAGCCATTCGGTTTAGTTAGTGTGATTCTTGAACTCTATTTGTCATAGTTCAAATTTTTATTTACACCACAATGTTTATAATTATGACTATGAATTTGGTGTTCTTGAATATTATGATTTTGGCTAAGTTTTTAGTATCACCTAGACCATTATGATGAATGATTAATGTTTACAACTTTGTTTTGACTATGATTATTTGATTGATGTTAATGTTTCTTTTAATCCCACTATTATCAGAATTATATCCATATGACCACTTGAATTAGGGTTGGAAATAATCTATTAAACTGCTCAATCTGCAAATGTCTTTCGGTTTGGGTTGGGTAATCGATTGCGTGACTGTGTGTTTGTGATTGATTTGGTTATCTAATCAGTTAATCATAGTTTAGTATTTTAGTGAATTCCTTGAATCTTGTGTGCAGCTCTAGTTAGACAATCCTGTAAGGGAATAATTTGTGACTTGTGTATTAAATCACCTATTGATGGACTATTTTGAAGACCTATGTGTTAGAATAGGTGAAAATTAGTTGGGTTATGGGTATATTGGGTCATTGGGCCTATTTATACATATTTGGGCTCATTTAGAAAGACTTTAGATAGAGTTTAGTGGCCCATTATTGTCAAATACGGGAATTTTAGGTTTATTAGGGTTTTGAGATGGCTTGTTGACCAAGCTTGCCTCCCCTATATAAGGAATATGTAACAACTAGTTTAGGGCTGCTGGTTTTTGTGTTTTTCTCAAGAGGTGTTTTACGAAATTCTCTAAAGCAGAATTTCGATCAGTGTGTTGTAATCAAACGGTGGTTATTCAAGTGTTCTCTACTTGTGGTTTGTGTTTTAATCTCGTACTTAATTGCTTATTTATATTATTTTCGATTAGTCTTGAATCACCTATAATCACCGGATTCCGTACGGTGATTATAGACTTTGATATCGCGTGAGGGTTCGATTTGATCCTTACAATTGGTATCATAGCCAAGAAACGCAAGTTTCGAGGCTCTCGCGATATCAGATTCAAGGTCTTGTGAACTAACGATTTGAGCTTTGTTGGTGATTTTTAGTTTTTAGCACACTCGGAAGTATTTTTGCAGGTTTAGCGCCAAACAGGAGTTCTCATGGTGATTTGCACGTGTTTTGAGCACTTTTTGATCCGCACAACAGCTATTCGATCGACCTTTCGATCGAAAAGTCTTTTCTGTCGCTTATCTGTGATCGAGAAAGACCCCTCGTGTCTTTTCGATCAGTTGTCTCCAGTCGGAAAGTCCCTTTTTGAGGCTTTTCGATCGGCCAAACAGGTTTTCGATCAGCCAACCAGCTTTTCGATCAGATACTGTGGCTAGTCCCTGTTCACTCTGATCGAAAAGTATACTTTTCGACTAGTCATAGGCTTTTCGATCAAGCCAAAACTCTCCCCGATCAAAAAGTCTATTTTTCGATCAAAAAGTCCACTTTTCGATCAAAAAGTCATCTTTTCGATCAAAAAGTCCACTTTTCAATCAAGAAGTCCACTTTTCGATCAAAAGTCCACTTTTTGACCAATTCAGTTTTTTGATCGAAAACCCTCTTTTCGGTAATAATAAAATTAAAAATAATAATAATAATAATAATAGTAAAAACCTCATTTACAAACCTGATTTTCCGATCCTGTTGAGACTTTTTGATCCACCATTTTCAATCCGATCTGATCAAATTAATTCCCTTGTCATTCAATCAAAGACACTCATGGCATCCTTTCTACCAGGTAATTCTGTATCTACCAGCAACAAAGAGGTATGCACTTGCTCTAGCTCTCACTGTCAAGAGGTGTACAATTCTTATAAAGACTTTGAAAGCAAGTTTCACTATGAATCCCTAAATTATGAACGTGCCAATAGAGAGTCAAATAATTTTAAAGATCAAGCTAGGGTAAATAGGGAAAAGTATGAAGCTGCTAAGTTAGATGTCAAAAATCTTGACAGTCAATTGAGTGACACTAGAGTCTTGCTAAGAGTTGCTAATACAAAAGTTAAAGAACTAACAAAAGAGGTAGAAGAATTGAGAGATCAACTGGCTAAATCTCAAAGTAAATTAGACTCTAATAAAAAGATTCAATCAAAAATGCTGGAAGCAAGGTCTCTTTTCTATAACTCTGATGTTAGGATGAAGTATGTTCAACAGAATTTAGGTCTGGGTTTTGGGGATGACAACAAAGATGAAACTTCATCTCACACTGTGCCTATGCCATATATGCATGAGATGATTTCTGAACCTGAACCATCAAAGAGAACAGTAGACTCTTTAGCAGACATTGACAAAAGACTTTCAGAATGTCCTATAAAAATTACTGCTCCTGTTTCTAACCCTACTACTTCTTGTGCAGATACAGAAAACAAAGAAGCAGGTTCAAAGGGGGAAAGTGTTGTCATTGAGAGTCAAAAGTTTCCTGACTTTAAAACTGAAATTTTTGCGTCAAATAAGTCTGAGTCTGAATTGAGCTTTGCTAAGTCTGATGTTTTTGACAAAACTTCTGTTTGTGGTGCTTTTAATTTCGGTGTTTGTGATTCTAAACTTTCCAAACCTTTGAGGAAAGTCAGGATTTTGAGAAAGGGTAAGGGACCACAGGTTGCTGGTCCTAAGCCTACTGATGCCAATTTGGTTGGTTTGAATGATTGTTTGAATGATTGTTTGAATGTGTGTGCTAACGTTTGTGATAATACTAGTAATGTACAGAATGTGCAGAATGCGTACGAGGCCAGACCACATGACTTTATCCCATATCCTGAGGTAAATTCTGTGTATGACCAATTTGTGCCAGTACAGCGGGAGTATGTGCTAACAACTAGGCCCAATGGCAAAGTTATGTGGATCCACAAAAATTCCAAACCATCTTGGGTATCCACAGGGAAGAAATATTCCCAAGCTCCCGCATACCCAAAGAAACAGTCCTGTCACGTGTGTGGGAATCCTGGACATGTAGCAAGAAATTGTTTATATAGGCCATATGAACCCTATACCCTAAAAAATCATTTGCAAAACTACCCAGGGCAATCATATGGTGGCACAAACCACAAACCTGGGCACAGAAAGGTAAATTCTCAGCCAAAGGTACCTACAGGCTCAAAGGTATCTAAAGTGACCAAAGAGTCTGCACCTTCACACCCTAAGGTGCAGAGACATGTACCTTCACAACCAAAGGTACATAAGGTGACCAAAAAGCCTGCACCTTCAATTCCCAAGGTGCAGAAGTCTGTACCCCTGCAACCAAAGGTACAGAAAGTTGACAAAAAGCCTAAGTCACCTCAACAACCAACCAAAACTGATTTCAAAGGCCATAAATTGAATAATTCTGTTAACAAATCTGTTGTTGCTTTAAAACCTATTTGGGTTCCCAGACATGATGGTCTTTCAGAAAATAATCAAGAGGGGTGGAATGTGAAAAAGGTGGTAAATCAGTGTTACCTACCTAAAGGGGTGTATAAAAAACACTCCAAACAATTTGATGAAGTTATAGATAATAAATCAAACGTCTATCAAATTCCACCAAAAAGGGTTCAGGGTAAAGGGAAAGAGAACCATCAGCCCACGAATGTCATTTCCAATGATGGTCGTGTGAATTCTAATTAACTTACAAAGTCCACTCCAATGCCCAACAAAAGCAAGAAACCCAAAACAAAGGTTCCCACTACCCCAATTCCTAATCTTTCAAAGAGAATGTGCTTAAAAGAAATAACTTTTAATGATTTTGCAGGTATACCCAGAACAACAATGGCCTGGGTACTTATGGCTAACTAATGTCTCAATGTGTGCAGGAACAGTCAAGGAGGACTTTCATTAACATTTCTTTGTTTCTGATAGTGATTGTTCCAGGCACAGGAAGGAGGCATCTCTTCACTACATGACATGCATATTTTCAATGGAGAGTTGTTCTCCTTGTGAGAGGTAAAAGTGTTTATATCAGCAAGGTACTGTCTAGATTGATTGTTTCTTGACTAGGTATGGTTCTGCATAAAACAAAACCCTATTCTGGAAAATTGTCAAAAGAAAAACTTTGCAAGTTAGCGTGGCCAATTTTGTCTTATAATGTGTTAGTGTGGTTTAAAAAAAACAAAAAAAAAACAAATTAAAAAAAATCAAAAACAAAAGAAAAAGAAAGATGTGTGTTGTTATTAAAAAGATCAAAAAGCAAGGGGAAGAATAGAAAAGATGAAAAAGTTAACCCCTCAAAAAGTGTGCTTTTTTATTTTTAATCTTTTGTTTGTGTGCTTAAGAAGGCGATAAGTGAAATAAATCTCCGTTTTGGAGATAGCTGACACGCGTAAGGCAGATGTGAAAGATAGCGTATGGTAGTTTGTTGGATAACAGCACTTAGGTTAATTGCATTTCTATTTGACTGCATGTTTAAGTTCCCGATACACACGCTTGTCTCCAAGAGTGTGAAATTGAGCTCAAAAAGTCGGTGTCCCCTCTGCTTTGCATGAACAATGACCTGGGGATGCTTCGCGTGTATGTAAGGCTCTCCTCTACTTTGCGTGAGCAATGACCTGGAGTTGTTCATACATACGTGCTTCTAGATCATCGAAAAAAATAAATAAATAAATAAAAATAAATAAAAAAATTAAAAAATAATATACACCCAAAAGATGCCAAAGAGCACATCAAAAGAGACCCTCAAGAGTCAAAACCCTCAGCCTTTGTCACTGATGAGAGGATTTTTAAAAATGTTTCAAAAATTCAGTTGACTTTGTATATTATACCCAAAAATCTATCTGATCTATTCTTTCTTTTCTTAACCAAGTCTCGAGCTCATTTTCAAACTTCTGGTTTAGGTTGTGAAAATATGTGGTAGGGAATTTATATGCTTGATAGTGTGTAATAACATGTACCTAGGATTTGTTGAAACCCACTTTTGTTCATTAATGCACCAATAAAAGATAATAAAGTGACAAACATGCTGATTAAGAAAAGGGTTAGAGTTTAAAGTGGATCAGTATATTGGCAATCACCTGGACGTGGTCGAGTAAAAGAAGCTGAAAAGGGTTCCTTGGTCAGATTCATATGGTTTGATCCCAAATAAAACCTTCTCGTTTAGAAATTTGGTATGTTTGTTTTATTTTTATTTTTCTTTTGAGTCATCTTAAGTTTTTTCTTTTTGTTTTTTTTTCAACCATGGCCAGGTTAATTTAAAGGTTTTAATAAGTTTTATGGGTTTTATGCAAGAATGTTTCACTCCTCCAAAATCTCAAGGGGAGTTAATGCGAAGAGTCCTCGGGTTCAGGGGAAGTATTTACAGGAAACCCGTAACCTATGTTAGGGTTTTTGGTTAAATAAGGCTAACCCGATAACCAGTCATCATTGTCTGGTTAGTGTTTGTTCCATGTTGTGCATGACAGGTTAAATGAGATGTCATGGAGAAGAAAAGTCAATGAGTGCTGCTACTGTTCGTGTTGAAGAACCAACCGGAAAAGGACTTACCCTATGCTCAGGGGAAGTTTGTTGGTTGTTCAAGAAAAGCTTCCAAAGACTCAAAAGACATTGTTCGTATGTTGAGGGGAAGCTAAATGCCTTCAGTTCAAGATCTACATTCAAGGATGCCAAGATAGAGGTTTTCAATTTTATCCTCTGAAGTTAATGGCAAGTCAAGACAGTTACCGATGATTCAGCAAGGATTCAACGGTTTTCAAGAAGAAGCAAGTATTTGAGAATCCTCCTCTCATTACTTGGTCATCATGTGCAGTTCAAGCTGATGCTGATTGAGAGAACACTCCCTAAAGTCATCTGTTGTTGCCTAATGAGGATTGCTAAAGAAAAGAATCTTCATCAACCCATGCTCAAGCCAAGGAGAAGACTGCAAGTCTGAAGATTGAAAGTAGATGACATTTAATATCACAAGCCAAGGGGAAGATTGTAAGGGAATAATTTGTGGCTTGTGTATTAAATCACCTATTGGTAGAGTATTTTGAAGGCCTATATGTTAGAATAAGTGAAAATTAGTTGGGTTATGGGTATATTGGGTCATTGGGCCTATTTAGACATATTTGGGCTCATTTAGAAAGAGTTTAGATAAAGTTTAGTGGCCCATTAGTGCCAAATACGGGAATTTTAGGTTTATTAGGGTTTTGAGATGGCTTGTTGACCAAGCTTGCCTTCCCTATATAAGGAATATGTAACAACTAGTTTAGGGTTGCTGGTTTTTGTGTTTCTCTTAAGAGGTGTTTTACGAAATTCTCTAAAGCAGAATTTCGATCGGTGTGTTGTAATCAAACGGTGGTTATTCAAGTGTTCTATACTTGTGGTTTGTGTTTTAATCTCGTTCTTGATTGCTTATTAATATTATTTTCGGTTAGTCTTGAATCACCTATAAACACCGGATTCCGCACGGTGATTATAGATTTTGATATCGCGTGAGGGTTCGATTTGATCCTTACAAATCCGGGAGGTGATAACTTGTGACGCCCACTCCCAGACTTGGCACCAGGAGGGGTCACTCATCGGATTTACTCATGAACACGTGGTACAACAGAGATAAGTAGCGGAAAATTTAAAACTTTTATTTATTATAAAGCCAAGTACGTAAAGTAGTTGAGATAATTTACAATCTATATATATAGCTACTAACTATATCCGTCTTTATTTATCTACATCTAGCTAGCACCTCCAACCGCTCCTCTAATAACTTGCCCGGTCAGTCTCTAATCACGAGGGCTTCAACCTGGCTCCCAGACGTCTCACCTATACCTGACATACATATGGTTTTTGAAAAAGGTCAGCTTACGCTGGTGAGTTCTACATTTTAAAAACGTTATCTCGTTTGTGAGGTTAAAACCTTTGTACCTGCAAAATCCCTTTTTACAACATTTATCAAGTATAACACATAACAAGTCATACGTAACATAACATCATAATCATACACGCTTCTCTAGAAAACATCTACCTCGATAACCTTTCACTCCTACGACCTGAATTACATACACCTCCATACCTTCTGGTCTTGAATACTGCACAGGTGACTTTATCGGAAGCCCCCAACCTCAGTACTGACAACCGATCCATTTCTTCTATACCTTCCCTGTCTCGAATACTGCTAAGGTGAATTCATCTGGAAGCCCCCAACCTCAGCAACGAAAACTGTCCTACATTCCGTTCTTCCAGTTTCGAATACCGCTCAGGTAATTTCATCTGGAAGCCCCCAACCTCAGTATCGACCTCTGTTCACGTAATCTTAACTCTTTAGACGTTCCATTCAATCGAACATCTCCTTAACCACCACAGTACTACTACCCGCCTCTAGTTAGATATCCGAATGACTTAGACGTGCTAATAAACATGATAATGTACTCATATACTGCAACAAATCAACATCCCCTAATTTACCTAGGTGTATGTAAACAGGATGTACCAGCGGTGTATCCTCCACACTTTAAATATATCGGGTAACTATACTACCATGCTTGTATACAGGATGTACCAGCGGCGTATCCACTACACAATAATATAGCAAATGCATCACTTGTTCTCATATAATCAGACATTCTCACTTGTGTGTTTATTAACAAACCCTAATTATTTGGATACCTAGTTTCAAAGCAAATATAGCACATAACTCTAATAATCATTTCATATGCATTATTCTATCATCATCATTTCACGTATAATACTAACACGTTTAACCATTCGTAAGCATCTTCATAACATAACATGTATTACTTCAAATAGTTCATCAATTCATCAGTTAAGGTAATCAAACTTTTAGATAAAAGCATTTGAATGTATTTTCATAATACAGTATGTTCAGCCCGAAAACATTAAAGCGTTTAAAACATTTAAAAGTGGGCTCGCAAAAACTCACCTTATCTCTTTACTCGTCAAACTCGGACAGAACCTCCGACAAAATCCTTGGGTTAACCTAATTCGCGTATCGTATGGCATTAACGCAAGGTTTAACATTATAAACATATCCTATATTTAGTTATCTTTTATATTATCTTAATAATATCTAATTATTAAGGTTTACTTCTTTTAAGGTCAAAATAACCAAAATACCCTTATAGTCATAATATCCCTTTTTAATATGAAGACGCACATTCCTATAAGCAAACGCTCACTCCGGGATCGCCCAGGGAGGTATGCCATTTCCCAGTTGGGATTTATACGACACCCTCGCTATGCCAGAAACCCCAGTGTATAGGCGCTTACCCTTCCGGTCCACACGAACTTCTAAATATCCGATTAACTCGGTATCTTAAATACTTTATAATTTATCTATTTTAAACCCATATATATTTATTATATATATTAAAATTGTTCCATATCAAAATTTAAGTACCCATACCCTCCGGATTATTTTATATTAAATAATCATATTTTGAAACCCTAATTTTCATATATTTCTCGTTTCTTTATAAAACCTCATTTTCTTTTCAAATGAACTTAGGGTATAATCCATTATAACATTTTATAATATATGTTAAAATATCTAAGCTTAATTCAAAACCGTTTGCCCAATTTGGGCAAAACAACGTTACGAAAACCCTAATTTTTGACCCGTTAACAAAATTTAATCAAACCTTTTTCAATTGTGAAATAAACTTAGGGCTTTCTTAAAACACATTAAATTAGGATTACCTACAAAAATTCAGACCCTAATTTCCACCCGATCACCCGATATTAGCAAAACAAGCTCAAGAACCCTAATTTTAGATCATTTCTAAGAAGCATACTTAGAGATCGAATTAGCAAAAACTGAGAGAGATTATTTTAGATCATACCAAATAATGGTTGACTGCAGAAATTTAGCTCCTAATTCCTTCGGGTTTGAGAGAATTCCTCCGACGAAGTTTCTGCTGGGTTTAGAGGTTTTTGGGTTGTAGATCAGTGAATTGGCGAGTTATTCTGATGTTTCAAGTCTTCTATTTATACTAATTTATGCGTCTCATTGTCCCTAACACGTGTCAGAGTGACTCAGCTTCGAATTTGACATCTGCAATTGTAAAACTTGAGGCCTAAGTCGAAATACATGGCCTATTTAGAACCTGGTGAAGTTGCTGCCTGATCCTCCTCTTCGCGTATCGCGCGGCTCGTAGGGTGGTGTTTCACGATACGCGAGCCAGACATATCCGACTAGAATTGGGTTTTGACACTTTTAGCCCTTATACTTTGGGTTTAATGCGTTCTAGCCCACCGCACTTTTATCCTTTTATCATTTTTAGTACCAAAACATTATGGGACATATTTCTAACATTTTTTAAGGTTTCTAAGGCTCGGGATTCATACGATAACATATATATACATTTATATATATTTTCTTTATTATTTACAAACTTTTTTTTTAGCCGCTCAAACTTTACAATATTTATCATATCATGTTACAAATCATATTAGGATATATCTTTACTATATTTTAAGCCTCGGGATACTTGTAATAATTATACATACGTATATTATTCGTATACATTTGTAACTTTGCATAAAGTACACGTTTAGTCCTTTTACTTTCCTGTTAACTATTAACACACGTATTTATACGTATATATCCATCAATTCACACATGTATCATTATGTTATTCATATAAACATATATGCATCTCATACTTTACTTTCTTTAACATTTAACACATCCGTTTATGCATATTTCACCATATAGGTCATCAAACACATATTTCTAACACATGCAACTTATCTAAGGCATAGTTTTACCACATTTATCAATTAAGCTCACGTATTTATAATATAAACATGTATTTACTATATATATTATGTATCTGTGAAATTTGGGGTGTTATAACTCTACCCCCCTTAAACAGGGTTTCGTCCTCGAAACCTGTTCCATTCCCATCTTAAACATTCATTTTCAGCTGTGGAACTCATCCGCATTACATAATCATTATAACTCATTTCAAAACTTGGTAACATTTACTTTGGCGTCTTTGCATTTATCCTAAGGAAAACGTAACCCTAAGCTGTATACGGTAGCTTGTTTACGGGATCCTCGATAATGCTTTCACATTTTCGGCTTGTTGTCCGTTAAAGAATTTAACTTCCTAGAAAATAAGTTCTAATGGTTCTAATATCTAAGCATTCTGCATCAAGTAGTGGCACACATAACGTACTAAAGCAAACGAATAACGATTATCTATGATTTATAACTATTCAAATTACCTGACGAGGTCTGGGGATCTCTCTCTATCATCTCCAACATACCATAGGCCTTCGTAGGAGCCGTTCTCGGACCCGTAGCATTCCCTGGGATGGCTCGAAGTGGTTTAGGGTTTAACACTAACTTAGGACAGTTCATCCTAAGGTGTCCCGCTTCCCCGCATTTGTAACACTTCTTATGTTCTGGGAAATTGCCCGAGAAGTGGCCTTCTTTGCCGCACGTATAACATTTAGATGTTCCCGACCTACATTCTCCGAAATGATTCTTATCGCATTTGTGGCACCTCGGCTTTTCGTCTTTGGAATTATTCTTCAACTTCTTGTGGTGACTCCCGTTGTCCTTCCTTGAACTCGCCTCAGCTTCCGACTCCTTCCTCTTAACTCCTTCTGGTCTACCATTCGCACTAAACATCTGGCTGTAGAGATTGAAACTCAAATTCACCATTGCCTTGAATGTCTTTGGTTCAGTTGCCTTGTTCAATACCCTAACTCTACTCGGAAATCCCTGCACGTAACGCTTCACCATCTCGGCTTCGGGAGTGACTAAGGTAGGTAGCAGTCTCGCCATCGCGTTGAACTTCGAAATGTATTCTGGATGCGTCATGTTCCCGGCTTCCAACATCAAAAAGCTCCTTTCCAGTTGCTCCGGCTCACCTTTAGGGCATAAATCTTCTAAAACTAACTTCTTCAGATCGTCCCACTTCATTGCAGCAATAGCTCCTTCTTCTTCTGTCAACTTAATCATCCCCCACCAGTGCAGTGCTTCCGAAACAAACGAGTGTCCAGTATACTTTACGGCTTGGTTCTCACTACACTCACTAATATATATGACCGCTTCCATTTCATGAATCCACTAGAACGTAGCTAACGCATCTTGATTGCCGTCGAACAAAGGAGGTCTACAACCGCTAAACGAATTAAACGAACATCCTACTCTAGGTTGTGTAGCTCCGCCGCCTCTCTCTGCAGCTCCACCAACTCCACAAGCTCCACTAGCACCAACTCTTGCAGCTCCTTGAAGATGAACTAATATATCAGGTACTGTCGTCTGCATTAAGCGCGTCATCTCTGTCGCCATAGCCGCTATCTGCTCGTTAGTAAAGGCATTAGCTCCAATGTTATTCTCTGGTTTCGCATTCGCATGATCGCCTCTCATAGCCATATCCAGATCCTAAATTAAGATGGATGACATTTCAGAATTTGTGTGACGTAAAGTCTCTAAATTTTGAATTCATGATAAGTATATAAGTGCAAGATCCGATACAATTATATATTTACAATGCGTTCAAAACACAGTTACTTCTAGCACACAATTCGCTAATGTTCACATCTCGCCTCTCTATCTTTATCCGCAAATCAAACCGATTCCTAAATTACATTTCTAAACATTCTTCTTCTCCTTGCACTTGGCCATATAACAATTAGTACTTATGATCGGTTTACATGGAAAGTACCAAATTGCAGTAGCTAATTGCAATTGTGTATTTTCCATGTTCACATACCGTAAGTCCCGCCTATTATGTTCCTTATGCATATTCGTCCTTATGGGCAGAAGCTATCATGGCTGGAAACTAATATTCTTATCTCAACTTACTCTACTTAGAGTCCTATTTTAAGTTTAAATACCGCGCTTGTACCTAAATCTCTTAAACCAAGGCTCCGATACCAACTTGTGACGCCCACTCCCAGACTTGGCATCAGGAGGGGTCACTCAACGTATTTACTCATGAACACGTGGTTTAACAGAGATAAATAGCGGAAAATTTAAAACTTTTATTTATTATAAAGCCAAGTACGTAAAGTAATTGAGATGATTTACAATCTATCTATATAGCGACTAACTATATCCGTCTGTATTTATCTACATCTAGCCAGCACTTCCAACCACTCCTCTAATAGCTTGCCCGGTCAGTCTCTTATCACGAGGGCTCCGCCCTTGCTCCCAGACGTCTCACCTATACCTGACATACATATGGTTTTGGAAAAAGGTCAGCTTACGTTGGTGAGTTCTACATTTTAAAAACATTACCTCGTTTGTGAGGTTAAAACCTTTGTACCTGCAAAATCCCTTTTTACAACATTTATTAAGTATAACACATAACAAGTCATACATAACATCATAATCATACACGTTTCTCTAGAAAAGATCTACCTCGATAACCTTTAACTCCGATAACCTGAATTCCATACACCTCCATACCTTCTGGTCTCGAATACTACACAGGTGACTTTATCGGAAGCCCCCAACCTCAGTACTAACAACCGATCCATTTCTTCTATACCTTCCCGGTCTCGAATATTGCTCAGGTGAATTCATCTGGAAGCCCCCA
This sequence comes from Deinandra increscens subsp. villosa, assembly GCA_039602395.1. Taxonomy (NCBI): domain Eukaryota; kingdom Viridiplantae; phylum Streptophyta; class Magnoliopsida; order Asterales; family Asteraceae; genus Deinandra; species Deinandra increscens. The sequence goes on along the minus strand of JBCNJP010000025.1, from coordinate 10,468,186 downwards.
ACCTTAGAAACGACAACCGTCCTACATTCCGTTCTTGCAGTTTCGAATACCACTCAGGTGACTTCATCTAGAAGCCCCCAACCTGAGTATCGACATCTGTTCACGTAATCTTAACTCTTTAGACGTTTTGTTCTATCGAACATCTCCTTAACCACCATAGTACTACTACCCGCCCCTAGTTAGATATCCGATTAACTTAGATGTGCTAATAAACATGATAATGTACTCATATACTACAACAAATGAAAATCCCCCAATTTACCTAGGTGTATGTATACATGATGTACCAGTGGGGTATCCTCCACACTTTCAATATAACGGGTAACTATACTACCATGCTTGTATACAGGATGTACCAGCGGCGTATCCACCACATAATAATAAGCAAATGCATCACTTGTTCTCATATAATCATACATTCTCACTTGTGCGTTTATTAACAAAACCCTTATCATTTGGATACCTAGTTTCAAAGCAATTATAGCACATAACTCTAATAATCATTTCATATGCATTATTCTATCATCATCATTTCATGTATAATACTAACAGGTTTAACCATTCGTAAGCACCTTCATAACATAACACGTATTACTTCAAATAGTTCATCAATTCATCAGTTAAGGTAATCAAACTTTCAGATAAAAGCATTTGAATGTATACTCATAATACAGTATGTATATCAGTTCGAAAACATTGAATCGTGTAAAACCTTTAAAAGTGGGCTCGCAGAAACTCACCTTATCTCTCTATTCGTTAAACTCGGACAGAACATCCAATAGAATCCTTGGGTTAACCTAATTTGCGTACAGTATGGCATTAACGCAAGGTTTAACATTATAAACATATCCTATGTTTATTTATCTCTTATATTATCTTAATAATATCTAATTATTAAGGTTTACTTCTTTTAAGGTCCAAATGACCAAAATACCCTTACAGGCATAATATCCCTTTTAATATGAAGACGCATATTCCTATAAGCAAACGCTCACTCCGGGATCGCCGAAGGTGGTATTCCATTTCCCAGTTGGGATTTATGCGACACACTCGCCATGCCAGAAACCCCAGTATACAGGCGCTTACCCTTCCGGTCCGCATGAACTTCTAAATATCCGATTAACTCGGTATCTTAAATACTTTATAATTTATCCATTTTAACCCCATATATACTTATTATATATATTAACATAGTTCCATATCAAAATTTAAGTACCCATACCCTCCGGATTATTTTATATTAAATAATCATATTTTGAAACCCTAATTTTCATATATTTCTCGTTTCTTTATAAAACCTCATTTTCTTTTCAAATGAACTTAGGGTATTATCCATTATAACATTTTATAATATACGTTAAAATATCTAAGCTTAATTCAAAACCGTTTGCCCAATTTGGGCAAAACAACGTTACGAAAACCCTAATTTTTGACCCGTTAACAAAATTTAACCAAACCATTTCAAATTGTGAAATAAACTTAGGTCTTTCTTAAAACACATTAAATTAGGATTACCTACAAAAATTCAAACCCCAATTCTAACCCGATCACCCGATTTTAGCAAAACAAGCTCAAGAACCCTAATTTTAGATCATTTCTAGGAAGCATACTTAGAGATCGAATTAGCAAAAACTGAGAAATACCAAATAATAGATGACTCCATAAGTTCAGCTCCTAATTCATTCTGGTTTGAGAGAATTACTCCAACGAAGTTTCTGCTGGGTTTAGGGGGTTTTTGGGTTATAGATCAGTGAATTGGCGAGTTATTCTAATGTTTCAAGGCTGCTATTTATACTAATTGATGCGTCTCAATGTCCCCAACACGTCCCCTAGTGACTCGGCTTCGAATTCGACATCTGGAATGGTAAAACCTGAGCCCTAAGTCGAAATAGGTGGCCTATCTTGAACCTTGTGAAGCTGCTGCCTGATCCTCCTCTTCGCGTATCGTGCGGCTCGTAGGGTGGTGGCTCGCGAAACGCGAGCCAGACATATCCGACTAGAATTGGGTTTAAACACTTTTAGCCCTTATACTTTGGGTTTAATGCATTCTAGCCCCCTGCACTTCTATCCTTTTATCATTTTATGTACCAAAACAATATGGGACGTATTTCTAACATTTTCTAAGGTTTCTAAGGCTCTGTATTCGTACGATAACATATATATACATTTATATATATTTTATTTATTATTTGCTAAATTCCGTTTTAGCCCCTCAAACTTTACAATACTTATCATATCATGTTACGAATCATATTAGGATATATCTTTACTATATATTTTAAGCCTTGGGATACGTGTAATAATTATAGATACATATATTATTCGTATACATTTGTAACTTTGCATAAATTACAGTTTTAGTCCTTTTACTTTCCTGTTAACTATTAACACACGTATTTATACGTATATATCCATCAATTCACACATGTATCATTATGTTATTCATATAAACATATATTCATCTTATACTTTACTTTCATTAACATTTTACACATCCGTTTATGCATATTTCACCATATAGGCCATCAAACACATATTTTCAAACACATGCAACTTATATAAGGCATAGTCCTACCATATTTATCAATTAAGCTCGCATATTTATAATATAAACATGTATTTACTATATATATCATGTATCTATAAAATTTGGGGTGTTACAGTTTCCTAAGGTTTCCTGCTTTCGGTTGCTAGTTGCTAAGTTAGTTAAATTAGCTATTTCAATTCTAAAAACCACAATCCAGTCAATTTTCCATTCTTAAGTCCTAGGTTAGAGTCTAGCTACGTAGTGTCCTTAGGTTCGATATCCTGTCTTACGAAAACTATTTTGTAATCCAACAGGTACACTTGCCTTTAGGGTTTGGTTAAGTTTAGGATTTTTGGTAAAATTAGGTGTGTCTAGGTATAGGATTAGGTCTAGGTTCTAATTAGTATTTTTAGTGTACTTCCGAACACATCAGTTGGTATTTTACTCAAGTGGTAACGTACGGGCTTGGTTTAGGTTCAATTCTAGTCTAATGGGGAGGACAAAGGGTCCTAAACTAGTAAGTAGCGTGGAAAGCCTGTGACACCTCGTCCGAAAATCCATGTCAAACTGTTTACTTTGACTTTTAATTAAGTATAAATTATGTTGTATATGATCTGATTACTGTTTAAACTGCTAATTATTGTGCCTGACTGTTAACTGATGACGTAAACCTAATCTCGCGTTTGTACTAGAAGCGTATACCCGTTAAATGCTTAGAAATTTCATGTATAAATCATGGAACTTCAATAATAAGAAAAATAAATATAAAATGTACTTTTATATTTTATCCGGAACTGGTGTCAAACGTTTATATAATCGACACGTCAAACTGATAAGCGATCGATCGTCTAAAACTATTCGGGTTTAAACAATATGAACGGTCGAGCTTAAAACTGTTACAATCTAACAAACTGAAAACGCTATCCGTAACCCGTGCGAAAAGCTGAAAAAAAAAACATAACTGATTTCTGAAAAACTTTTACTATCAACTTAAACAATTGTTTTTATGTAATAAAAACATCAGGAACTAAAATCCTTGTCAAGACTTAAGCCAAACTCCAACCGAACACCCAATTGGGCCCAACTTGGCCCAATAGGCCCAATAAGCGTAAACAATAAAACTGAGCCCGAAGCTTTTACCCATTACTCAAACTTGATGTTCCGGTAAATCGTGGCGACCCGTAACCTCAATCGATGCATAACGGGCCCGAGCCTCGAACCGACGCCCCGTTTGGACCCGGTCCAATCACACTTTTCTATTAAATATTTTGGACCAAACATAAGCTCAATTTAAATGGATTTATTTTTATAAATTGAGCCCATCAACTTTGAATTAATTTTTATAAAATGGATTAACATCTTTAAAGTTTATAAAAATTTATCACCACCTTTTATTAATTTTTATACTTTTATGATCTGTAAAAGGTATGATTTTAGTCATCACCACCCTTTATCTATTTTTATAAAACTCCTACAATGCATATTCTATTATTATAGGACATGGAAAGTTTTATAAAAATAAGCCACCTACATGGATTGTTTTTATAAAACTTGAGTAGGAGAATTTTTTTTAGAAAGTGTGAAGAACACTTAACCACCTCACCACCCTATTCTCCTAATCCTAGCTCTCATCATTGGAGAACAGTACTTGGAGACATGCCTACTCTAATCACCACCAAATCTACCTTATACTTACACCAACACTCAACCCCTCAAGTTCACACCTTCACTCTCCCTTCTCCCTCACGATCGTCAACCTCAGCCCCTCCCTTTCTCCATCACGTAAGCAACAACAGCAAGAAACCACCACCTCCATATCCTCTTTTACTTTTCTTTTTTTTTCTTCTGGCGAGAACAACCCCTAACACCACCATCACCTTTATCCTCCACCACCTTACTCCTGCTGCCATGAGACCACCGTGACCCATCCACCACAGCCTCCCTTCCATTTCTGTTTTTTCGGCATGCACACCCCCCCCCCCACCACCACCATCGGCAATCGCTATCATCACCACCACCGCAGCCTTCCCGTCCCCTTTCTTTTTCCGGCAAGAACAGCCCCTCCCCTTCCGTTCCAATCGTGAACCACACCAGCCAGCACCACCTTCATCCACAACCACCGCCAGCAATCCACAGCCACCACCTCCTCCTCGTCGCTAGCTGCTGCTACCGAGACCTACTGCTGCTGCCCGAACTGCTGCTGCCTTTCGCCGCCCTACTACTGTGCTGCCGTCACACTGTTGCTGCTGCTACCGCCTTCTACCACCGTAGCCAGCAGTTGCGGAGCTGCTGCGGTGGACAGCCACAAGCCGCCGCCACCCTCCCTATTTCTCTCGGTTTTCTTTCCCTTCCATTGTGACTCTTTTAACAGGTTTCGTTTACGTTTCTTAAACATTATTAAACGTCCCAAACGATTCCTAAGTCTTTACAATCGAACCGTTACAACGTGAAGTTTTTATAACGATCGTAAAACCCAACTACATCTCTTTCGTTTTCCTCTTAAACCTTAAGATTTCAAGGTATGAAAAATGTGGGTTTATGTGGTTATTTGATGATGAAAATCTATGGAAACTAAGTTTTATAACTTGTTAATCAACTATGATCATCTTATATATAGTTAAAATATGTTAGATGTATAGACATAAAATGATAGAATTATTAATTGTGATTTATATTATTAATCATTAAAATCATGAGTTAATATGTTGCTAGTGACTATTATCATGGACTAAATATAGTGTTTAGTGACACTTATGGACTTAGATTGGACATTAGGATTGTTAACTATGAGCTTGGACATGAAATGATAACACTAAATCATTTAAATGATTTTTTATAGTTAAAATAATAACTTAGTAATTTATAAAAATTACTAGGATGAATTAAACTATAAAAGTTGGCCATGGAATATTATATAAAATAGTCTTATTTTATAAAAATAAAAATTCTAAAAACAAAAGACTTAAAAGCCTTGTTTAGATTTTATAAAGATAAAATGGATAAAATATATATAGACATATTTTAAGTTCAAAAATGATAAGATATCATATTTTTGAACAATTGACAAAAAGTATAAAACTTTGGATTTATACAAAATGGAAACATTTTATGTTGGAGTATATTTCTATAAAAGTCTTAAAAATTAAAACCCTAACCTTATTGGATAAATAAAGTTATTTAAAAATGATTTTATAAAAATAAAATCAAAAGACTTATAGAAATTATGAAAACATATTTTAAACATTTTTGGATTATTTTAAATGAATCAAAATAATCAAAACGTTTTAACTGGATCGAATGTTTATTTTTAAACGTTTGAAATTGAAACGAAATCTTTAAACGATTTAAAAACGTTTTACGACGTAACGAATCGTAAGTAATTATTTTTTTTCAACAAATAGTTATCCTTATGAATATTAGAAACCCTAATTTGAGTTAAAATCATTTTGGTTTGTAAATAGAATTATTTTAATGATAATTATATTTATATTAACTCAAAACCCTAATTTTCATAACATGAGTTTAAATATTAAAATAACCTTTAATATTTACCTACTTATGTTAAATTATTTAACTTGTAATAATTTAATAAAATTATTTCGACAAGTTAGAATAATTATTTCAATAATAATTATCAACTCTAGTTATATATATTATCACTTACCACGATTAACTATTCAATCGATCGAGCGAACTTAAAAATAATAATAAATATTATTATTTAAAACAATATTCAAGACTTGATTGAACTGATCTCCATGATACGTTATCGCATGTTCATTCTTTGTATTTATTTACATAAATGCTTATATACCTAAACGGTTGCATTTACTGATTTTATAAACTGATTAACTAATGGATTTTCAAAACACTACAAACGGGATTATACGTCAAGACTTGACCGGTGTCATTTGGGTAACGTTCGTTACTCAAATGATCATGTGGACCCTTATGCATGCTATCTTATGTTTTATTAGGACTTTACTTGATAGTTGCCACTCGACAATTCATCATTACCACTGAATCAAGTGAGTTTCACGGCCCCTTTTCTTTACAACTGTTTTACACTTATAGGGGAGAAATCATGAGCTGATAAAATGTTTTAACTTAATGTTATTGTTTACATGTTAGCCGTATGATTATTTGTTCTCTTACTGATTGCCCAACAACAAGTACTTTATCGTTATAAACGTTAGTAAAACTGAATCCCACCATTAGTTGATTTCAATTAGTTCTGCTCGAAACGATAACTAGTGAATAGATCTATTTGGGTTGACAACCCTGCCCGGTTTGGTGGATCCAATCCCGACTTCATATATTGTCAAGGGGTACACGTCAGTTATTCTGCTCTGTTCGGTATCTCTCGGTCAGGATACCATTGGTGGGTAAACCGTTAGTATTTGAAATCAAGGTTCAGGCGAGATCATACAACTACAACAGTAAGCCAATATAACATTATGAGTTTCCTGAAAACTGTTTTATAATCTTACTATCCAGTCCTAAACCTGTGAACCTCACCAACTTTATGTTGACCTTTTAAACTCATGATTTCTCAGGTAACTAAGCTGATCATGGAAGCCGTGCAAATGGGATTTCGCCTTTATATTCGGACGTGCTTCGTTGGAGTCCTAGTCCCTATCTATCCTAAATAACTACTTTATGTTTTCAATAAATGAAACTTGACTTTTAAAGTTCAAATGTAAGACAATATCGTTTACCACTCTTTCCGCTACAACAATTAATGATATTATGTTTTAATTAACGTTTGGAGTTAGTAGTAGTTGTTCTGTATATCTGTGACTATGATTCTATCTCGCTCTCACCCAATGATTTGTCCGGGGTGTGACAGATTGGTGTCAGAGCCGCAGTTATAGCGAACCAGGTTAAACACTCTAACTAAAACCCAACCTGGACTATGACTGGCTCCGAAGCTTCCGTTTGCACGCAAGACCACTTCCTTACTTTATTGATTATGTTAACTTATGCTTTGTATATACATGAATTATTAATTCTGCTATGCATTTATATCTTTGTTTTAAATGCTATTATCATGGTACTAACTTTGTTATCTGGTGGAATATTATCACAGAGATGACTTCCTCCTCGGACGAGGTTATCTGCATTTCTGATTCTAGCAGAGATGATCAAGTGGTGCCGGAGTATTCTCCATCTCCAGAAGACTATGTGCCATCCAGCCCTGAGGCTGAGATACCTACAGTTGGTACTGCCCGACTTTCGACCATACCCTCGAGCTTCCTGAGGCCCCTACGACCAAGGTTCTCAGATGACTCATCTAACCACCCCTCGCCCACCTCTATTGCTAGCGGTGCGGCCGCAACTACTGCTGCCACTGCTGCTGGTGCTACACGCACCATGGACTCCTTCGATCACAGAGAGCGTTCTGTACACACCTACTGACCCTTTCAGGTGCCGGTAGGCGGGGGTTCACCCCCGGGAGGGGAGCTGGCCCTTCTCGGTGCAGGGTAGCTGAGGGTTCTGCAGATGAGCCTGTGCCCAAGCGGCACTACGCGTCTGATCACCCTCACCTTGCCTGGATCCCGGGGCAGCTAGCCTCGTGGAGGACCTTTGAGGGAGTGCCTAGCATGTACGGGCCAGGTTACTCCTCTGCTAGGAATGGCGCTTCAGACCACCCTAGGGCGGGATACTCCATCCTCACAGGAGAGTCGATCGCGGATACTGTTCCGCTATTCGTGGCAAATGTTCGTCGCCACGATCAGAGTCTCGCCGTCTTGAACGGCGATATCTTTAGGCTCCCCACGCGGGCTGATGTCACTGCATTAGTGGCCCGCGTAGCTGAGCTAGAGCGCATTCATGTCGCTTCCCAGGGAGCCTTGGAGTCCCTACACGCTCATATGAGCAATGTGTGCATGGTAAACTTTGCTCTGGTACTAGACAACGAATACTTCCAAGCATGGCTTTCCATGTTGGAGGAATTCGTGGGGCGAGTGTTCACCTTCTTGGACCTCACCTCCAGGATCACTACCTCACTGACCCGACCCCCTGGACCACCACCACCCCTTTAGATGACTTACCTAGCATCTAGGCTTTTGACCCACCGTTTTGCCGATGAAACATATTGATATATTTTGTAGTGATGTATTATGGGACTGCGTGCCCAAGACACTTAAAAACTTGTTCTCTTTTGATATTGTATGTTTTATCGGATAATATGGTGGAATGTAATGGTAGTATGTTTATATTTATGACGTGTTGTATATGTTTGCCATGTTTATGATTACTGTTATTTCTGTTATTATCATTATGTCGTGATTGGTCACTCGCAAACCATACTCCTTGCTATTTCATGTTTCTTGGTTGTGCTTGTGCGTGTCATATCATGGTACTATAGATGTATGTCGTGGCTGTTATTCTTGGGCATGTAATAACCCCACTTACATATGATCTAACTTTTCCGTTTATGTTGCCATTGATAACTTAAAGCGAAAACATGCCGCCTAGACGCCGAGCCACCAGAAACACTTCACCTCCTCCAGCCACGAGTGCTGCTGATATTGAGGAGATGAATGCTCAACGCGTTGCAGAAACCTTTGCTGCTGCTGCTACCCAACGTCACGCTGACGCTGGAGCACGCAGTAAGAATGAATTAACCAATGTTTGAAAACACTATACTACAATTTCGCAAAATTGTGATCAACGTTTTCACTTAACATTGCAGGCCCTCGTGAATGTTCTTATAAGGACTTCATGAATTGCAATACCCACTCACTTCAAAGGTTCTAAAGGCGCTGTTGGTCTAATTTGCTGGTTTGAAAAGCTAGAGTCAGTCTTCCGTATTAGCAACTGCCCTGAACAGTACATGGTGAAATATTCCACCTGCACGTTTACTGATAGTGCACTGACTTGGTGGAATTCCCATGTTGATGCTATGGGGACTGATTTGGCCTATGAAATTGTTGGATTAGGTGTCTAAGCCTATAACTATAATTGATAGCAGCACAGTCCTTTTGGGTTGCCCTCAAGACTCGACATATGAAGAATTAATAAAAGGGAAAAGAAATAGTTTGTTGATTATTATGGTCTAATAATTAACTAGACAAAAACTATTTGGGAGGTTATTTAACAGTTTGTTAATTGAAAGGGATAAATAATAATTAATCAATAGTTGGTTAAATTAGGAAATTGTCTATCCCACATGGAAGATTTCGAAAATCCCTTAGGCAAAAGGGAATTTTGAAATTTTGCATGTATCCCACATTGGTGGGATTACAAAGTAAGGAGGTTATCCAAGGCTATAAATAAAGGCCTTAGGAATTCATTCCAATTTGCTCATCAAGGCTTGAGTATTCGCCTCCTTCTTTCTCCCTCCTTGTGGAAGAACTCCTTATAGTTCATCCCACCCTTAGTTTATATTCTTCTTCGAGTCCTTGGGTGTGATCCCATTAGAGGCACGACGCTTGTGGTGCTTGCTTCCTTGAAATCAAGAAGGATTATTATAGTTGTTTACTATAACAACTAAGAGGTATGTAACCCTATCTGTCTTAGTAGCTTATTTATTTATTTTTGATTGTTTGCTAGGGTTCATGATATGTTCATAGTTATAGGTTCAATAGTGAAAACATAGATCATGTTTTAGGTTGCATGCACCCTTAATTGTTTAAGTTTGCTTGTAGTGCCTGAAACCCATCAGTGGTATCAGAGCATAAGGCTTGTTTTCAATTGAATTAGCTATAATTGTTGAACTGTTAGGAGGCTCACATTCGATTTTAGGTATTAGGATTTTTTAAACCCTAATCTTGCCCCCTAAGTTTCGAATGCCTGTAGGATAAGGATTAATTTAATAGTTTAAATTTATTATCCTATTATTATTATTATTATTATTGATATATAATAATGGTACTTTTAAAAGTTTTAAAACTACACCTTATACTATATGTATGATTAAAAGCTTAATTGTTATTATATGTATAAGAACAACAGTCAGTCAAATCAATAGTAGGCCTCATTCACGAAGCTAGTCTATAAGGGGGGGGGGGGTATAAGGAAACTGCCTATAAAATGGTAGTTGAATGGGTGTCCATTCTCACCCACCGCTTCCTTGATTAGTGGAGGGTCGTTAGCCGAACGGGTTTGATAGGACTAAATTTAATTCCCATTAAAAGTATAATGACATTAAAAGTAACTAAATCTTTTATTATAAATTCCTAGTTACTTTAGGAAAAATGTGAATTTGTATGCTAACCCATGAAATTGCACATTACACTTTATAAGTCATTAGTGGAGTGTGTGTGGTTAACCGGCACACTAATAGGGACTAATAAAGAGTTGTAATGGGTATCTGAAAAATTATTATTGTTGATGGAGCGTGTGTGGTTAACCAGCACATCAATTGAGATGATAAATGACATTGAGGTTACCAAGCACATTTGCATGGTTATTCACTGTTAGGTCCCTTTAGATCCGAGAATTTCACAAGTACGAGATCAAACACGGCGGAATCCTAGTTTGATCAAGAAGCTCAATCACACAATCAATGAAGAACACAAGAACAATCTTTAAATTCTCAATGTTTATAGCTATATTGAAGAACTCAAATGGATTACAAGTGTTGAGAGGAAATGGAGATTTACACCTTAGAAAACACACACTTAGGCTACCTCACCAACCTCTCTCAAAATAACCTAAGTGTTCTATTTATAGCAACAACAAAGAGTGAAACAAAGTTAAACAAAATAAGCTACGTTTGAGGTACATGACCCGCTGAGTCGGCTCGGCTAAACCTCGACTCACGTGTCATCTTGAGTGTTGTTGAAGTTGACTTGAATAGATTGGCTTGAACATCGAGAAATTCATCAAACAGATCAATGTAGGCAGAAGCAGATCGTTAAACTGACCAGGTCAAGTCGTTAGGCTCACATTCACTGGGTCAGGTCGTTAACCACAACAGACCAAGTCGTTAAGCCATGTTCTTCATGCAGGTCGTTAGGAACGGTCTGCCAAGTCGTTAAGAACAACTGCAGGTCGTTAGGAACAAATCAGCCAGGTCGTTAATCTCAGCAACAGTCAAATCGTTAAAACCATCAGCAGCAGATCGTTAAGGCCAATGACTACCCAAGTCGTTAAGAACAAATTAGGCAGATCGTTAACCTCCAACACTTAACAAACTAAATTTTCCCATAACAGACTGAACTTCATGCACATCGAATCTATTGATTGCTTCAGAAAAACTACCAATATTTCGTAACTCAAGTACATTACTTCAACCTCAGAGAATATGTTAGATCCACGGAATCTTCATGTTTCAGATACTTGACCCATTTAGAATCGATCATTGAATATTGTCATCTTCACTTAGTCAACGGACTAGACTGGAATATCTTGGATGTTCCAACAATTCCCCTTAAGATGATGATATTCAATGAGAGACTTCACATACATGATCACCGTCTTGAAACACTTGCAAAGATCAGAAGAAATACCGGATCCATGATCCTTAAGATTTGAATTCGAACGACATATGTATGGAAGATGTAATTTTTGAACGAAACAAACTTTACTAAAGTAAACTAAGCTAACTTTAACAAATATGAGAGACTCTATTTTTGCTATTTTGGGATTTTCTTGATTTTTATAGATTTTTGGGAAAGTACTTGATATGAGATCATATCTACCTGTAACACAAGACACACTTCATATTTCAGACAGGTACAGAATAGCCTAACATGATCATCAGTATTGTTTATCCACCTAAGCTCATGCATCTTTTCTTTCAACATATGTCTGTGAATTTGATTATCTTTAAGGTACATTAAGTGAATGTAATGAGAGCCATATGCAACTAAGTTCACAGCCGTTCTTACCTATTTGTCAAGACACACCTAGAGGTACCGTGACACAACTTTAATAAAATCATCTTTTTTCTTGAGTTTTAAATGATCTGATTTCGTGGATATAGTCATGTAATCATGATAACCCTTCTTTCATGAAGATAAGGTGAATTTTGGCGGGGTGAGAGCGTCAAGGTCAGAGTTCCCTCAGCAGATGACCTCTCACTTTATTTTATGGAATTATGAAGCGTAAGTACACAAGGTCAGTGATTTCTCACAGCAGTTGTGTCTTAGCTTTATTTATGAATGAGACTCAAGGTCAGAGTTCCCTCAGCAGATGAGTCTCATTGAGCGCCATCAAGTTATGATGTGCTCGGGTTTGAAATCAGACATTTAACACTGAAGAAACAAATGACGTGTGCACAAGTTTAAAGACCTCATAGGATGCAGTCAAGTAACAGGATAATTTTACAAGAACATATCCAAGGCTGTATTTTTGAACTTAATGGATCATTAATTCAACAAATTTAGTTTAAGTGTATCACAAGACGTAGTTTACTATTTTGATAACTGAGCCTACTGATACATCATATAATAGTACTATCTGACCTAATCCAAGCCAGTTCATGGTCAGGTATTTACATGTAGATGTACTATCATTTCCCATAGTAGACACAAGACTTTTCTGATTTTAAGAAAATTAGATCCAGACAGAAAAAAACACATATTTTTGTGATTTTTTTTTTTGCAATTTTTCAAATTTCGTATTTCGTTTTTGAAATCTTCCACACTAATCATCCAAATTACCTTATCAAAGTATCCTCCTTCACTCATGATTTGAGAATGACACAGTGAAGCTCTTTGTATAGAATTTTGAGAATCTTGACAACTTGTGCATATGAAACTGTTCAGAAGGTTGACACTGTAATGATGCAATCAGTAGAAGAATGGAGTGTAATAAGACATCATGAGATCAACCGAGTCAGCAACTAAGATAATTCAGGATCAGCAAGAAAAATCTTCAACACTTTGGTATTCATTTGATCAGCAACATAATTTTGTAAGGCTTCAAACGGGCACAATCATGGAGAAAAAAGTTGTTATTCACCCCCGTTTGATGCTTCACAACAGGATCAGTGATACTGGAACTATTCCTGCACTATATCAAGACAAACACAATAAACTTCACCGGATATATCAAGTCGGGTGACCAGAATCCAATGAATTCCCCCTCAAACAATGCTTAAATTGATAAAACTTTAGTTTCGGGGAATTTGAGGTTTTTCAAATTTTTTTTTTTGTTTTTATAAAAATGGAGAACTTCCTCAGATCGACTTACGTCTCACATATTAGTGTCTCCAAAAAAAAAAAAAAGAGAAATTATTCAAATATAGACACAACTCATAGAGTTGGATCTTTGGCGTTGAGGGTTGATTCGTTTGAAACAACTTTGGGCTCAACCGATGATATTTTGGGAACCCAAATTTGTTTGCATTTCTTTCTCATAGAACAAGTCATCCTTTGAGCATTTATTAGATTGGTTTGTGCTTGCTCAAATGATGACGGTTCAGGGGCAGTTTCCTTCCAATATGGTTTCCTCACTCTAGATGGCCACGGATCATAAAATCCATAACCTCTATCATAGTGATCATAACCATACAAAGGAGTATGAGTGAAATTCCATCCCATGTGTTGACCGAATGTTGGTTGGTGATAGTACTGGTAGTAGGGATTGTAGCCGCAAACCCAACCAGTATGATCAAGTTGCCCACAAAAATGACAACCAACGGGTCCAAATGATTTGAAAAACCATAAAATTGATCCTGAGTTTGGTTTTCAAATATGGCTGAAGTGGAGGCAGCTCGATGCATTTCTGATCTGGCTTCCTCATTTTGTACATTCAGCTCCTTCACTTGCAAGTCAACATCTTCAACACTAAGTCCGTTCAGAACTTCAATCAGGTGAAGATCTTCAGATTGCCGAGTCTCTAGATTGTTTGATCCGTCAGACTCTACATTCTGGTTCACTTGAGATTTCCTTGGGACTTTCTTCTTGCGTTTTGAAGATTTGACTGTAGTGGTGACTTTGAATTTTCCCATTACATCCTCTTTAACTTGCAAATTAGAAGTTTCCTTCATATCTGCTTCGGCTTGACCGGCTTTGACAAAGTGTTTATGCAGACCATGTGGATCAGGCACAATCTCTTTATCATCAAACTTTGAAGAGGAGTGTTTATTCTTCTTTTTCTTTTTCCTTTTGACTTTGCAAGCATTGGCATTGAATGAGATTCCCGGCTTCTCATCTTCTATTGTAGCTACAATGTCGACTTTATTTTGCATGTTCTGCTCAGGATTCCTGTCAATATAAACACTAGCAGACTTGCACGAGGCATTATTGGCAAGTGTATCATTTAACTGGTTATCACAAACAGAAACAAGATGAGGTATGGCAGCACTTGGTATGTTTTTCTTAATGATACCGGGCACCGAGTCATGATTGTGATTTAAGGGAGATGCAGGACTACTTGAGCTGTTGAACATGCTACTAAAGTAATTCTTTGCCCATCTCAACCTATCAATCTCAGTCTTGACTTGGTTGTAATCATTTCTAGCATTGGTCAACGCTTGTTCAGCATCAGTCAATGCCTGTTCTAGAGCAATAACTCGATTTTTCAAAAATCTTTCATTTTCAAAACATTTCTAATTTATCTCCTCTAGTGACTTGATTTGAGTTAAAAAGCCATCTTCCTTTTGGTCATTGGCATTAACTTTATCAGCTAAAACTTGATTATATTGTCTATAATTCTTAACAAGTTCAAGACATTCATTAGTACAAGCTTCAGTTTTCACATGAGGTGGCAATTCATAAACTTGAGCTATTCGATCAAAAACATATCTAGCAATAATTACATGAGGATCATTCATGGTCCAATCGATGATTTCCACTACCTTAATCAACTCATGGCCAATATTCTGATCATTAGAATCAGAATTGAGTGATTTAGGCTTAGCAACACTTGAACAATCCATGAAAATTGAGTAAACTTAGAAATTTAGCAAATTAGCGAATTTGATGAAAAACGATGTTTGATTGTATCAAAAGCTTTAGAATCTATCTAGAATCAATTCACAAACCTGTAGCAGACTCAAACATGCACAAATTCAGTCAAATAAGCAAAACATAAAAATTTAGAAAATCACAGCCTTGTTCTTCAACTTGAGATTTTGGTGAAAATCAAAGTTGTTCAAAAAGATGAGATGAAAGCTCCAATACATTAGGAATATGATCTAGATCAATAGTGAAAACTATACCAACATTCAAATCTGAGCCTAACACCTCCAATTTGTTCAAAAAGTGAGTTTAAGAAAAGTTTTAAAAAATTCACTAAATCTGCTAACAAGGATTCAAATCTTGATGAAAATGAGTTTGGATTGCTTCAATGATTTTAGTTTTAGGTTACTAATACTCGAAAATCATCAATTTACCAAAAACAAACTCGAAAAAAGAATTAAAATTTTAACCTGTATGAGCAGACACGAACAAGATGATGATGAACAACCAATTTTCTCCAAATGATGATTTGAGAACACCAATAGCTTCGTGTGATGATGTAGATCAATACTCAAAACTGTAGCAACACCCAAAAATCAGCAAATCAATCCAAAAAATGAAGAACAGTGACTTTATGTTCTTGAAGTGTTCTACCCGTTTTTGAACAAAAACAGCCCAAAAACCTATCCAACTGATCTCTAATGATGAATTTGATGATGAAATCAGCTTCCAAATGTTATTTCCACTTGAGAAGCAACCTTCGATCTTCAAAAACTTCACCAAAACGAGCTAAATCTTGCAAAATCCTCAAGAACAAAAAGGGTTTTGTTCATACCGAAAGCTCTGATACCAATTGTTAGGTCCTCTTAGATCCGAGAATTTCACAAGTACGAGATCAAACACGGCGGAATCCTAGTTTGATCAAGAAGCTCAATCACACAATCAATGAAGAACACAAGAACAATCTTTAAATTCTCAATGTTTATTGCTATATTGAAAAACTCAAATGGATTACAAGTGTTCAGAGGAAATGGAGATTTACACCTTAGAAAACACACACTTAGGCTACCTCACCAACCTCTCTCAAAATAACCTAAGTGTTCTATTTATAGCAACAACAAAGAGTGAAACAAAGTTAAACAAAATAAGCTACGTTTGAGGTAAATGACCAGCTGAGTCGGCTCGGCTAAACCTTGACTCGCGTGTCATCTTGAGTGTTGTTGAAGTTGACTTGAATAGAATGGCTTGAACATCGAGAAATTCATCAAACAGATCAATGCAGGCAGAAGCAGATCGTTAAACTGAACAGGTCAAGTCGTTAGGCTCACATTTACTGGGTCAGGTCGTTAACCACAACAGACCAAGTCGTTAAGCCATGTTCTTCATGCAGGTCGTTAGGAACGGTCTGCCAAGTCGTTAAGAACAACTGCAGGTCGTTAGGAACAAATCAGCCAGGTCGTTAATCTCAGCAACAGTCAAATCGTTAAAACCATCAGCAGCAGATCGTTAAGGCCAATGACTACCCAAGTCGTTAAGAACAAATTAGGCAGATCGTTAACCTCCAACACTTAACAAACTAAATTTTCCCATAACAGACTGAACTTCATGCACATCGAATCTATTGATTGCTTCAGATAACTACCAATATTTTATAACTCAAGTACATTACTTCAACCTCAGAGAATATGTTAGATCCACGGAATCTTCATGTTTCAGATACTTGACCCGTTTAGAATCGATCATTGAATATTGTCATCTTCACTTAGTCAACGGACTAGACTGGAATATCTTGGATGTTCCAACATTCACATCTTGTTTGTGATCCTCGGTATCCCAGTCACAAATGGAAGAGCATAATCCGAGATTAAGCATGCCATTGAATAGTTTCAATGAATCTCAAAAGGAAACCTACCTTTATGAAATTTGCAATTAGATTACGGCATCCCTCTTCTAAGTTGTAAATTTTATAGTTGGATCAAACTCGTTTTTCTTATCCAACTTTAACTATTTCTTTTAAAGAGAAAATGTCTGCTCCTACCGATGCTTCTGGTTCCTCCTCCTCTACCCACAACAATTCTCCCTGTTGGCATCTGCTCAAAGGTGATATTGGACGGCTCCAACTACAACGACTGGATGCGTAACATCAAGATGGCCCTTCGTTATGAAGACAAGGAGTATGTCCTTGAAAAGGAGCTAGTTGAAATTGACCAAGAGAAAGCCACTGCTGATGAATTAGCCGCCTACAGGCAACATGAAAAGGATGCAACAAAAGTTACTTGCATCATGGTTGCCACTATGACCCCTGAGTTGCAAAGATTCTATGAGGATTACTGGCCGTACGAGATGAACAAGGACCTTATGGAAAAGTACCATAAGCGAGCTCGTCAAGAAAAGTACGACATAGTAAAGTCCCTCATATCAAGCAAGATGAAGGACGGGGAATCTGTTAGCTCCCACGTGCAAAGAATGAAACGCTACGTGGATCAACTTCTGAGGTTGGGTGTGCACTTTGATGAGGAATTAGCTATTGATATAGTCCTGAACTCCTTACCAAGTTGTTATGATCAGTTCATCTTGACCTATCATTTGAACAACACTGAGACCACATTGGCTCGGTTACACAACCTCCTGAGAACAGCTGAAACAGGAATGAAGGGAAAAAGTGTTGCCACTGCTCCTGCTAATACTCCCATTCTAGCCATTGGTCAAGGAAATGGGAAGAAGAGGAAAGGTCCTCCCAAACAAAACTGGAAGGGAAAGTCTCATATAAAATCCAGTTCTGATGTTGCCCCTGTCTCTGATCCTAAAGAGGCCACTTGCTTCTATTGCAACGAAAAGGGGCATTGGAAACGAAGCTGCCCAAAGTATCTGCAAGATCTTAAGGATGGCAAAGTGAAACCATCTTCTGCAGGGACTAAGAAAAAGTGAGGATGTGGAGCATGGTAGAATGAACTTGATCATGGGGAATAGGCGATCTTCACCTGTCACCAAGATTGGAGTTTATAGTCTAGTGCTTAGTAATGGTTTTAGTTTGGATTTATTGAATTGTTGCTACTCGTCAGAAATGACACGACACATTATCTCTTTTCATGCATTGTTCAAACAAGGTTTTAGATATTCTTTCAATGATGAGAATGGTTCTATTTCTGCTTATAAAAATGGTGTTTTTTATTTTGAAGCTTTACCTTGCATGGTGTGTATGAAACTGTGATGTGTGTAGACAAATTAGGCAATAGTGTATTTCAAATTGATTCGTCTAATGATATAGACAAAGCATGTTTGTGGCATTGCCGTCTTGGACACATTAACAAGAAACGCATGGAACAACTCCAATAGGATGGCGTGTTGGAATCATTTGACCTAAGGCCAGATGATACATGCGAATCTTGTCTTTTGGGTAAGATGACAAAATCTCCTTTTACTGGATCTTGTGAAAGAGGTGAAGGTTTGTTGGATCTCATACACACAGACGTGTGTGGGCCCTTCAGATCATCCACAAGGGATGCTAATCGATTCTATGTAACTTTTACTGATGATTATAGCAGATATAGTTATATCTACTTAATCAAGCATAAGTCGGAAACCTTTGAAAAGTTCAAAGAGTTTAAGCAAGAAGTCGAGAATCAATTAGGCAGGAAGATAAAGATGCTCCGTTCAGATAGAGGCGGAGAGTATCTTGTTAGAGCATTTTGTGTTGTCTAGTGCTAGGTCTTGATAGTTTGAATATGTAAATTTATATGTTTGTGTTTTATAGATCCAGCGGATCAGTGGCGGATCAGGTGGTACGCCGGACCACCTGATACGCTAGTAAGTTGGTCCGCTGGCCAGTCTCTATAT
>JBCNJP010000025.1:10423027-10448465 GCA_039602395.1 Deinandra increscens subsp. villosa | reverse complement strand
CTTGGTGGCTGTGATACATTGAGAGTGACTGGGTATAGTGACGCCAGCTTTCAAACAGATAGGGATAATTTCCGTTCTCAAACTGGCTGGATCTTTACCTTAAATGGAGGAGCAGTTACTTGGAAAAGTTCCAAGCAAGAGACAGTGGCTGATTCTACTTGTGAATCAGAGTACATAGCAGCAAGCGAAGCATCAAAGGAGGCGATTTGGCTGAAGAATTTCATCGGTGATCTTGGAGTCGTGCCGACCATCAAGGAGCCAGTGGAACTTTTCTGTGATAATGAAGGGGCGGTTGCTTTGGCAAAGGATGCAAGAGATAATCGCCATTCAAGACATATCGACAGAAAGTACCATTTCATCAGACATAAGGTAGAAGAAGGGTACCTCGCTGTGAAGAGGATATCATCTAAAGAGAATCCTGCAGATCCATTCACAAAGGGTCTGAGTAGGATCCGACACCATCAGCATGCTAGAGGCATTGGTCTGAAGGATGATGTTATTTTTAGTAGTTAGGTTGAAACTTATTACAAAGTAAATGTAATTGACTTTTGGTGATTGAATAATGGAGAATTATTTATGAGTTTGTTTACTACCTTTTGTCAATTGTTTATTATTGTGTTTTGCATGTTTTACTTCCCGAATGATTAGATTATTCAAAAACTCCACAGTCAATCATACTTTTGGAAGTAAGTAGTGAATTAAGACTGTCATGAATGGAATTGTAGATTGTCTAAGGAGTGTTAGACATGGCAATGGCATTGCTGCAATATTCATGAGTACTTTGAAATAGAGATTAAAGTATTGGATTAACCCACGCTCAGAGAATTACTTCATGGAATTCATCACGGGTAATTCTGAGACGATAATATCTTATAATCTTTAAACGGAGATATATGAGTTGTGGTTTACAAGTCAGTTGTGCATTGATGACGCGTAAACGCATTGGTAACTCGATGTTATAAAACGTGTTGTTGTGCATGATTTGATGAGTAGATGGTGCAAGCATATAAGTCAAAGTTTATTCGTTCCTTTTGCCCTAACGGGAAAAGCGATATCTTTGGGCCCCTCGGTGATTTGATGTTGACTTATAGTGCCGGGCCCGGTCAGAACTGAATTGATGTGTTCGATTGGAAGTTCTAAAGTCATTACAAATCGGAAATCGGGAAACAAAGTACTGAACAATGAGATTGATTATATTCCATGTCTCATGTTCAAATGATATCTTGTAGAACGAAGGATTATATGATCTCTTATCTTAGGACACATAACTGACTAGGTCAGAGTTCGACAGCGTTCATTGGAAGCTACAATTTGCTGATCAATTAGGAAGTTACAATGGCAATAATAGTTATTAGACTTATCCAAGTGGGAGACTGTTGGATTAGGTGTCTAAGCCTATAACTATAATTGATAGCAGCACAGTCCTTTTGGGTTGCCCTCAAGACTCGGCATATGGAGAATTAATAAAAAGGGGAAAAAGAAATGGTTTATTAATTATTATGGTTTAATAATTAACTAGACAAAAACTATTTGGGAGGTTAATTAACAGTTTGGTTAATTGAAAGGGATAAATAATAATTAATCAATAGTTGGTTAAATTAGGAATATTGTCTATCCCACATGGAAGATTTCGAAATCCCTTAGGCATAAGGGAATTTCGAAATTTTGCATGTATCCCACATTGGTGGGATTACAAAGTAAGGAGGTTATCCAAGGCTATAAATAAAGGCCTTAGGAATTCATTCCAATTCGCTCATCAAGGCTTGAGTATTCGCCTCCTTCTTTCTCCCTCCTTGTGGAAGAACTCCTTATAGTTCATCCCACCCTTAGTTTATATTCTTCTTCGAGTCCTTGGGTGTGATCCCATTAGAGGCACGACGCTTGTGGTGCTTGCTTCCTTGAAATCAAGAAGGATTATTATAGTTGTTTACTATAACAACTAAGAGGTATGTAACCCTATCTGTCTTAGTAGCTTATTTATTTATTTTGATTGTTTGCTAGGGTTCATGATATGTTCATAGTTATAGGTTCAATAGTGAAAACATAGATCATGTTTTAGGTTGCATGCACCCTTAATTGTTTAAGTTTGCTTGTAGTGCCTGAAACCCATCAGTGGTATCAGAGCATAAGGCTTGTTTTCAATTGAATTAGCTATAATTGTTGAACTGTTAGGAGGCTCACATTCGATTTTAGGTATTAGGATTTTTTGAAACCCTAATCTTGCCCCCTAAGTTTCGAATGCCTTTAGGATAAGGATTAATTTAATAGTTTAAATTTATTATCCTATTATTATTATTATTATTGATATATAATAATGGTATTTTTAAAAGTTTTAAAAATACACCTTATACTATATGTATGATTAAAAGCTTAATTGTTATTATATGTATAAGAACAACAGTCAGTCAAATCAATAGTAGGCCTCATTCACGAAGCTAGTCTATAAGGGGGGTATAAGGAAACTGCCTATAAAATGGTAGTTGAATGGGTGTCCATTCTCACCCACCGCTTCCTTGATTAGTGGAGGGTCGTTAGCCGAACGGGTTTGATAGGACTAAATTTAATTCCCATTAAAAGTATAATGACATTAAAAGTAACTAAACCTTTTATTATAAATTCCTAGTTACTTTAGGAAAAATGTGAATTTGTATGCTAACCCATGAAATTGCACATTACACTTTATAAGTCATTAGTGGAGCGTGTGTGGTTAACCGGCACACTAATAGGGACTAATAAAGAGTTGTAATGGGTATCTCAAAAATTATTATTGTTGATGGAGCGTGTGTGGTTAACCAGCACATCAATTGAGATGATAAATGACATTGAGGTTACCAAGCACATTTGCATGGTTATTCACATCTTGTTTGTGATCCTCGGTATCCCAGTCACAAATGGAAGAGCATAATCCGAGATTAAACATGCCATTGAATAGTTTCAATGAATCTCAAAAGGAAACCTACCTTTATGAAATTTGCAATTAGATTACGGCATCCCTCTTCTAAGTTGTAAATTTTATAGTTGGATCAAACTCGTTTTTCTTATCCAACTTTAACTATTTCTTTTAAAGAGAAAATGTCTGCTCCTACTGATGCTTCTGGTTCCTCCTCCTCTACCCACAACAACTTCTCCCTGTTGGCATCTGCTCAAAGGTGATATTGGACGGCTCCAACTACTACGACTGGATGCGTAACATCAAGATGGCCCTTCGTTATGAAGACAAGGAGTATGTCCTTGAAAAGGAGCTAGTTGAAATTGACCAAGAGAAAGCCACTGCTGATGAATTAGCCGCCTACAGGCAACATGAAAAGGATGCAACAAAAGTTGCTTGCATCATGGTTGCCACTATGACCCCTGAGTTGCAAAGATTCTATGAGGATTACTGGCCGTACGAGATGAACAAGGACCTTATGGAAAAGTACCATAAGCGAGCTCGTCAAGAAAAGTACGACATAGTAAAGTCCCTAATATCAAGCAAGATGAAGGACGGGGAATCTGTTAGCGCCCACGTGCAAAGAATGCAACGCTACGTGGATCAACTTCTGAGGTTGGGTGTGCACTTTGATGAGGAATTAGCTATTGATATAGTCCTGAACTCCTTACCAAGTTGTTATGAGCAGTTCATCTTGACCTATCATTTGAACAACACTGAGACCACATTGGCTCAGTTACACAACCTCCTGAGAACAGCTGAAACAGGAATGAAGGGAAAAAGTGTTGCCACTGCTCCTGCTAATACTCCCGTTCTAGCCATTGGTCAAGGAAAGGGGAAGAAGAGGAAAGGTCCTCCCAAACAAAACTGGAAGGGAAAGTCTCATATAAAATCCAGTTCTGATGTCGCCCCTATCTCTGATCCTAAAGAGGCCACTTGCTTCTATTGCAACGAAAAGGGGCATTGGAAACGAAGCTGCCCAAAGTATCTACAAGATCTTAAGGATGGCAAAGTGAAATTATCTTCTACAGGGACTAAGAAAAAGTGAGGATGTGGAGCATGGTAGAATGAACTTGATCATGAGGAATAGGCGATCTTCACCTGTCACCAAGATTGGAGTTTATAGTCTAGTGCTTAGTAATGGTTTTAGTTTGGATTTATTGAATTGTTGCTACTCGTCAGAAATGACACGAAACATTATCTCTTTTCATGCATTGTTCAAACAAGGTTTTAGATATTCTTTCAATGATGAGAATGGTTCTATTTCTACTTATAAAAATGGTGTTTTTTATTTTGAAGCTTTACCTTGTATGGTGTGTATGAAAATGTGATGTGTGTAGACAATTTAGGCAATAGTGTATTTCAAATTGATTCGTCTAATGGTATAGACAAAGCATGTTTGTGGCATTGCCGTCTTGGACACATTAACAAGAAACGCATGGAACAACTCCAATATGATGGGGTGTTGGAATCATTTGACCTAAGGCCAGATGATACATGCGAATCTTGTCTTTTGGGTAAGATGACAAAAATCGCCTTTCACTGGATCTTGTGAAAGAGGTGAAGGTTTGTTGGATCTCATACACACAGACGTGTGTGGGCCATTCAGATCATCCACAAGGGATGCTAATCGATTCTATGTAACTTTTACTGATGATAATAGCAGATATAGTTATATCTACTTAATCAAGCATAAGTCGGAAACCTTTGAAAATTTCAAAGAGTTTAAGCAAGAAGTCGAGAATTAATTAGGCAGGAAGATAAAGATGCTCCGTTCAGATAGAGGCGGGGAGTATCTTAGTATCGAATTCCACGACTATCTCAAGGAATGTGGAATAGTTTCACAATTGACACCTCCTAGGACACCACAACTTAATGGTGTGGCTGAGAGACGCAATCGAACCTTGTTGGACATGGTTCGTTCCTTGATGAGTCGAGCAAGAGAAGCATCAAAGGAGGCGATTTGGCTAAAGAATTTCATCGGAGATCTTGGAGTCGTGCCGACCATCCAGGAGCCAGTGGAACTTTTCTGTGATAATGAAGGGGTGGTTGCTTTGGCAAAGGATGCAAGAGATAATCGCCATTCAAGACATATCGACAGAAAGTACCATTTCATCAGACATAAGGTAGAAGAAGGGTACCTCGTTGTGAAGAGGATATCATCTGAAGAGAATCCTGCAGATCCATTCACAAAGGTTCTGAGTAGGATCCGACACCATCAGCATGCTAGAGGCATTGGTCTGAAGGATGATGTTATTTTTAGTAGTTAGGTTGAAACTTATTACAAAGTAAATGTAAATGACTTTTGGTGATTGAATAATTATGAGTTTGTTTACTACCTTTTGTCAATTGTTTATTATTGTGTTTTGCATGTTTTACTTCCCGAATGATTAGATTATTCAAAATTTCCACAGTCAATCATACTTTTGGAAGTAAGTAGTGAATTAAGACTGTCATGAATGGAATTGTAGATTGTCTAAGGAGTGTTGGACATGGCAATGGCATTGCTGCAATATTCATGAGTACTTTGAAATAGAGATTAAAGTATTGGATTAACCCACGCTCAGAGAATTACTTCATGGAATTCATCACGGGTAATTCTGAGACGATAATATCTTATAATCTTTAAACGGAGATATATGAGTTGTGGTTTACAAGTCAGTTGTGCATTGATGACGCGTAAACGTATTGGTAACTCGATGTTATAAAACGTGTTGTTGTGCATGATTTGATGAGTAGATGGTGCAAGCATATAAGTTAAAGTTTATTCGTTCCTTTTGCCCTAACGGGAAGAGCGATATCTTTGGGCCCCTCGGTGATTTGATGTTGACTTATAATGCCGGGCCCGGTCAGAACTAAATTGATGTGTTCGATTGGAAGTTCTAAAGTCATTACAAATCGTAAATCGGGAAACAAAGTACTGAACAGTGAGATTGATTATATTCCATGTCTCATGTTCAAATGATATCTTGTAGAACGAAGGATTATATGATCTCTTATCTTAGGACACATAACTGACTAGGTCAGAGTTCGACAGCGTTCGTTGGAAGCTACAATTTGCTGATCAATTAGGAAGTTACAATGGCAATAATAGTTATTAGACTTATCCGAGTGGGAGACTGTTGGATTAGGTGTCTAAGCCTATAACTATAATTGATAGCAGCACAGTCCTTTTGGGTTGCCCTCAAGACTCGACATATGGAGAATTAATAAAAGGGAAAAGAAATAGTTTGTTAATTATTATGGTCTAATAATTAACAAGACAAAAACTATTTGGGAGGTTAATTAACAGTTTGTTAATTGAAAGGGATAAATAATATTTAATCAATAGTTGGTTAAATTAGGAAATTGTCTATCCCACATGGAAGATTTCCAAAATCCCTTAGGCAAAAGGGAATTTCGAAATTTTGCATGTATACCACATTGGTGGGATTACAAAGTAAGGAGGTTATCCAAGGCTATAAATAAAGGCCTTAGGAATTCATTTCAATTTGCTCATCAAGGCTTGAGTATTCGCCTCCTTCTTTCTCCATCCTTATGGAAGAACTCCTTATAGTTCATCCCACCCTTAGTTTATATTCTTCTTCGAGTCCTTGGGTGTGATCCCATTAGAGGCACGACGCTTGTGGTGCTTGCTTCCTTGAAATCAAGAAGGATTATTATAGTTGTTTACTATAACAACTAAGAGGTATGTAACCCTATCTGTCTTAGTAGCTTATTTATTTATATTTGATTGTTTGCTAGGGTTCATGATATGTTCATAGTTATAGGTTCAATAGTGAAAACATAGATCATGTTTTAGGTTGCATGCACCCTTAATTGTTTAAGTTTGCTTGTAGTGCCTGAAACCCATCAGAAATGACATGGGATGAACTCAAACAACTGCTGCGTGATGAGTACTGTCCTAGGGATGAAATACAGAAGCTTGAATCTGAATTCTAATATCTGTCCATGAATGGAGCCGACATTGCTAGATACACAAAGAGGTTCTTGGCTCACCTCTGTCCTACAATGATCACTCCAACGTACAAGAAGATCGAACGCTACATCTGGGGACTTGCACCACACATTCAGGGAAATGTCCTTTCCTCGAATCCTCAGGCCTTTCAGGTCGCTGTGCGTATGGCACACAACCTCATTTACCAAGCTAATCGTCAAGGTGTAAACTTTGGCAAGAAAGCATCTGAGAACAAGCCCTCTGATGTTAGTGCCACCCCATCATCAAGAAAGAAACCTGATAACAAGAGGAAGCGCCTGTTATGGAAGAATCGCGATGATAAGAACCTAGAGAAAGCCCAGTTAAGGAAACCGCACCGGTGAAGGTCTATGCCGCCACTGCTCCTTCATATCCTGTCCGCAAAACCGGTTACACCGGTACTACTCCTCTGTGATCCAAATGCAACCTTCACCACACTCTGGATTGTGGTAATGTCTACTGTAACATCTATAAGGTTAAGGGACATGTAGCACACGACTGCCCAAAGCGCACTTGCTACAGTTGCGAGGCTGTTGGGCACTACAAGAGTGAATGCCCGAAGATGAAGAATCAAGATGCTAACTAGGATAGGGGAAAAGTTTTCGTGATCAATGCCGGAGATGCCCGCCGTGACCCCAACACGGTGACAGTACGTTTCTACTAAATAACCATTATGCTTCTGTTTTATTCTATACTGGTGCCAATAGAAGCTTTGTGTCTACTGATTTTAGTTAATTGCTTGAAATCACCCCTGTTGCCTTAGACACTAAGTTCACAGTAGAATTAGCAAATGGTGATTTGATAGAAACCGGAATTATCTACCCGAATTGCCCGTTAGAACTCTCCAACCATTCTTTCTGTATCGACTTGATGCCTGTTGATTTAGGTAGCTTTGATGTAGTCATTGGAATGGATTGGTTAGCAAAGAATCATGCGGAAATCGTGTGTCATGAGAAGATGGTTTGATGGCCATTAGTAGATGGTAACACTCTGAATGTACAAGGCGAGAAGAGTGGAACCAAACTAAATATCATATCATGTATGAAGGCATGAAAATTCCTCCGTAAAGGTTGTCATGCCATTTTAGCATATATCACAGAGAGGAAACCAAAGGAGAAGTGTATCGAAGACGTTCCTGTTGTCTGCGAATACCAGGAAGTCTTTCCAGAAGATTTGCCAGGCCTACCCTCAAAACGACAGGTTGAGTTTCGCATCAACCTAACACCCGGAGCCGCCCCATTGCCAGGTCCCCTTACCGATTGGCACCGTCTGAGATGCAAGAGGTATCTATATAACTACAGGAGTTGCTAGATAAGGGATCATTCGTCCAAGCCACTCCCCATAGGGTGCTCCCGTGTTTTTCGTGAAGAAGAAAGATGGAACGTTCAGGATGTGTATCGACTATCGAGAGTTGAACAAACTAACTGTGAAGAACCGTTACCCACTTCCAAGGATTGATGACTTATTTGATCAACTTCAAGGATCATGCTTCTATTCCAAGATTGATCTAAGGTCGGGGTACCATAACTCTGAGTTAGAGATGAAGACGTCTCGAAGACATCGTTTAGAACACGCTATGGTCATTACGAGTTCCTCGTTATGCCATTTGGTTTGACTAATGCACCAGCCGTATTCATGGACTTAATGAATCGCGTGTGCAAACCATACTTGGATAAATTTGTTATCGTGTTCATCGACGATATTCTTATCTACTCGCGTAATAAGAAAGAACTCGAAGAACATTTGAGACGTATCTTAGAACTGCTGAAGAAAGAAGAGCTTTACGCGAAGTTTTCCAAATGTGACTTTTGGATTCGTGAAGTACACTTTTTGGGTCATGTGATCAACGACCGAGGTATTCACGTTGATCCGGCTAAGATTGAAGCAATCAAAGATTGGAGTAATCCCACGACCCCAACCGAGATTCGAAAATTCTTAGGTCCTGCTGGCTACTATCGCCGATTCATTGAAAATTTTTCCAAGATAGCCCAGCCTCTTACCACACTGACTCAGAAAGATAAGAAGTACACCTGGGATGATAAACCCGAAGCTGCTTTCCAGTTGTTGAAGCAAAAGCTTTGCGACGCCCCAATCCTATCCTTAGCAAACGAAATCGATGATTTCGTCGTATACTGTGATGCTTCGCATCAAGGCTTGAGTTGCGTACTGATGCAGCGTGAGAAAGTCATCGCTTACGCCTCTCGACAACTGAAGATTCACGAGAAGAATTAAACGAATCACGACTTAGAACTTGGAGCCGTTGTCTTTGCCCTCAAAATCTAGAGGCACTACCTCTATGGGACTCGGTGTGTCATATTCACCGATCACAAGAGCCTCCAAAACATCTTTAACCAGAAAAAGCTGAACATGAGGCAACGACGTTGGGTTGAACTACTTAACGATTATGAATGTGAGATTCGTTATCACCCGGGCAAGGCTAACATTGTAGCTGATGCTTTAAGAAGGAAAGAACATGCCAAACCGCGTCGTGTTTGAGCATTAAGTATGACCATACGCTCGAATCTCACGTCACAAGTTCGTGACGCTCAAATCGAAGCTCTTAAGCCTGAGAATCTGGAGAACGAGTGCCTACGTGGCATGGAGAAATAACTGCTTGAAAAGCCTGATGGAACCATGAATTTTATAGATAAACTATGGGTACCTAGCTTTTTGAGAAAGCTCGTGTTCGATGAAGCCCATAAGTCAAGATATTCCATCCACCCAGGATCGGACAAAATGTATCATGGTCTACGGGATCACTTCTGGTGGCCGAACATGAAAGCCGAGGTAGCTACCTACGTCGGTAAATGCTTGACGTGTTCAAAGGTAAAAGCCGAATACAAGAAACCGTCCGGACTACTGACACAACCGATCATTCTAGAATGGAAATGGGAAGAAATATCTATGGACTTTATCACCAAGCTGCCTAAAGCTAGATCTGGTTGTGATGTTATCTGGGTAATAGTGGATCGACTGACGAAATCCGCTCACTTCCTGCTGATTAAGGAAACCGATAGTATGGAAAGACGGACTAAGATATACATGAAGGAAGTCCCTCCAAAAAGCGTGATAGCCGTTTCACTGCGAACTTCTGGAAGTCCCTCCAAAAACCTTGGGTACTCGCCTTGACATGAGTACCGCGTACCACCCCCAAACCGACGGACAAAGCGAGCGAACGATCCAAACGCTTAAGGATATGCTACGAGCCTGTGTGGTCGACTTCGGACCTAATTGGGATGAGCATCTCCCACTTGCCGAATTCTCTTATAACAACAGTTATAACACTAGCATCCAAGCCGCTCCGTTCGAAGCACTTTACGGAAGAAAGTCCAGATCTCCGCTTTGCTGGACTGAGACCGGTGACAGTCAACTGACTGGCCCGAATTAATCTTTGAAACGACTGAGAAAGTGTTTCAAGTGTGTAACCCACTGAAAGCTGCTAGGGATAGACAAAAGAGCTACGCCGATAACCACCGCAAACCCTTGTCCTTTGAAAAGGGTGACCGCGTCATGTTGAAAGTGTCACCTTGGAAAGGTGTCATCCGGTTCGGCAAACGAGGAAAGCTTAACCCTCGTTACCTTGGTCAATTCGAAATCACTGAGACAATCGGACCGGTAGCTTACCATCTACGTCTACCTACAGAGCTAAGCAGTGTGCATGACGTCTTTCACGTTAGTAATCTTAAGAAATGCTTGTCTGATGAAATGCTTGTCGTCCCACTTGATGAAATTCAAGTTGACGAAACCCTTCACTTTATCAAAGAACCTGTCGAGATACTTGACCGAGACCTCAAGAGACTGAAGCATAGCCGCATTCCCATTGTCAAAGTGCGATGGAACTCTCGACGAGGTCCGGAGTACACTTGGGAACGCGAGAATCAAATGCGTCAAGTACCCTCGTCTTTTCGGAAATGTCGCAGTCAACCAGTGACCAAGAACTGAATTTCGAGATGAAATTCTTCTAACTAGGGGAGAGTGTGACACCTCGTCCGAAAATCCAAGTCAAACCGTTTACTTTGACTTTTAGTTAAGTATTAATTATGCTTTATCTAATTTGATTACTGTTTAAACTGCTACTTACTGTGCCTGACTGTTAACTGATGACGTAAACCTAATCCCGCGTTTGTACTAGAAGCGTATACCCGTTAAATGCTTAGAATTTTCATGTATAAATCATGGAACTTCAATAATAAGAAAAATAAATATAAAATGCATTTTTTTATTTTATTGAACTGGTGTCGAACGTTTATATAATCGACAGTGTCAAACTGATAAGCGATAGATCGTCTAAAACTATTCGATTTTAAACAATATGAACGGTCGAGCTTAAAACTGTTACAAACTGACAAACTGAAAACGCTATCCGTAACCCGTGCGAAAAAACTGAAAAAAAAACATAACTGATTTCTGAAAAACTTTTACTATCAACATAAACTATTGTTTTTATGAAATAAAAACATCACGAACTGAATTCGTTGTCAAGACTTAAGCCAAACTCTAACCGAACACCCAATTGGGCCCAACTTGGCGCAATAGGCCCAATAAGCGTAAACAATAAAACCGAGCCCGAAGCTTTTACCCATTACTCAAACTTGATGTTCCGGTAAATCGTGGCGACCCGTAACCTCAATCGATGCATAACGGGCCCAGGCCTCGAACCGACGCCCCGTTTGGACCCGTACGGCCCATAACTGACGAACCGGTCCAATCACACTTTTCTTTTAAATATTTTGGCCCAAACATAAGCTCAATTTAAATGGATTTATTTTTATAAATTGAGCCCATCAACTTTGCATTAAGTTTTATAAAATGGATTAACATCTTTAAATTTTATAAAAATTTATCACCACCTTTTATTAATTTTTATACTTTTATGATTTATAAAAGGTATGATTTTAGTCATCACCTCCCTTTATGTATTTTTATAAAACTCCTACAATGCATATTCTATTATTATAAGACATGACAAGTTTTATAAAAATAAGTCACCTACATGGATTGTTTTTATAAAACTTGAGTAGGAGAATTTTTTTTAGAAAGTGTGAAGAACACTTAACCACCTCACAACCCTATTCTCCTAATCCTATCTCTCATCATTGGAGAATAGTACTTGGAGACTTACCTACTCTAATCACCACCAACTCTACCTTACACTTACACCAACACTCAACCCCTCAAGTTCACTCCCTCACTCTCCCATCTCCCTCATGATCGGCAACCTCAACCCCTCCCTTTCTCCATCACATAAGCAGCAACGGCAAGAAACCACCACCTCCGTATCCTCTTTTACTTTTCTTTTTTTTTCTTCTGCCGAGAACAGCCCCTAACACCACCATCACCTTTATCCTCCACCACCTTACTCCTGCTGCCATGAGACCACCGTGAGCCATCCACCACAGCCTCCCTTCCTTTTCTGTTTTTCCGGCCTACACAACCCCTCACCACCGTCGCCAATCGCTGTCATCACCACCACTGCAGCCCTCCCGTCCCCTTTCTTTTTCCGGCCAGAACAGCCCCTCCCCTTCCGTTCCAGTCGTGAACCACACCAACCAGCACCACATTCATCCACAACCACCGCCAGCAATCCATGGCCACCACTTCCTCCTCCTCTCTAGGTGTTGCCGCTGCTACTGCCGAGACCCACTGCTGTTGCTGCCCGAACTGCTGCTGCCTTCCGCCACCCTACTGCTGTGCTGTCGTCACACTGTTGCTGCTGCTACCGCCTCATGCCACCAGAGCCAGCAGCGGCGGAGCTGCTGCGGTGGACAACCACAGGCCGCCGCCGCCCTCCACATTTCTCTCGGTTTTCTTTCCCTTCCATTGTGAGTCTTTTAACCAGTTCCGTATACGTTTCTTAAACATTATTAAACGTCCCAAACGATTCCTAAGTCTTGACAATCGAACCGTTACAACGTGAAGTTTTTCTAACGATCGTAAAACCGAACTACATCTCTTTCGTTTTCCTCTAAAACCTTAGATTTCAAGGTTTGAAAAATGTGGGTTTATGTGGTTATTTGATGATGAAAATCTATGGAAACTAAGTTTTATAACTTGTTAATTAACTATGATCATCTTATATTTAGTTACCATATGTTACATGTATAGACATTGTTGATTTTATGTGTTAATATGTTATGGTTCACTAGAATTGATATGATCATGATTATGTTATGACATAAAATGATAGAATTATTAGTTGTGATTTATATTGTTAATTATCAAAATCATGGGTTAATATGTTGCTAGTGACTATTATCATGGACTAAATATAATGTTTAGTGACACTTATGGACTTAGATTGGACATTAGGATTGTTAACTATGAGCTTGGACATGAAATGATAACACTAAATCATTTAAATGAATTTTTATAGTTAAAATAATTACTTAGTAATTTATAAAAATTACTAGGATGAATTAAACTATAAAAGTTGGCCATGGGATATTATATAAAATAGTCTCATTTTATATAAATATAAATTCTAAAAGAAAAAGACTTAAAAGCCTTGTTTAGATTTTATAAAGATAAAATGGATAAAATATATATAGATATATTTTATGTTCAAAAATGATAAGATATCATATTTTGAACAATTGACAAAAAGTATAAAACTTTGGATTTATACAAAAATGGAAACATTTTATGTTGGAGAATATTTCTATAAAACTCTTAAAAATTAAATCCCTAACCTTATTGGATAAATAAAGTTATTTAAAAATGATTTTATAAAAATAAATTTAAAAGACTTATAGAAATTATGAAAACATATTTTATACATTTTTGGATTATTTTAAATGAATCAAAATAATCAAAACGTTTTAACCGGATCGAATGTTTATTTTTAAACGTTTGAAATTGAAACGAAATCTTTAAACGATTTAAAAACGTTTTACGACGTAACGAATCGTAAGTAATTATTTTTTTCGACAAATAATTATCCTTAGGAATTTTAGAAACCCTAATTTGAGTTAAAATCATTTTGGTTTGTAAATATAATTATTTTAATGATAATTATAATTATATTAACTCAAAACCCTAATTTTCATAACATGAGTTTAATTATTACCACTGAATCAAGTGAGTTTCACGGCCCCTTTTCTTTACAACTGTTTTACACTTATGGGGGAGAAATCATGAACTAATAAAATGTTTTAACTTAATGTTATGGTTTACCTGTTAGCCGTATGATTATCTGTTCTCTTACTGATTGCCCAACAACTGGTACTTTATCGTTATAAACGTTAGTACAACTGAATCCCACCATTAGTTGATTTCAATTAGTTATGCTCGAAACGATAACTAGTGAATAGATCTATTTGGGTTGACAACCCTGCCCGGTTTGGTAGCTCCAATCCTGACTTCGTATATTGTCAAGGGGTACACGTCAGTTAATCTGCTCTGTTCGGTATCTCTTGGGCGAGGATACCATGGGTGGGTAAACCGTTAGTATTTGAAGTCAAGGTTAAGGTGAGATCATACAACTACAACAGTAAGCCAATATAACATTCTGAGTTTCCTGAAAACTGTTTTACAATCTTACTATCGAGTCCTAAACCTGTGAACCTCACCACTTTATGTTGACCTTTTAAACTCATGATTTCTCAGGTAACTAAGCTGATCATGAAAGCCGTGCAAATGGGACTTCGCCTTTATATTCGGACCTGCTTCGTTGGAGTCCTAGTCCCTATCTATCCTAAATAACTACTTTATGTTTTCAATAAATGAAACTTGACTTTTAAAGTTCAAATGTAAGACAATATCGTTTACCACTCTTTCCGCTGCAACAATTAATGATATTATGTTTTAATTAAGGTTTGAATTTAGTAGTAGTTGTTCTGTATATCTGTGACTATAATTCCATCTCGCTCACACCCAATCACTTGTCCGGGGTGTGACAAAGTCAAACAAGGTCAAAAGTTAACGTAAGTCAATTTCATAGCAATTTAACAAGGTAATCCTAGATCTAACATGAAAACCTAGATCTAACGTAATTTATCATGAAGTTTAAGGATCTAATTATATTTATTATGGATCTATTTAAATATAGCATGATTGTCAACTTTTGGACCTAAATCTAACCCTAATTAGCATACATGGGTGGATCTAAACATCTAAACATACAAAAGTCCAAGATTTATGACTTCCACATATAGATCTAACCCTAGTTATCATGCATATAATAGATCTCAACATTTTAGGAAATAGAAATACCGTCTTGATGATCATAACACATGGATTTAGCCCTAGATGACATGCATATTGAAGATCTAATCAAATGAACACATAAATTCCAAACTTGATAATCATATCATATTGATCTAGTCCTAAATAACATACATGAGATAGATCAAGTCATTTTGAAGCATAAAATGTGAGCTTGATAGACAAATCCCTAGATCTAACCCTAGATGACATGCTTTTCTAGATCTAAACATTTTATGTCATAAAAATGAAAATTCGATGATCAAATCATATGGATCTATTCCCTAATAGCATGCATGTAGAAGATCAAGGCATATCATAGCAATCCCTAGATCTACTCATATCATCAAGCAAAAACATAGATCTAGGCCAAAATCATCATAAAGCTTCAAACTCTTCATGAGAAGTCAATAGATCTAGAATATATCATCATTTTGAACATGATTATAACCCTAAATACCCATTAAGGGCTGATCTTGAAGAAATGGGATGATGATTAGCACATACCGGTAAGATGAAGAAAAGGGATGAAGAGGGAGGATCCAAGCCTTGATCTTCAAGCTTCAATCTTCAAAGGAGTAATTAGGGTTGGAAAAAAGAGATTTATAGAGGTTAATGGTTGTTCTAGAGGTTTGTGCATATATGTAACACATTCGGAGTCAGCGGAGTTACGAATGATGTTATTTACCTACGACTTTTTCCATTCCCGCTCACATCCAAAGCCGCCGTATGGTTGGAAATGCATATCTATAACACATTCGGACTCACAATTCGTTGGTGATGTGCTGCAAACACATACTGTTTTCCCATTTATTTTTGTATAGTAATTGAGTCGAGTTTTAGTTATTTTTACTTGTTTTTATCTATTTTATGGTATTTGAGCCTTAACGTGGTATTGAGCCATTTTTATATATTTTGGTGTGAGTTTAGATAATTATTAGAGTTGTGAATTTAATTAGATCAAATGCGCTAAAAATGGTTCAAATATATTTGTTTGTAGGTTGACATAAGAGCCAAAGGGATGGTATGACATTTCATTACAGATGGAGGGCAAAAAGAACTAATTATGAAGTTAAAAGGGCCGGCGTTGCATTAATGAAAGTTCACGGGGTTGAATTGAAAATATGTAAAAGTTACATGATTCATTGTGAAGTCGGCACAAGTAAATAAAGAAAAAAAAGAAAGACTAAAAAGATATATGTACCAGAATTCGATGATAGAAAGATTGTAAGATAATTATGGACGACAATTAATTCGAAGGGCTGATAAATTACGAGGATATATATTATCTTTTAGGTGAGTTCGAAAAGGGGAGAGACATACTCTCATTCGACGGAAATTATTGAGGAGAACCCATTAGAAACCCTAGGACAGAAAACAATTGAGACAAGGAGAAATAATTCGAACTAAGCAGCAGCTAAAAGTCATTCGGTTTAATTAGTGTTATTCTTGAACTCTATTTGTCATAGTTTCAATTTTATTTACACCACAATGTTTATAATTATGACTATGAATTTTGTGTTCTTGAATATTATGATTGTTGGCTTAATTTTTAGTATCACTTAGACCATTATGATGAATGATTAATCTTTTGTAACACCCCAAAATTTCATGACTTAAGGTATATACGTGTGCTATATCTGTTAAGTAGCTAAAATGCATATGAAGTAATATATATACATAGAATAGGGAAACGTCGGGATTCGCGTACGAATATTCAACACGACATTCGAGGAAACGTCAAGAAGTGAACTTTATAGAATAAGATAGAAGATAAAAAATAAAGACCGTAGTCACAAACGGATCTCAAATCCGAGTTATAACGAAGCGGGAAAACGCAAAATAGTGATTTGAGCCCGGTTTGTAATGAACCGTATTTAAGCATGAGCATCACTAAAATAACACCGAAGCAAAAGTAGAATATCAGGTATTATTAAATACTTGGTTTATAAAAGTTATATTAGACTCCCGTAATATATTAGTTATTCGGGAATTTTTATAAGTCGTCTGTGAAATATTAAATTATTTAACAGATTCAGAATACGAGGTATAATGCCTATTATATCCTAAAAATATCTAAATATC
The DNA here is from genome assembly GCA_039602395.1 of Deinandra increscens subsp. villosa. Lineage (NCBI taxonomy): Eukaryota > Viridiplantae > Streptophyta > Magnoliopsida > Asterales > Asteraceae > Deinandra > Deinandra increscens. The sequence continues at coordinate 10,431,273 of JBCNJP010000025.1, read as the reverse complement.
TTGGTGTTTCAATATCATTCATTGGAATGATTACTTCTTATGACTCATCAAAATTCTATCTTAGTCATATACTTATGTGTCTCTATATCATTCATTGGAATGATTACTTCTTAGGACTCATCAAAATTCTATCCTAGTCACATACTTATGTATCTCAATATCATTCATTGAAATGATTACTTCTTATGATTCATCAAATTATATCCTAGTCACCATTGGACGTGTCTAGACCATATTTCACAGCTTATATTATAAATAGGAGCCTTAGTTCATCAGATTCACTTGCTAATTCACAAATCAAAGCATAGAAAAACCCTAAAATGCTCAAGAACATTCATAGCTCGAAATCGGTTGATACAGGAGGTGTTAGGAGCTAATTTTTTTGTAGTCAAGCTTTATTAGGTATGTATTACAAAAGCCCTAAAGCAATTTTGTGATTCATGAAACTTAGATATGCTTTTTAGAAAAGATCCGAAATTAGGGTTCTTAAGCATGAATCTTTAAAATTGAGTAATCCATTTGGAGTTAAGGTCTGATTTTAGTATGTAAACTTAAAATAACATGTTTTAATAAAGTCCTAAGTTAGTTTCATGATTTGAAAAGGTTTGGTATGGTTTTGGGAAAACGGGTCAAATTAGGATTTTCTAGACGTTGTGCTGCACCAACAAAATGATCGGGATCTAATAAAGGTCACATCTTTTGAAGTATATCATGATACGATATTATGAAAAGAATCCCTGAATTTATTTGATGATAAAAAGGGTTTTAATAATAATTTGAGAAATTACGTCAAATTAGGGTTTTGGAATAAGATTATATAATATAAAATAATCTGGAGAGTATGTGAACTTGATTTTTTGTATAGTAACATGTTTATATATATAATAAGTATATATGAAGTTAAAATTAATAAATAATAAAGTATTGAATATACCGAGTTAATAGGATATTTAGAAGTTCGTGCGGACTAGAAGGGTAAGCATTAAAATAAACATAGAAAGTGTTTATTATATTAAATCTTGCGTTAACACCGTACAATATGCGATTAGGTTTAATTGGAAGGCATAGCAGAGGTTTTCTTTGAATTAACTGCTTTAGAGGATAAGGTGAGTTCTATGAGCCCACGTATAAATATTTTGAACTGTTTTGGGCTGATATACATATTGTCTTATGAAAATGCTTTGAAGTGTTTATAACTGTTATTATATGCATTGACTGTATTGAATATGTTATGTGATATTACTTTACCTTTAAATGATTAAGTGGTAAAGGAGTTGTTATTAGACATCATAGGGTAGTTATGTGCGAGAACAAGTGATGCCTTTTATTTATCAGAAATGAGGTGGATACGCCACCGGTACATCCTATATATAATCAGGGACGGTAAATTAGGGGATTGCTAATAAGATGTTTTGGATCAGATCATTAGAACATGAGAATGGTAATCCACAAGGTCACAAGGGTTGTCAAGTATTAAGTGAGGGCTTCTGAAATAGGAAGTTTAATAGTGCTTCCCAATGGGGTGTGACTAACCGAACGATTAGTTCGTGAGGTGAAAACAAATAGCAATCAGCAATACTATTTTCCTTATATGGTACTTGGAACGAGAAGTGACAGAAAGATACATTATGACAAGTTCATAAAGTTAAGCTCGAGCAGATGGAATGGAAAGGATAGTCTGATAAGGAATAGAAAGTTAGACTATTTACGAGGCTTAGAAGTATACTGGGGTAGATGTGTTCTACTGAAAATGTGCCTAGTTATGTGTTATGGATAAATTTATGATGTTTTAAACTTAAATGACTATTTGCAGAAAAGGGTTTAACCAAACCATGTGTTGTGAGTTCTATGATCTCACTCTTTAAATGTTTTGGTATAATCCTATATGTTTTATACCTATCGAATGTTTATAAGGAAGGGGGCCGTTAGGCCCAAATGTTTGAAGTAACCATTTAAGGTTAAACTAAAGTTTCAACTACATAGAACTCACCAACGTAAGCTGACCTTTCCAAAATTATATGTATATATGTTAGGTCTTGGTGATGTTTAAAGTAGAAAGGGAATGGCAGATTAGATGGGAAAGCTATCAGGAAGGACTCAGTTGTAGTACCGGCATAGATATAGATAAGATTTAGTTATTAGATTCTGTTGTTATCTTCCTTACTGTTGTAACTTGGCATATATATAAATGAAAAGTTTTTAATTTCCGTTGCTTAGTTATCTCTGTTGTACCATGTGTTCATGAGTAAATCCGATACGTGACCCCTCCTGGAGCCAAGTCTGGGAGTGGGCGTCACAAGTTGGTATCAGAGCCTTGGTTTAAGAGATTTAGATACTAGCACGGTATCTAGACTTAAACTAGGACTTTTGGTAGACAAAGTAAGGTAAGATAAGGAATGTAAATGCCAGTCAGGATAGTTATGCCCATAGGAAAGAGGTCGCACAAGGAACATAGGAGGTAGGACTTAAGTTATGCAAGTGCGGAGAATACCCGATTACAATTAGCTACTGCAAGATATTTTACCCAAATGAACATATCATAGGTTCTAACTGTTGTGTGGCCAAGTGCAGGGTAGGTTAATTGACTGTATGATACATGGTCAGTTACTTGTAAAGATGCTTAGAGGACAGTAGTTTTAAATGACCGGTTTTAATCACCGGTAAAGAATGAAAAGAATGGTACGAACACTAGGGATGACTGTGATGAGAATAACTTGGTTTTGAACGCATTATAATCATATAAGTGCACGTATATAATTATCATGAATTAAAAATTTGGAGACTTCACGTCATAGAAGTTCTAAAATGTCAGACTATTTTTATAGGATGATGAATAGATATAATATTAATGATAGTCATAGTAGGATACGGATAGTACGCCCAATGCCAATTCAGATGTTAGCAGTAATGTAAAAACAAGTACCTTCAGCGAAGAAGAATTTCAACATAAGATAAGCATTTTCAAGGAATTCCGTAGTCAAGCTACCTTAGACAGCTTAGAATTACGTCTTCCTTAGGACAAATGCAAAGCCGTCAAGATAGATGACGATATGCGGATAAGACCGGTAATTCAAAATTTGTAGCAATGGCAAACTCAAGGGTGTGAATTCGACATTAGGAACTATCACACAGTGTACTGCACCAATGCGAGTAAATGATCAGTATTTGACAAATGTTTTTCTTAAGATCAATGCCAAGCTAGGAATAACGATAGATAAATTTGGATATTGAATAGACTAGCATAATGATACGCGCAACCTGTCTGTAAGTATAGGAAGGCTCGACTTCATATGCAAGGATCGTGATGGCTTGGCAATAAATATAGCAAAATATGGAAGTGCATGGGTCAAGAGGTAAGTCATACTCAAGTATGCCATTGACTCGGAGGCAAAACCAAGAAGTTGAAGAATGTACCAGTGACGTGTCAGATTCCGAATGAATTACCCAGAGAATCCAATGAGCAGCTCGTCAGATGAAGAAATGGAGTTTCAAAATCAACTCGAAGCTAGAAGCAACGCCAGAAGCAACAACGCTAGAAGTAGAAGCACCGTACCGGTTATCTCCATTAGAAATATGTAAATTTCTTTAGGTTAGATACCTCGCCTTAGGATACTCCAGCATTTTTAAGAAGAAAGATGAAAGCTAAGAATATGCATAGACTGCAAGAAGATAAAGAAGATGAGAAGAAGATATCCTTTGCCAAGTATCAGTAAACCATTCGACCAACTATGATGAGCATGACGATTGTCCGAGGTCATTCTGAGACCAGATTAGCGCCAGCTAAAGGATTAATAGTAAGCCTATAGAGAGAATGGCTTTTCGGAAGCAAAATGATCATTACAAGTTATTAGGAATATAGACTGAAATGACGAATGCCCATTTAATCCTTGAAGTCTCGTGGCTAAGCATACAAACAAATGAAGTTCTAAAGATCTCAAGGGAAGCGAAAGAATGCATGAGGCATTGGAAGGAAGTGCTAGAGATCGGGAAGAGAGGAAGGCTATATAGTGTGCAAATTGGCAAGAAGGAACCCCTAATAGATCCCTTCGAGATAGAAGGAGCAAGCCGATAAAGACACTCTAGTAGATCTTAGCTTCTTGAAGTTTAGTGAAACGATTTCCGCTAAGAGTTTTCAAGGATTGTAATGCCATTAGGTTGACTAAGAAAACGTCAAGACCTTTTGGAATCCTAATCAGTAGCAGGCATGAATGGAAGTAGCGAACGGATTAGCACAGGCATCGGTACAATCCTGACCGATTAGGCCTAGCTGGAGAATGCAGCAAGAGTATTTATACTCAAGGAATAAGATTATACATAGGATGTCCAAACTAGTTATTTTAAGTAAGTAATAAATAGTCATTACTTATACTGATTTTGTTGTGGTTAGAATAGTAATGTTGTCTTATACCAGACTAGTAATAGTACGCCTCTAGTTGTATCAAGGGTGTGGTAGATACACCACCAGTACATCCTATATACATACACTAGAATTAGTCTCGTGTAAGTAGATATTATGGGCCACTGTGGAAAACGAAGCAGTAGCATTCATGGATATGTATTACTTACTAACGAGTGAGTGAGGGACTATTGGTATCTAGAAGTAAAGTTCAAATCTTGCAGATTGCAGATAAATATTTATCGTATGCAGAAGATTAAAGCGTAATGGCAGAGGCTTCACAATTAATTTCAACCTTCCGGAACTGGAAGCATATTCCGGTGGAAGTCATAATCAAGCTACCCTATATATAGCTAAAGAATTATGACACCACCTAGATAATATGAAGTTGATTAAAGGAAGAGTTCCTTTAGTTTAAGAGACGTATTCTCCCAAAGCACTAACTAGATTGTTCATTAGAAATTTTTCCTACAAGAATTAGTATCCATGATAGAGATGCGGTTCACATTTTAATTGTGAACAAGATCAGTTGGTAGAATAATTGAGGTATTACCTTATAGGTAATAGAAGTAAATGATAGATTATTATAGAGAGTTTGTTGCGATTCTAAAATCGTAGCCTAGAACCAAGGTGGTTCATATGATGCATAAGAAGCATGAGAAAAGGTTCCGGATTAATGCTGAAAATTAAGGTGAAATGTGAGGATCTCATTTGTGAGTTATATCACAGTTTGAGCAGGTTTCGAGGAAGAAACCTTATTTAAGGGGGGTAGATTTGTAACACCCCAAAATTTCATGACTTAAGTTATATACGTGTGCTATATCTATTAAGTAGCTAAAATGCATATGAATTAATATATATACATAGAATAGAGAAACGTCGGGATACGCGTACCAATATTCAACACGACATTCGAGGAAACGTCAAGAAGTGAACTTTATAGAATAAGATAGATAACAAAAAAATAAAGACCGTAGTCGCAAATGGATCTCAAATCCGAGTTATAACGAAGCGGGAAAACGCAATATAGTGATTTGGGCCCGGTTTGTAATGAACCGTATTTAAGCATGAGCATCACTAAAATAACACCGAAGCGAAAGTAGAATATCAGGTATTACTAAATACTTGGTTTATAAAAGTTATATTAGACTCCCGTAATATATTAGTTATTTGGGAATTTTTATAAGTCGTCTGTGAAATATTAAATTATATAACAGATTCAGTATACGAGGTATAATGCCTAATATATCCTAAAATATCGAAGTATCTTGGTGTTTCAGTATCATTCAATGGAATGATTACTTCTTATGACTCATCAAAATTCTATCCTAGTCACATACTTATGTGTCTTAATATCATTCATTGAAATGATTACATTATGACTCATCAAAGTTCTATCCTAGGTTACATACTTATGTGTCTCAGTATCATTCATTGAAATGATTACCTTCTTATGATTCATAAAATTATATCCTAGTCACCATTGGACGTGTCTAGACCATATTTCACACCTTATACTAAAAACAGGAGCCTTAGTTCATCAGATTCACTTGCTAATTCACAAATCAAAGCATAGAAAAACCCTAAAATGCTCAAGAATGTTCATAGCTCGAAATCGGTTGATACAAGAGGTGTTAGGAGCTAATTTTCTGCAGTCAAGCTTTATTAGGTATGTATTACAAAAGCCCTCAAGCAATTTTGTGATTCATGATACCTAGATATGCTTTTTTAGAAAAGATTTGAAATTAGGGTTCTTAAGCATGAATCTTTAAAATTGAGTAATATGTTTGGAGTTAAGGTCTGATTTTGGTATGTAAGCTTAAAATAACATGTTTTAAGAAAGCCCTAAGTTAGTTTCATGATTTGAAAAGGTGTTGTATGGTTTTGGGAAAACGGGTAAATTAGGATTTTCTAGACGTTGTGCTGCACAAACTGAATGATCGGGATCTAATTAAGGTCCCATCTTTTAAAGTATATCATGATATAATATTATGAAAATAATACCAGCATTTATTTGAAGATAAAATGAGTTTTGATAATAATTTGAGAAATTACGTCAAATTAGGGTTTTGGAATAAGATTATTTAATATAAAATAATCTGGAGGGTATGTCAACTTGATTTTTGGTATAGTAACATGTTTATATAGATAATAAGTATATATGAAGTTAAAATTGATAAATAATAAAGTATTGAAATGTAAGGAACTTCAGTTTTGAAGTTTTCCGGTTGAACTCAAGTTTTGACAGTTCCGGCTGAAGTTGAAGCGGAACTACTACTCAAGCGGAACAGCAAGTTCAAGCGGAAAGAAGCAGTTTTGTCACTTTGTGAATATTCCGGGTGAACTCGATTATCCATCAGATAATGAGTTCAACCTGACTTTTCCTGAAAAGTCTTTTCTGCAGTCACATCCTGCAAAAGCTTCTCGTATGCTTCTACATCTGCCCAAGCCGCTCTCCAAAAGTAGATTTTTGCTGTCAACACGCAAGACGTCTCAAATGTCGAAGTTTATTCTTTTGGTAGCTTAGATTTGACTTTGTAATGAACGGTCTAGATTAGATCACATGAGATCAATGGCTGTGATTGATCTCATCTGCACTATATATAGCTTGTTATCTCTAAGTTTACAACAAGAGGTTATCACTTGTAATAGTATAGCTTTGAGTTAATGCAAATAGTGCCGAATATTCGATATCTCGTTGTCTCTACTATTTTTCAAATCAAGCCTTTACACTATGCAAGAGTCTAACATTGCTTAAGAAAAGTAAAATATAACTTAATTCCGCAAGGTTATATTTGCAAGTAAAGTGAATTGTTTAAGTTTAACTCTGACTTATATCGATCCAACAATTGGTATCAGAGCCATTGGCTCTCTACTTTGAAGACTTCTAGTGCTTCAAAGCTGATACTCTACTTGCATACTTATTTTCTTTAAGCCTTTTCTGTTTTACAAAACTGTTTTTCACAATGACTGATTTAACTCTTGGTTCACTGAACGTGTGACAACCGTCACTCCCCAAGTTAACTCCGTTAACTTCTTCCGTTAGTCCCGTTAGTTCCATTAGCGAGCCCGAGACCCGTTATTTGATTTATTTCATGTTTACATATGTTTACTTGTTATTTGACTTTAGTGACTTGGTTGTAAATTCGTTTCGTGACTTTATGTGCTAAATATGAAAAATTGCATTTTTATGCGAAACCGGGCCTTGCGGGTAAATTTGGATTTTTATGAATAAATGATAAATCTATATAACTCGACCAATATTGCATGTTAAATAATTTAAAGACTCTTGGACACATTTTTAGAAAATTTTACTTCGCAACTTTTTAGTAAAAACCCATCTAAATGAGTTTTTATACCTTATATGCTTAAATGAAACTTGAGGGGCCAAAGTGTAACTTTTTAATTAAACAAAATCTGCATTCTCCTTCCCCAATTCATTCACACGCATCACCATCTTCATCCCTCTCTTCACGGTTCTCACACGCACACACACCTACACTCAAAATTTTTCGTGAAATCAAGCTCTTGGAGGCGGATTCAAGCTTCTACAAGCTCCAAGAACATCAAGGAAGCTTCATCATCTCCTATTCTCTCTCAAAACCTGTAATTACGTCCATCAAGTAATACCAGATAGGGTCAAATACGTAATTGATTATTTAAGTTAAATGATTAAAGGACATAAATAAGATTTATATATATATATACATATCCGAAAATATATATATATATTTAGAGATATATATATAAATAATGTCTAACATTCTCCCACTTGGCCGAATGATCATTTATATGAGGTATTAGATAAGTCTGATCAGAATTTAATACTCATTTCAATTTTAAACCAAAA
>JBCNJP010000025.1:10405614-10422527 GCA_039602395.1 Deinandra increscens subsp. villosa | reverse complement strand
GAGCGAGTATCCCAGGTTCTCATGTTCATCAGTGAGGTGCCTAGCACTCTCGAGTTTATCGGCATTGTTTTCGTTAAGTTATTCTGTGTGGCCCATCGGACTCACGGTAAGCGGGTTAGTGACACTCACCTTTGGTTGCACTGCTACACTTCAAGTAATCCAAATATTGTTGTTTAACGAAGACCTAGAACACGTTTAGGTCTTAAGTATTAGTTTCGTGTCTAATCTTTACTTAACGTATCTATGGCCCATAACATAGCACGTTGCAACTATGACTCGACATACCGACACACGACACCAATGGTTGATCATAGATAAGGGTTCATATAAATCAGATATCAAACATGTTTCATCATGGCATAATCATGTAAGTCATGGCATGACACTTAAGCAAATTTCACAAGTTTGGTTTTTAGGTCAAGCCGTAGTTTCGCTAGCATAGTTTCGCTAGGCAGTTTCGCTAGGTGCACGGGCAGCACTTTCGCTAAACAATGCCCGGTAAACACAGTTTCGCTAGGCTAGTTTCGCCCGAAACTGCTGACGCAGTTTCGCTAGCCTAGTTTCGCAGGGAAACTGGTTTGAACTTTCGTTCAGGTATTTCGCTCGATAGTTTCGCTCGAGCTGGTCTGGTCAGGTTACCCGGCGACACTATAGTTTCGCTGGTCAGTGTCGCTGGAAGGAGATATAATTTCGCTACTTAGTTTCGCCCAGAGAACACACAGTTTCGCTGGTCGCGAAAAACATACGGATTTGCCTAAAAATCAACCTAACAGCTTCTGATCATACATGCAATTCATTATCTAGCATCCATAGGCATTTACCAACATAAATCAAGCAGCTTTATCATGTTTAACATGCATTTTAATCATCAAATCTCCAAAAAGCACATTTTAACCTAAAATGACCTAATCTAGCATAAATCATCATCATGGTATGTTTTTAAACGTAAAGTTGCTGACTTTATGGTAGATCTAGCATCCCTAAGCACTATCTCAGAAGCATACAAGTTTTCATGAAGGTTTGAGCATACTTTATAAAGAAACACATAGAAAACACATAAATAAAGGTTTTTGGGACTCACGTTTGGTTCAAGAATCGATAGAAGAGATGAGATGGTGGTCTAGAGGCTAAGATCTTGGTCTCTTGATGGTATTCTCGGCTGACCAGGTTCCAGAGAAGTGTATGTGTGTGTTGGTTGTGAAATGAGGCAAATGAGGCTACTAGGGTTCATTAAGTTTATTTATATCAGAGGCTAGTTTCGCTGGCAGTTTCGCTGGCCAGGCGAAACTAGCTCCGGTCACAAGTTAACGGGTAGTTTAGCTGGCTACCGGGCGACACTATAGTTTCGCCCGTTAGTTTCGCTAACTACCAAAACGGGTCAATTTTCACATAATCAAGTATTTACAATTAATCATGCTATTCTCAATGATAAGTCATGTATTTAAATCATATTGCACATAAGGACAATCAATGATGAGCACATAACACACATGGGCGGGTTCGGTGATCAACCAAAGGTCGTGGACGTATTCGGCCTAGTTAAGCATTAGTTACTAAGTTAACACTTATAACGTAACTAACGGGTTTGTCTAACGGAAGTTAACCTTGAAATTCTCGGGTGTCACACATCAAGTGTCACATTCTGATTTACAAGATAAAGTCGCAAGCTTGACAAAAGAAGACAAGTTGTTGACAAGGAATATTGACATTTATCAAGAGAGGGTGAATAAAGTTACACAAGAAGTGTATGATGCTCATGATAACATGCGAAGAGAAAATGTTTTTTCAAACAGAGTTTCAGAGCAATTAATTGATTCTGAAAAAGCATTGGGCGAAGCACAAAATAAGAAATCAGATTTGAATGTTGAGATTCTAGATCTTAATTGACAATTGAATAATCTGAAGAATTCGCATTCTTTTACAAGATATTTATGCATAGATGAGAATTTCAAGAAAGTTTTTGGAGGAGAAGAGCATAATCAAATTCCACACCCGGTTATTCAAACTGATCCATTTGTTGATGTCAAAGCTTCTGATGCAAAGCAAGATTATTCTAAATTTGCTACTGAGAAATCTGACAAGCAGTCATCCAAGTCATCTATTAAGCAAATGGAAAATGAGAAAGATGGAGTGAAGTTGTCTGAAGTACTGAGTTGGTACAAGCTAACAATTTAAAGGGCATTAAAGCTTCATTTACTCAAGCTGCTAAAGTTGGATCTTCTGATTCTCAAGTTGAATTTTCAAAACTACCCAGTTACAAACGTTCCGGTTTGGGTAGTAATAATCAGAAATTTGAGAAGAAAGACAAGAAAAATATGCCAAAGAAGATTCCAAAAGAAAATAAGGATACCAGTCTGGATCAAATTTATCATTTAGCTCAGGTTTTCATATCAACAAAGGAGAAATGGTATGGGGGTAAACAGCAGAAGAAGAATTATTCTGAAAGTTCTTCCACGGCTGGTCAACGATGCAAAAGTTCTTCTTCATCTGGTTCAAAAACTACTCCTCGAAGTCCTACTTCAAAATGGGTGCATGCTAATCAATTTCAAGCTTTTAATGATTTTTATGATAATTTTGATTCTGATGATATGTGTCATGCATTTCAGGTTAAAAAGAAACCAAAGCGCTCATATCGCTCGTGCTATCAATGTCGCCAAAAAGGCCACATGGCAAATAATTATCCTGAAATTGCAAAAAGATAATTTTCTGTTAAATTGCCACTTTCATAGATTTATCTGGCAGAGGTTATACTGAATCAACCCCTTCAAAATTTAAATCTCAAAAGAAACAATTTTTCAAATACGATTCAAGTGTTGGTGGTTCATCACCTCATGATGACTTAGTTCAAGCTGAACAAGTTAAAATGCAGTGGCGACCTAAGTTGGTCTGCAAGGCTGCAAATGATTTTACTAAAGACACTGGCCGACCAGAAGCTGTGTGCTTCGGGTCATTTAAAAGGTAAACGTTTTTTCCAGTGTGCAGGTTTGTTCAAGAAGACATGTCGATGATTGTGAAGTTCAAGCTTCAAGCAGTTACTGATAGTGGAGTTTCCTGCTTAATTTAAATTCAATGCTTCATATTACAAAACTGAAAGTTTTTCTGAAAGCTTAAACTAAAAGGTATCAGTATCGATTGGTCAATTTTTTTTTTTTTACATTTCGTATGTAGTTTAGGGAGAGGAATTTAAAAAAACCAAAAATAGTGTCTTTGTGTTTTTGTTAAAATAAAAAATCTAAAAATAGAGTTTTCATTTTAAGGGGGGAGAAAAACAGAAAAATACAAAAACATTGAAAAATGAGAAATTGTCTCCATCATATTTGGGAAATGCCGGTACATTGGCTTACGTCTCTGACTCATGGATAAATTAGATAAAAAAGGCCATAAGATCACTGTTCGATGTGCTTGGTAGGCTCGGCATTAAATCAGAAAGTATTCAAATGTGATATTCACTAAATACTAATGGTTAACCAAGTGGACAACATCTTGATGTATATCTGAAGATATTTAAAAGATGTGTGAAAAAGAAAATGAGAAGTCACTGTGTATACATGTGTTCATTTTGCAAAGATTTAAACTTGTTTGATTTTTTTATTTTGTCAAATGATCGGACTATATCTGCGTATCCACAAGATCGACCTGATACTTGTTCATTTAAGGTTCTGTTTTATTTTCATTGGTGTTCCGGATAATTCAACGAACTTTCTCATTGTGTTCACAAGACCGACCTTATTGTTGTTGAATTATACAATTTCAACTTGTTTTTATTTTCTTATTTTGTTAAATCCGAGGCCTTATCTGTGTGTCGAACGATCGACCTTAAGGTAGACGATTTAATGTTCTTATTTCTTTTTGCATGGAACACAGTTGGCTAGATCATGAATTCAATCACTTTGTGTTCATTCACAAGTGAAATCACAAAGTGTGATAAATAAGTATATCTGAGCATGTCTGATACTGTGGGTACACTGGTCAATGCAAATCTAATCAATACATTACCATATCAAGATGTTATGAGTATGATTATGCCTGAGTTTAAGATGGAAAAATTATACCAGTAATCGTCATGACTTGTGTGCTGAAATAAACGAAATTGAAGTGTAGTTCAGCATGATATGACCAATATGATCCCATGTTGTGATCTTTCTCACCAAAGACAAAAATAGTGTGTGATTCAGTATTTCATTTCTGTATTGCATTTATGTTTCTTATCTAAAAGTATCAAAAAGATTTTAGGTGTGTTTTAGCATAAACTTAGAAAAATCAAAAAGATTTTCGATGTGTTTTGATTTTAAGTTTCAAAAAGCCAAAAAGATTTTGTTTGTTATATGTTTTCGACCGATCGATACAAGATACAAAATTATGATTTCAAAAGTATATCTTGGATTCTCGAAGAGAAGTTTTACGCTAAGATTAAATTAATTTTTCAAAGGAAAAGAAAGCAGTGTTTTTGTCTTTTGAAATTGCAGGTTTTGTGTGACAAGACTCAAGCATGGTGAAAGGGGGATTTTGAAGTATCTTTCATAAGTGGATCTTGAAGTTCAAAGATTATTCAAGTTATGATCTAGCCATGCAAGCTCTATTGCTGACAAGAAATTTCAAGTTGAAGATCGAATGTGAAAAACCATAAGACGGATCTTACTAGACGTTTGCTTGATCATAGAGTAAGAATGAGATGTAACTAAAGTTTGTTTTCATAGAAATCAACAAAGACTCAATTACAAACTCTCTATGTAGCTCTCTAGAGAAACACACTCAACAACACATAGTTAAGATCTAGTTCCTCTCTCTGTTGTTCCAGGATACAAGACAAAGTTCCTATATATACACGTCTGGTCCGAACCCTGTCTGAACTCCAAGTTCGGCCGGTCTGAACTCCAGGTTTGGACCTGGTTCGGCAAGCAGCTTGAACTTGTATCTTGATCTTCACATCGTCTCGTTCAGATACTTAACATGACGCACAAATTAGGTATCAACAAACTCCCCTCGTCATGTGTAGTATCTGTTCACCAGTTAAAATATATTCTTCGAACAAACTCCCCCTCAACTTGACGGTAGCATGATCTTGAATATTTGACGATGCACAGTTTCTTTCTTACTTATTAATAGCTTCAGAAGACTTGAAGTTGTGATTAACTCTTTTCCTTTGAGTACATGGCCAACATAAATAATCTTGGCGCAAAACTTCTCTTTGAGAATCCAAGATATATTTTTGAAAATGTTTTTCGTATCTTGTGTTGATCAATCGAAAACAAATAAGAAATAAAATATTTTTGGATTTTATGAATTTTATACTAAAAACACACCAAAAATCTTTTTGATATTTTCTGAAATGAAATGGAAATGCAATACAGAAACAAACACTATTTTTGTCTTTTGCGAGAAAGATCACGACGCAAGATCATATCAGACATAACACATCTAGCACATTTCAATTTCGGTCTTAATAAGCATGCAAGTCAAGATAATCGCAAATACAACATTTATGTTTTATTTCAGCATGCACCAATCATTTTTATCATTTTCAGATATGCTTAAGGTAATATTATCATGCACTGATATCTCGGCCTTCACTCTATCAGAAACACTGGAAAATCATCATGTTTATCATATAGAAGTAACTTTTATTTGAGATTTAATCATCCTTGATGAGTTATTAAAAAATAAAGCAAAACCCCAAATACCTAGCAATCAGGCCGGTCTTGTGGACACGCAGAGAAAGCCCAAGTATTTGAGAAACTAAGAAAGCAAAACAAGTTGAAGTTGTATAATCCAACAACGATCAGGTCGATACTTCCGTATACGTAGAGAAAGTCCGATGGATTATACAAAACACCAATGAAAATAAAGCAGAATGTCAAATGAACAACGATCAGATCGATCTTTCGATACACAGAGAAAGTCCGATCGTTTGACAAAATAAAGAAAATCAAACAAGTTTAAATCTTTCAAAATAAAAGCATGCATTCATCAGGATATCTCTTTATTATATTTTTATCAGAATTATTACACAGCAATCATCAAGAAGCAAACAACAGATCACTAGGCAAACATTATGTTTATATCTTACTTGCAGATATCAGATTAGTCATGCACATTTACAGATTATGTATGTTCCTACCGCCTTTAGACTTAATCTATCATTGGCAGATAAAAGTATATGCTGATGTACTATCATTTCTCGCTTTTGTCAGATCAATTCCTCAATTTTTCATTTTTTTATTTTTGTATTTTCCAAATTTCTCCCCCTAAAATTCAAACAAACACTATTTTTTGAATTTTCAAACTTTCGCCCCCTAAAAATATGAACGAATGAAAATAAAAAACAAAAATAAAAATGATCGATCAACACTTGACATGTAACACCCCAAAAGTTAAGGTAATAAATGTATATGTGTTTATATATTTATAGGTGTGTGTTTATGTTATAAACATGTTAAAATGTGAAGTAATGTCTAATTGGAGTTATAACAATAAATTATGAGTTTATCGTGTTAAAATAGTAATAAAATACGTGTTTGCATGTTAAATAAATGTTATATATGAGTTATATTAGTGATACATGTATACAGATGATGATATAGGTGGATACATAGTTGCGACGATATTTGATAGAAAGAAATATAGGCGAAATCAGAATAATAGTTAGATAAATAATTAAGTTTATCTTATCGTTTTTCGTGTCCCAAGGCTTAGATGATTATAAGAAAAAGTCTTAGGATACTTAGGAACCTTAGATGCATTTTTTATAAGTTCGAGGGTTAAAGATGGCATTTGGGAAAGTTCTAGGCTTGTTTGAAAAGCAAAAGAGGAGCTCACGACAAGTGTCATTTTTTTGGTTGATTTGGTGTCATATTCACTTGCCATGTGTCATGTGCACCACCCCTAGGTGTCAAAATTGATGCTTAGTCATCATGCCATGTGTAAGCATCAGGTTAGGAGTGTTTGGCTATAAATAGGCCATAAATCCATCCATTTTTCCTTGCTAATTCACCTAAAATCAACCTAAAACCTCTAAGAAACCTCAAGAACCCAAAGAACACTCTAGATTGCATTTTTAAAGATTCAAAGGGAGTTAGGAGGCCATCTTCTGGAATAGATCAACTTAAGGTATGTTTAACATAACTTTTTGTGAAAATACTCTCAATTGTTATAATTGCTTGTTATATGTATTGATGGTATGGTGATGATTAGAGGAAAGATAGATTGCCATTTCGATGTTTCAAGTAGAATAGATTAAGGATGGTAATCGAGAAAAGATTGGTGAGTAAGGGGCTTCTGAAACAAGAAATTAAATAATGTTGTCCCAATGGTGTCAAAACCAAGCGTCAAAGCTAAGCGGCGTCAAAGCCAGAAAGCGTCAAAGCAATATAGTGTCAAAACTAAAGGGACCATTACTACATGATGTGTTCGTAAGGCAAATAGAAACACTATTTCCCTAAGATAGCATTTAACATTAGGATACGTTCTTAATGTGAGATAAGGATGACAAAGCAACAGAAGGTTAGTCTATTCACGAGATAAGGGTATGTGAATATATGTGCTATATGGTTTGTGTTTGATTGTCTAATTGTAGAAATGTGTTTGACAGACCTAAGTGCCTTTGAAAGGTAAAGTTTTCCAAAAACGTAGAACTCACCAGCGTAAGCTGACTTGTTAAGTTTTGTATGTCAGATGAGGCTGGACCTTAGGATCGAAGAGGGAAGGCTGAGATGTGAGCAGGAACTAGGGGGCGTACACTATCAAGACAATGTTAAGCTATCAAGAGAAGACATTTTCGAAGACTGGCATGGAGATATTTATTTCTCTTTTGTATTTGTCTCTCTTACAATGTAATGCTTGGCATAAGAATAAAAGTTTTTATTTCCGTTGCTTTAGTTATCTCTGTTGTACCTTGTGTTCATGAGTAAATCCGATGCGTGACCGCTCCTAGGGCCAAGTCTAGGCTGGGCATCACAAGTTGGTATCAGAGCCTTGGTTTAAGAGATTTAGATACTATTGCAGTGTCTAGACTTAAACTAGGACTCTGGGAAAGCCAAGTAAGATGAGGCAAATGCCAGTATTGATAGTTATGCCCATAGGTAGAACGTGCATTAGGAACATAATGGACGGGACTTCGGATATGAAAATGCGTGAGCATCGGATCGTCTACTCGATCTAGCTAATCGGACATCGAAACGTAATTAACTGATTGTTTTATTGATGAATGAAGAACAATTACAACCAGTAGACACTCAGAAACAGACTCAGAGAAACACACTTAGAAACACACACTTAACAGTACTCTCACACGCTCAGAACCCCTAATTACAAAGTCTAAACATCTTATACAGCTGGCCGAGCCTCGTCCGAACTCCGAGTTCGGACCTAGTTCGGCCATGTACGATTTGGCTTGAACTTGTACTTCGTTTGATACTTCACACGACGCACATATTAGGTATCAACAAACTCCCCCTCGTCGTGTGCCGTATCTTTTCAACATCATCAACTTTGTATCTTCAATCAAGCTCCCCCTCAAGTGTAGAATCCATTCGTCAAATAAAATGAATCTTCGAACAAACTCCTCCTCAACTCGATTGTAGCTTAATCTTGAATACTTGATGACATCTGATGTTTCTCTGATCTTTTATCAACAACCTTCAGAAGACTTGAAGTTGCGATCTCTTGCACTTTAGCATCCTGCATCAAACATTTAAATAATCTTGGCACAAAATGTCTCTTCGAGACTCCAAGACATGATTTAAAAATTTTAATTTTGTATCACGTGTTGATCAGATCGAAAATAAAGCAGAAACAAAATCTTTTTGATTTTTCAAAGTTTTTACTAAAACACACTGAAAATCTTTTGGTTCTTTTCTGAACTGAAATAAAAATTGCAATACAGAATCTAACACTATTTTTGGTATGAGAAAGATCACTATATGGGATCATATTGGACATAACGCACTGAACTACACTTCAATTTCAATTAATTGAAACACATAAGTCATGTCGATTGCCGGTATAATTTGTCCATCTTAAACTCAGACAGAATCATACTCATAACATCTGGATATGTTAAGGTATTGATTAGATTTGCTTTAACCAATGTACCCCACACTATTAGACATATTCAGACATTTTCTTTTTTTCTTTCGTTTTCTTTTGTGTGATAGCATTTGTGATATTTCACATTGCATAATATTTTCATGATATCGTCAACTATGTTCCATGCAAAGAGAAATAAGAACGTTAAATCGTCTACCTTAAGGTCGATCTTTCGATACGCAAATAAGGCCTCGGATTTAACAAAATAAGAAAATAAAACAAGTTGAAATTGTATAACCCAACAACAATCAGGTCGGTACTCCCGTACACGCAGAGAAAGTCCGATGTGTTATACGAAACACCAAAGAAAATAAAGCAAAACGTCAGACGAACAACGATCAGGTCGATCTTTCGATACGCATAGAAAGTCCGATCGTTTGACAAAATAAAGAAAATCAAACAAGTTTAAATCTTTGCAAAAAGAACACATGTATACACAATGACTTCTCAGTTTGAATTTCACACTTATTTTTCTTTTTGTGTCATGAAATATTCATCAAGATGTTATCCACATGGTCAAGCATTAGTATTTAATGTATATCACATCTGAATACTTTCTGATTTGCCGAGCCTACCAAGCATATCACACAATGATCTTATGGCTCTTTCATCTACTCTATCCATGAGTCAGATACGTAAGCCAATGTACCATCATTTCCCAATGATCAATTTCTCACAATTTTATATATTGTGCATGTATTCACTTTCCTTCATTATATATTTGGCATGTATTCACCTACTCCCCATAACATGCATTTTCTCAATTACCCCCTTACTTACAATTCTCCCCCTTAAAATGAAAACTCTATTTTTGGATTTTCATTTTACACAAAAACAAAACTCTATTTTGGGGTTTTTGAGAAAAATTTGTAAGCAAAGAAAAGCGAGCAATCAACACGGATAGTTGGCAGATTTAGAAATCATAAAATTTGCAGGTTAGAAAGATTTATCATGAAACTTAAGTTAAGCAGAATACTCCTCCATCAACAGCTTTGCAATCGTCGATAGGTCTTCTAAAAGTACATGCACACTGGTCAAACTAATTAGTCCAAAAATGACCCGAAGCGAATCGCTTCTGGTCGACCAGTGTCCTGGTTTTGCTTAGAAACCACCTTAGGTTTCCATTGTTGTGATTTATGTAATTTAGCTTTCGATGAAGTTGTCACAGGTGACTGTGATGATGAACCTACATGTTGAACCTTTTGAAACAGTGGAACAAAACGTTTTTGTTTATGAAAGAATGTAGGTTCAGCTTTATCAAAAACTCTGCCTTGTTCATCAAAAAACTTTGTTGGAGCAGATTTACCAAACACTGGTTTCTTATGAAACCTTTGGGGTAAATCAGCAGGTAGTGGACAATCCTTTGCCATATGCCCTGGTCGATCGGCGGAAAATATAACAAATTCGTTTTGTTTTGTCCCACCTTTGATGTACCTGCGAAGAACACACATGAATATCTCGAACATGATCAGAATAAGAATCATATACCTGATGCCTGTGATCATGTGCCCATTTGGATGTAGGGCTTCGAGATTGAGAACTGTCAGAAGAAATTTTAGCTTTCACAATTACTTCAGCAATCTTCCGAGCATCAACACAATGAAGTGGAAATTCTTTGTCAGAAAATAATTGATCCGAACCCTTGAGTTTGTAGAACCGCTCGGGTTGAAATTTGTCAGCTTGAAAAACTTCCTTCTTCACTTGTTTTATCCTTAATTTTTTCAAATCGTGAGATGATGATGCTGGAACCTTCTCATCTTTATCTTTCATCCCGTGAAAACCCAATCCCACATGCTTTCCAAAAATTTTCTCCTCATGTTTAAAATGTCCATTCTTCGCTAAATGAGAAAATTCAGCTTTCACTTCAGTCACATTCTTCTGATCATAAAAGATTGTTTCATCAAATCCAGATTGTGACTTAAGCTTGTCACTTGAAGTAGTCGACTTCTCATTATCAGCAGAAGATGAACCAGATACAAATTTTGGAGCAGGAGAAACTTCAGGTTTCTTTTTCTTCTTTTTCTTATTCTTCTTGTTCTTCTTTTTCGTCACAATCTTCTTAACCTCAACAGTAGATGAGGAATCCTTTGAATAATCAAATTCGTCAACTTGTTCCTTCACATATTTGAAAACTTCTTGATATGAGTAGGGGGTGATGAAGTCTTATCAAATATTTTCTCAAAATGTGCATCATTAGCTAAGAAGCTTGTGAAACTTGAGAATTTGAAACATTGTTAAGCAATCGATTAGCATCCAGAACTTGAATTTTTAGGTCAGAAAAATGTTGTTGAGCCTCTGCGAATTCCTTTTCTTTAGCAATCAATCGCTTCGCAACCTTGTGAGTTTCAAATTTTTGCAGGCGAAGATTATCAAGTCCTTCAAACAATTCTTTCTTCAATTTATCTTCATTTCACTTTTGAATTTCCAAATTTGCTGCATGAACTTTATTTACACGAATCAACTCCCGCTTCTCATCCAACAACTTTTCCATGTCAACTTGATATGCTTCAATCTTCGCAGCATATTTTTTCAGCATTCTTTGTAAGCAAATCAAGTTTGACTTTTGATTTATCAAACAGATTCGTGAAATCAGAAGCAGTATCCTCCACTTCATCCTTCTATTTCTTTACATCTTTCACCAACTCATCCCTTTCTAAACCTTCATTCAGCAATTTGAAATCAGAAGTTTGACTTTTGATTTATCTTGTTTAGAAATTTCTAAACCTTCATTCAGCAATTTGATCTCTTTAAGCAGACATTTATTCTTCACACCCAATTCCTTCTCATTTTCCTTAGAAATTTCCAACTCCGAACTAATCATTTTTAAGTCAGTAGTAACTCTTTTGACTTCTTCAATCAAAAATGCTTTTTATTTCATCAGGACTTCAATCTTAGACTCAAATTTCTCACTCTCAGCAGCATCATATGAAATCGATTCAGAATAATAGTCATCTTGTTCATGTGTGACAATTAATGCTGATGTATCAAATCCAAAAATGTTGACCCCAATCATAAACACCATCATGTTGAGCTGTCAACGTTGTTGTCTTGCTTGTGTTACTAGTAGATGGTTGAGTAAAACCAGGCTTGGGTGATTGAGTAAAACCAGGCTTGCTTGCATGTGCCTGTTGACAATCTTTGGCAAAATGTCCAAGCTGCAAACATTTGTAACATTTTAACTTAGACTTGTCAAAACCCAATTTATCACCAGAAAGATTTCTTCCATGTTTCTTGAAGAACCTCTTCGATCTTTGACATAACATAGCATATTGCCAAGATATATCCAATTCAGTTAGTTGATCATCATCAAGTGCATCTAGATCGTCACTGGTTAACTTTGCATCAGCAACATTCTTGATAATCAAACCAAAAGATGATGAAATCAATGTAGAAATCATTTTAGCACAATCATCTATTGATTCAAGTAAAAACGTATTCTGACTTGATGAATTTGGAATTGTAAAACTACAACCCTGTGATGAATTGTTATCAAAATTTTCAGAACTTCCAGACAAGAAAGCAACACTTGGTGCAGAACTCATATTTGGCTTAGATTTAGCATTCATGCTTGCCGTATTCTCACCATGATACAATTCAGGATTTTGCAAAGTAGCAGTTGACTTCTTTGAGTTTAACATTTCCATTTCTCGAGCATGAAGTTTTCCAGTAAGCTCGTGAAACGCCATTGTAGTATAATCCTTATCATGAGTGAGCAGCAAAATATAATTTTCCCACTTTTCAGGTAAAGCTTCCATAATCTTTTCCTTCAAATCAGCATCAGATTTCTCAATACCAACTATCTTTAATTCACTAATTAGATGTGAAAACCGTGAAACGGGAGCAGTAATGTTCTCATTTTCATAATTTTGAAAATTATTAAATTCTTTATTCAACACTTTCTTCCGACTCTTCTTGTAATCATCATTACCCTCACATCTTGCTAAGAGAGCATCCCACAATTGCTTTGATTTCTTACAAGTGCTGAATTGATGTAACAGTTCGGTAGGTAAAAGCCATAGTAAGATAACCATAAACTTTCTTTTCAAGCTCATAACTTTTTCTTTCAGCAGCATCAAAATATTGAAGTTCCTTATAATCTCCTTCAGTTGGTCGTTCATACAACATTCGAATCGGAATCCATAAATCAATATCACTTGTGCTGATGTATGCAGAAAACCGTTTCTCCCAATTTTTAAAATCTTCTAACTTCAACAATTTGGGAACTTTCTGACTTGTTCCGATTTCATTATCAAAATTCAACATGGTTTGCATCGCACTTTGCATTGTAGCAAACGCTTGAAATTCCGGCATCGTTTGAAAACTTTTAGATTCTGTTGGCCGAACTTGCTCCGAACTTATCACTGACCTCCGAACCTCTTCCGAACCTAAATCCAACGTCCGAACTAGCTCTGAATCAAAATCAAATGTCTGAACTTCGACCGAACCTAATTAGCTCCGATCTCGCACCGATCGACCTGAGAACCTCAATCCAACTAGACCAAAACACCGAACTCTCACCGAAGATGGACCGAACATTGACCGAACTTGAAGTTAGAGCGGTTACACCGAACCTGAACAGTGAACTCCGAACCTCGACTTCATTTTTCAAAAATGTGCGAAAATGGACTGATTTTGACAAAACTCGTTACCGTGGATCAGAAAACTGATAGAAAATGGTTTACAAGCAGATTTAACACCAAACACTCGATAGAATTGATGAAAAACACAAATACAAACTCGAGAATCACTAAAAACGCTTCGAAAATCCGAAAATAGCAACCACAAATCAGTAGAGTAAACTAGAGTGCTCTGATACCACTTGAAAATGCGTGAGCATCGGATCGTCTACTCGATCTAGCTAATCGGACATCGAAACGTCATTAACCGATTGTTTTATTGATCAATGAAGAACAATTACAACCAGTAGACACTCAGAAACAGACTCAGAGAAACACACTCAGAAACACACATTTAACAGTACTCTCACATGCTCAAAACCCCTAATTACAAAGTCCAAACATCTATATATATACAGATGGCCGAGCCTCCTCCGAGCCTCATGTTTGGCCAGTCCGAACTCCAGGTTCGGACCTAGTTCGGCCATGTATGATTTGGCTTGAACTTGTACTTTGTTTGATACTTCACACGACACAGATATCAGGAATATACGTCCAAGTTTAATGCTATGGCAAGATTGTTGCCTGCGTTAGTCACTCCTGAAGCTCAAAGGGTGAAACGATACGTCCAAGGACTCCCTGGCCGATTGAGCCTAGAACGTTCAAAGCAACGGTGAATCTAAGCTCCAATCTCTATAGTGAGATGTTCGGCGCATGAGGTAGACCAGGGGAGTCTAAGAGAAAGTGGACGGAGATAGCTGAAGGTTCAAAGAAGAATGACCGGGCTCACCGCAAAAAGCAAAAGAATGGATCAAAGGGCAGTAAGCCCTTGTGTAACAAGTGTAATAAGAATCACTATGGAGAGTGTAGGACAATGACAACTAGCTGCTATAAGTGCGGGAAGGAAGGTCACTTTGCCAATCGTTGTCCTGATCCAAGGAAGTGTTTCGAGTGTGGAAGCCCCGATCATATTAGGACAAACTGCCCCAAGTTGGTGAAGAATTCAGAACCACCAAAGGCGAAAGAGGCTCCAAAGGCGAAGGGTAGAGCTTATACCCTGACTACCACCGAAGCCAAGATAACACCCGATGTAGTTTTAGGTACGTTTCTCGTTAATAATGTGCATTCTTCTGTGTTATTTGACTCTAGTTCTAGTAGGAGTTTTGTTTCGCATAAACTCTGTGAGCTTTTTGATAGACCAACTGTTAGGGCTAATAGACCATTCGAGGTCGAGATTGCCTCAGGGAAAAGTATTAGGATTACCGAGGTAGTAGATAACTGCTTAATAGAGTTAGAAGGGTACAAACTACCTATTAAGTTGTTCCCTATAGCGTTAGGAGGTTTCGATGTTGTGTTAGGAATGGATTGGCTTGCGGAGAACGATGCGCAAATTATTTGTAACCAAAAGAAGGTTCAACTTCGAGCGCCAACTGGGAAAACCATATCTATTTATGGAGATTGTGATAGCTCAACAGTAAGATCATTTCAATGATCAAGGCGCATAAGTTCATAAGTCAAGGGTGCAAGACGTACCTTGCTTATGCTATCGATTCGAGGGTGAAGACTAAGGAGCTAAAAGATGTGCCGGTAGTATGCCAATTTCCAGATGTGTTTCCAGAAGAACTACCGGGCATCCCTCTCGATCGAGAGGTAGAGTTTAGGATCGACTTAGTACCAGGATCCCAACCCGTAGCAAAGATACCTTATAGGTTAGCTCCCTCAGAGATGAAAGAGTTGATGCCACAATTGGAAGACTGCTTGACAAAGGGTTTATTAGACCAAGCATCTCACATTAGGGGTGCTCCAGTGCTTTTTTCGAAAATAAGGATGGAAGTATGAGAATGTGCATCGACTATAGGGATCTAAATAAGCTAACTTTTAAGAATATATATCCTTTGCCTAGGATCGACGATTTATTTGACCAGCTACAAGGAGCGAGTTGGTTCTCTAAGATAGATCTAAGGTCGGGTTTTCATCAGCTCAAGATTAGAGACGAAGATATTGAGAAGACAGCTTTCCGCATGTGTTATGGTCATTATGATTTTTTGGTTATGTCATTTGGGTTGACTAATGCCCCTGCAGCTTTCATGGACCTCATGAATAGAGTATGTCGACCCATGTTGGACCGATTCCTGATCGTGTTCATAGATGACATTTTAATATATTCCAGGAGCGAACAGGATCACGCGGTGCATTTAAAGGAGGTGCTAGAGACCTTAAGATAGGAAAAGCTATATGCCAAGTTTTTGAAATGTGGGTTTTGGCTTAAGGAAGTCCAATTCCTCGGTCATGTGATAAACGTGGATGGCATTCTTGTAGATCTAGCAAAGATCGAGACGGTAATGAGTTGGAATCCACCTAGGACGCCTTCAGAGATTCATAGTTTCTTAGGTCTTACCGACTATTATCGTAGGTTTATTCAAGACTTTGCAAGGATTGCAACGCCACTAACTAAGTTAACCAAGAAGGACACTAAGTTCTTATGGGGACCTAGTCAGTAGATTGAGTTTAAGGAGTTAAAAGCCAGATTGACTCAGGCACCGGTATTATCCTTACCGGATGGGTCTGATGATTTGGTAGTGTACTCTGATGCTCCTTATCAAGGCTTTGGTTGTATTTTCATCCAGTGGGACAAAGTCATTGCCTACGCATCAAGGCAACTAAAACCTCATGAGACAAACTATCCAACTCACGACTTAGAGTTGGCGACCGTTGTGTTTGCTCTCAAGATATGGAGGCATTATTTGTAAGGGGTAAAGTGTACCCTCTACACTGATCATAAGTGTTTAAGGTACTTCTTCGAGCAAAATGATCTTCATATGAGGCAGCGTAGATGGTTAGAGTTGATCAAGGATTACGACTGTGAGATTATGTATCACCCAGGTAAGGCCAACGTAGTGGCCAATGCTTTGAGTAGAAAGGAGGATCATCCTCCAATCAGGGTGAAGTCATATAAGTTAGTCGTTACTCCTGATTTTCTGATCCAACTTCGAAGAGATCAGTACGAGGCGTTGAAGGACGAGAACGTCAAGAAGGAAAGGATGGTAGGACAAGTTGGAAGCTTAGTAGAAAACTAGTTTGGATTTAAGACTAGGTACGGTCGAATGTGGGTACCGCTTTTAGGTGAGATTCGCGGTAAGATCTTAGATGAAGCTCATAAGTCACGCTGTCACACCCCCAAATTAACCACTAACGGAGTTTATACCGTTAAGG
>JBCNJP010000025.1:10303966-10405114 GCA_039602395.1 Deinandra increscens subsp. villosa | reverse complement strand
ACTTCAACTGAAGTTGAGGCTGATTCAACGGATAATGTGGTCGATCTACAAGTTGATACGATTTCAAATGTTGCTGATGTCAATACAACTGAAAATGTGGTGGTTGATGAAGATCATGTTCCTGATATGGGTGAGACGGTGGTTGTTCCTATTCATCAAACGCTCCGGATAAACACCATACATCCACTAGACAATATTATTGGTGATTTAAATGGAAGAGTTCGTACGAGATATCAAATTGAGAGTAGTGCTTTACTATCTGTTCTGGAATCTGGTGTTCAAGAGGAAGTATTTCATTCATGCTTTATATCCCAGATCGAACCGACAAATGTTCACGAAGCTTTATTAGACGGTTCGTGGGTTGAAGCAATGCAAGAAGAATTACTGCAATTTCAAAAGTTAGGTGTGTGGCATTTGGAAGATTTACCAGCAGGAAGTAAAGAGCCGTGTGGTACACGGTGGGTTTACAAGTGCAAACGGGATGATCGTGGAATCATTGTCCGAAACAAAGCCCGTTTGGTTGTTCAAGGTTTTTCTCAAGAAGAAGGGATAGACTTTAACGAAGTGTATGCTCCTGTTGCCAGAATTGAAGCAATCAGAATTTTCTTGGCATTTGCTGCACATCATGGGTTTAAAGTCTTTCAGATGGATGTCAAGAGTGCGTTTCTCTACGGCAAGGTTAAAGAAGAAGTGTATGTCAAACAACCTCCGGGATTCTTCGATCCTGATTATCCGGAGAAGGTTTATAAGTTGGACAAAGCTTTATATGGTCTCCATCAGGCTCCTCGAGCTTGGTATGAGACGTTGTCTACTTATTTACTCGACAACGGGTTCAAGCGTGGGTTGGTTTATCCTACTCTTTTCTGTCGTAAAACGGGGGAGGATTTGTGAGAAGATAGAATCGATCTTGCTAGTGCATAACGATCACAGATTTGGTAAACAACAAGGTAAATAACACTTCGTTTATTGCTCAAACCTTCAGAGAGAGAGAGAGAGATACAGAGAGTTATAGGTTACACCTTAGAAAACACACAGTTAACAGCTCAAAACCTCACAACTTCTACTCTCTAAACGAGCTAAACATATATATAGGTGTTCTGGCTAGCGGACCAACTAACCAGCGTACCAGATGGTCCGGCGTACCATCTGGTCCGCACCTGATCCGCTGGGACCGTAAAACACAAACTAATCAATTACAAAAACACTTCACCTAGATCTAGCACTAGACATTGAAATATGCTTCAACAAACTCCCCTTGTCTTGTGCTAGTCTTCTGAAGTTCTTGATTAAGTCTCCTTCCAGTGTTGTTTTCTGTTGTTCCCCGCATGAATCCCAAAAGCAAAACATACTCTGATCACCCGTTGAAATTGTAAGGCTTGTTCAGCATGCTCAGCCTTGTATAGAATATTACAGTGATAGAGTTTGTCTATGTCATCCTTGGATAAGTTGATTAACCACATCGGATCGTACAGTGTGACTAATTTGTTTTCTTCTTTAACCACCACCACTGCTTCACCAGAACTTTCATAATAATACCACCATCTCAATGTTTTGATGAACTCCTGTTCAAGCTTCTTTAAATGAATTTTCTTCAACTGAACAGGCTTTTTGTACTTCACAATGATCATTGGCTTTCCAGTTTTCGGGAGGATGTCAGTTGGATGCTCAACAAACTTCGGCCTTTGAGGAGTTAGAAATTGAAACTTTCCTTGACATTCTTCAATCAGTTTGTCTCTGAAAACTCCAGCCAACTTATCATTTCCATAATTCAAAAATGGAGTTCTGGATAAGTCTCGTACATTACAGACCGGCAGTGTACTAAATCGTGTTGCATACTTCAGATAGATGATTCCAAACTCTTTCTTGATTTCATAGCATTCGAGTTGAGAATCATACATCCAACTGATTATTCTGCCAGACGCTTCTCTACCTTTCCTTTCAAAGAATTTCTTTTGATCAACATCCTTTGTAGACGATTTCACCGGCATCTTCTTCGCCCTTTGTTCTTTCAACCATGCATCAAATAACATCTTTTTCTCTTGTTCTTCAGATAAATCTTCAGATTCGGTTGATGCTGGCTGTTCAGATTGTTTCTCAGAATCTTTTTTCTTTAATTCTTCTTCAATCTTTTCTTCATCGTCTTTACCAAAGAAGTTGAAACCTTCCGACTGATCATTATCCGTAAAATTTCCATAAACCTTCGGATCATGAGGATATTCTTCAGCAGTGATATCTTCTACTTCTACCTGCTCTTCTTCATAATCAACATTCTCATCTGAATCTTCTTCTTTATATGGATCAGCAAATGGAACATTATCCACATCTTCCACATTTAGAGCAAAAATTGCAGCAAGTTGCTCTTTCGAACAAGGATTCACGAACTCCCCTTCTCCTAGATCAACTCTTGTAATCGGGGTCACATCATAAACATGATCGTCAGACTCCCCCTGAGATGTAGTAGACGGACCAGCAGCAGCAGATGATCCAGCTGCCCTAGTACCCGAACCAGCTCCACCTACACCTCCTTCAGGATCAGGATCATCATTCAGATATTTCAATACATCATCATCTTTACAAACTTCATCAGGATTCGGTCTTGTCTCCCCCTGAGCAGGTAAAGCTTTGAGCAAGAGATTTAACTGCTCACCCAGGGAAAGTGATAGTTGTTGTAACTTTGCAATTTCACGACCCTTTTCCTCATCTCTAGATTTTAAACTGGCAATTTCACGATCTTTAGATTGATCCCGAGAAACCAATTCCTTTACTAGATTCTTTAACCCTCTGATTTCATCTGCCTGCTGACGATTTGTTGATTCTAACTCATCAAGTCTAGTTTGATGAAGTGCCAGCTTCAGATCAGCAGAAGAAATTGTTGATTGAGTAGAAGCAGCAGTGGTAGAAGCAGTAGCAGAAGAAGTAGTAGTAGACGACCTTCTGATGATTAACGTTTTAGTAGGTGGAACAGAAGAACTTTGAACATTCACACTCTTTGTTGTTGGTTGCACTGGAACCGAAGACTGAGGCTGAACCTTTTGCTTCTTACTAGGTGGACTTTGACCAGATTTTCTAGCATCAGCCAGAAACGAACCTTGCTTTACAGAAAAATTTGGCTGAGCCATTCGTTTAAAGCGCTTGCCAGTACCCACCATCGGAGCATTGCCTTTATCTACTGGTTTAGACTTTGCAACAGGTTCCTCCATCACAGGGGTATATAATGGATCATCATCGTTATCCTCAACCTGCTTGGTTCTAGACTCATATATTGAATTATCCTGATTCTGAGACTTTAAGTAAGCAATGTGAGCCTTAGAACCCCTCTTCACTGGAATTTCTCTGGTATTATGCAAAATTGTGACATAATCACCAGAGTCTGATTCGGTTTCAGATGAACTTTCACTAGCATCATCACCCTTAGACATATCAGCATCATCAATCATATCATCATTTTGAAGATTAACAGCTTCAGGTTCAACGATATTCTCATGAACAACAGGCTCAGGTTGTTGTTGCTGTACAGGTACGTGGTCTTGATTAACAGGTTGTTGAATATTTTGTGCTTGATCTTCAGGAACATTCTGATTCTCTTCTTCATCTACTGCTATCTCAACAGGAAAACCTTTGTCATCATACTCCAACTCGTCATCAGAACTATCAGAATGTTTGGCAGCTCCATCAGCCGGAGCTACATAATCGGGTTTTGCAAGATGACCAATTAAACGTTTAACCGGTGGAGCAGCTTTGTTTCCTTTACGCTTCTGATATACCGGGATTTTACCAACAGCAACTCTGTTCATATGTTTCATTTCCAAAGCTGCACCCGGATTCTTTGGAAAACCAGGATATAATGCATCTAAAATCATCTGCACAAACCTCGGATACATAATACTTCTCACTTGCTTGGTCAAGATGTCGTCTTTCATGTAGTTGAAAATCCAGCCAGAGAAGTTAAATTTCCTATTCAGTACCAAGGCAGAAAAGAATGATAAAACCTTTAAATCAAATTCTTCTTGACCTCTTGTTTGGTTTCCAAAACACTTGATTATAACATGCATGAGATATTTGTACGGAGGACTCAGATTAGCTTTAAGATACTATGGAACATACAACTGACCATCATACTTTATCCTTTTGAGTAAAGCTACCAAATCAGCTTCATGAAATTCTGTTGGATAATCAGCTTGATCATTGAATCTCAAAACCCTCCTGACATCAGCTTCAGAAATAATCACATCAGTCTAAAAAATTCTTGCACGGATTACTGATGCAACCACTGAACAATCCACTTGAGCTGAATTCCAAAACATAACCAACAAATCCTTATATGGTGTACAAACATGAGTAGCAGCATAGTAAGTTCTTGATCTTCTCATAAAATCAAATATGTTGAGGAAATGAGGTTTCCATCGTTCATGTAGAGGCTAGATTATGAGGCTTGTAATATTAAATATGTTGGGCTGGGCTTAGAGGGTTTCATTAGTTTAGTAGACTAGTTTGGTTATTGTATGTAGGCTAGTTTAGTGTTAGGCTTGAGTTTACTATTGGGTTTATGACTCAAGAGGCCCAACAGTAAACCCATTCGGGTGCCTATATAAACCCCTCTAGACCTCCTCATTTGGGTTGCTGATTGGGGAGAGCTTGAGTTTACGATTTAAGAGAGAGAAGAGTGTTTACGATTCCTTGTATTTGTACCCGATAAGTTTTCTTGTGTGCAAAGATCAAGTTTTCAATGTTTAATCATCGTATTCTTCGTGTTTCTTCTCTTCTCTATTCTTGAATCAATCATAAACGAGGATTCCGTACTCGTTTGTGATATCAATATCGTGTTTTGGTAGATTTTCTGGACCTACAATTGGTATCAGAGCCAAGAAACGAGTGTTTCGAGGTTCTCACGATATTGGATTCAAGCATTTTCTGGAAAAAGATCGAATTTTTGAAGGTTTTGGAGCTGTTCTTCGAGTTCACGATCAGATCTGCTGCTGCTTCTTGAGTTTACAATCAGTTTCTGGGCGTTTTTGGTGTTTACGGCTCGGTGTTCTTGGTGTTCTTCGAGTTTACGACCAATTCTGGGCTGATATTGATGTTTACGATCGCAAGATTTGAGTTTACGACTTCAAGACTCGAGCTTTGGGTGTTTACGATTTTTTCTTACCGAAATCAGCGTTTACGATTTTAACCTGCCGGAAACGTGTTTACGATTAGAGTTTATCGGAATCGAGTTTACGACTGGTTTTTTTTTTGGAATCAGGAGTGTACGATCCGCGAGTGTTTACAATTAAGGTGTTTACGATCGGAAACACTGTTTACGATCGGAATCTAGTTTGCGGCAAAAAGTCATTTTTTCACACTTTCACGAAAACGGACGTAACTTTTGACTCGTTTGGAGTTAGAGGCTCAAATTTGAACACGACGTTCGTGACACCGAGCCCGAGAATTACCCCAGACTAACGTCCAGGGGAGCTCTTTTGGACCCCCAAATTCCACTCCGATCTATTCTTTGAATAGTGTTTTTGTCGTTTTTGCCGATTTTTCAAGATTTTCAGAAGCTGCATATCTAAAGAGAGAAAATGAGTTCAGTGGTTGAGGAAAATAATTTGGTTGAGAACAAGGATGATTTCCCAGCTGAAGTTGACGAAACTAAGATATGCCCCAATCCTACTTGTGCTCGTATAATTCCTGGACTAAGGCAAATTTGTAAAAATTATCAGTTAGAATTGTTTGAGATAAAATACGAGAGGAGTTATTTTAAGGGTAGATGGCAAAAGAATGAGGAGAATGTAAAAGCTCAGAAACTAGACATAGTGAAATATCAAAAACTGGCAACTAAGAAAGCTCTTCTGTATGACAACGCTAAGTTAGAAATAGCTGAGCTTAGTAAGCAGATAGATGAACTTAAGCATAAAAGCAATGAGTTGCGAGTAAAACTAGATATGAATCAAATGAGAAGCAAAAGAATGCTCGATGCTGGAAAGGAATTATCACTTGCTGTTGTAACTGGCCAAGGTGGGAAAGATAAAACGGGGTTTGGGTCAGAAAAGTCTGATAAGTCTCTGTCTGCGAACAGCATCATTCCTCCACCAGTTCCCAGAGACATTATAGGAATACTTCTTAGTGAGGATCAAGTTGAACGAACCAAATCTGATTATAAAGAAGCTGCTCCTCCTATTGATAGTGTCTTGATTGGAACTACACCATTGACTCAAGAGGAAATAGACAACGAGGCAAACATGACATATGGTGAAGGGAGAATAGAGGACGTATCAAGAGATGATGCTGAGTGCCAGGAGTATAACATATGTCATAGCTCCAAGTCTGATGATGCTGGTACAAGTAAAAGTGGAGTTAATGATGTGACTAAGAATGAGGCCAAAGCTTCTGTGTGTCGGAGATAAAGCTGAAACAGTATCCTAAAATTGAGACTCCATACTTCAAGGTTGTTGATGAAGTGAAACGGGAAAAGGTGATCTTGACGACACACCCTGAGGGGAAGATCTTTATGACATCTGGATCAATGTTTGACCAAGAACCAGATATTGGATATGACTTGCCATCCTTCTCCTTCAAGTTCAAGGGAATAACCGATGGAGTAATGAGTAAAGCTGAAGTTGAGAGGCCAAAGATCACCATCAAGCATCCAAGTATGAAACCAACAGCTGGAGTGAAGAATGAAAAACTCAAGGGAGTAGATGTGTCTCCCATTTCTTCAGTTGGATCATACAGTTGCTGTTGTAATTGCAATAATGGTGCTTCAACGTCAAAGAATCAAGGAAGCACAAAGACAATGAGACAGGTTCTACTCAGGCTTCAAGGAACCAGCAGAAAGTCAAATCTAGAGCTTCAGAAAAGGCAAGGAAGTAGACACAAGGCAAACCAGCTCCATATCAGCCACCAAAGTCAAATGGGTACACATCTGACTTCTATCTAAAGAAGCAGACTTGCTTTAATTGTGGCTTCGCTGGTCATATTGCTAGAAACTGTCTTTATCGCCCCTATGAACCCTATTTTCCAAAAAGTCAAAGGGCTTCATCTCAGGAGTCTGTAAAGTATAAGCCGATGATGGTGCAGAAACCTAAGGAAATGAAGACTGTTGCTCCTAAGGTTAAACCCTCTGATCAACATTGGGGCGCTGCCAAAGCTGAAAGAAAGTCTATAAATCAAAACAACAGCTTTCCAAGTTACAAAAATTTCCAAAAACAGGTGAAGAAACCATTTTCAAAACAACCAAACTCTGAAAAACCCAAGGTTACCCCTCCCAAGGTAACTAAAACTGTTTTGAAAAATGATTCTAAAATGAAGAAGGTTGAAATACCTAAAGTCACAACTCCAAAGGTGACTAAAACAAAAACTGTTTTGAAAAATGAATCTAAAACGAAGAAGGTTGAAATACCTAAAGTTACAACTCCAAAAGTGACTAAAACAAATGTTAAATCACCTGGAACTTGGAAACCAAAAATCAAGGCAGCTCCATCGCAACTTCCGGATTTCTCAAAGGGGGTGTTCTTACAAGAAGTATCCTTTATTGATTCCTCAGGTGTACCCAGAAAAACAATGGCCTGGGTACCAATGGCTAACTAATCTCTCATTGTGTGCAGGAACAGTCAAGGAGGATTATCACTAACATTTTTTTTATTTATTATTAATTTGTTTGTTGATAAGTGATTGTTCCAGACACAGTTTAGGAGACGTATCTTCATGTCATGTCAAGTAATCTATAAATGGAAGATATGTTTCCTTGAGAGGTAAAAGGTCAAATTCAGCATGAAAGGTACTGTTTTTAACTTGGTTGTTTGTTTGATGAAGCGGCAAAGGGTGTTTTGAGTCAAACCAAATTTCCTAAAATTTTCACTTGGTGATTGATTGTTGAAGTGTTTGAATTCTAATGCAATTAAGTGTGCATGTCATGAAACCCAATTTTCTAAAATTTTCAAATCAATACTTTGAAAGTTAGCTTGGCCAGATATTTTCAAAATTTTGTGTTTTGCTCTTTTAAGTGTGTTTGTGTGTTTTATTTTTATTTAAAAAAAATTGAAAAATGATGTTCACAAGATTGTGACATTAAAAAATCAAAAAGCAAGGGGAAGAAATGTAAAGATGAAGAAAAAGTTGACCCCTCAAAAATAGTGTGCTTTTCAATTTTTAATTGGTTGTGTCTTGTTTATGAGAAGTTTAGGGGAAGTAAAATGAATGTCCGAGTTGGAGATGGCTGACACGCGTAAGGCGGAAGTGAAAGGCAAGCTCCACGGTGATATGCTCGGTAGGCTCGACCTAATCGTATGACCACCAATGTAAGTGCAATGAAATTAAAAGATATATATGTTTAGTCTCTGCTGTCATGACTACACCACATAATAAAAAGAAAAGAAAAAAAATGAAAAAAAAATGAAAAAGAAAAGAAAATGAAAAATAATCACTCAGTTGATCTTCTTTGCGTGCTTAGCGGCCGACCTGATCACCAACTGATGGTTAATGAAAATAAGTGGTAGTCATAGCCGTAGTGCATGGTTCCTCAAGTTGCGGGTTTGTGAATCCTCAATAAACTCTGAGGTTGGGTAAGTTTTACTGTGTACGCTTGGGTGTGGGGACAATTAAACAGGATGGTAATAAACATGACGCATTCGGTTGCGATTAAACGGGTTTGAGTTTAAAGCGGACAAACATACCGGCAATCACCTGGACTAGTTGAGTAACTAAAGCTGAAAAGGGTTCCTCAGTCAGATTCATACGATTTAATCCCTATAAACTTTCTCATGTTTGGTTTGGTAAGTATTTGTTTATTTTTATCTTTCGTGTGTGAGTCGTTAAGTTCTTTTTGGTGTGTTTTCGTCTTGGCCAGGTCGATTTGAGAAGTCAAAATGTGTTTTTCAGGGGTTTTAATGCATGACAATATGCCCCCGACAGATCTTGACAAATTTTAGGGGAAGGAGTATGGGATAATAATTATTATCCGAAGGGAACTCGAGGATGATACTTATTATCTAATGGAAAAGACTTCTGATGTTAGTTCAATTTGTCGTCATTATTGTGCTTAATTTGTTTCATTTATTTATAATAATGGTTGGATTACATGGCATTTTCATGAGTAATATGTTTTGAGGTACCGAATGCTTAATGAGTCAAATTGGAGCAGTTATGAGAGAATTGGAAGCTGCTGGTACAGGGATCGAGAATCGAACCGGAACGAGTGAAGATTTAGAAGAAAATCAAGAAAAGTTCCTGAGTTTCAATTCTGGGCGGTACGCCCAGTGAAGCAGAACAGCGCCCTAAAGTTTAGAGAAGCAGCCGAAATTATGAATCCGGGCGGTACGCCCAGAATCCCACATTTTGGGGCGGTACGCCCCGAATTGGTCGTCAGAAGTTTTAGATTAGGGTTTTGTATTTAAACTTGTTGGTGAAGTTTTTCATCATTCCATCATCATTCTAGACGACCAGAGCCTAGGGTTTTACGATTTTCTCCATTGTTCGTGAGGATTTTGAAGTTTTCAATCATTCGGTAACTATTTTTAATGCAAGCTTTTATTATAATCATGTTTGTTTCATTAGCCATGTCCGGCTAATCACCACTAACCGCTTTTGGTGATTGGTTGGCAAATTCGTTCTATGATTAATCAGTTGCTTATCTAGTTGTTCCGGAATACTTGCTACCGTTGAACACCCGCATGCGAAATTGTTTAATTTAACTAGTAATCTAGGGTTTTAGTGGTCCACTGTTTATTGATTTAGCACTTTCTTGCGGCAGGACTAATCAACCCATTAGGAAACTAGGTTATTAGGTCAAGGAAGCAATTGCGGGGGATGTCTATGTGTCACTAGTTAGTAATTAGGTTTTTCTAGATCGGTAGCCAACCAGGATCCAGAAGTGGTTAGATTTGTCTCATTTGAATTAAATCAATTTTCTAGGTTAAAGTTAGTTACTTTATTAGTTAATTCACCCAATCAATCAAAACAGCTAAGTGGCAAAGTAGTTAATTTTAGGTTAATCAGTAAATTTAGTTAATTTAGTTAATCAGTTAATCAATTTCCACATATTCCCTAGGTTCGATAACCCTAACTTCCACTACTACAAAATCAATCTAGGTTGGGGATTTGAAACGGCCTGACAAACCGTTATCAACTTCCTCCGTCAAATCTTGACAAATTTTTAGGGGAAGGAGGGAGGATAATAAGTATTATCCGAAGGGAACTCGAGGATGATACTTATTATCTAAGGAAAAGACTTCCGTAATACATAGTATCTGAAGGGAACTCGAAGATAATATGTATTATCTCAGGGGAAGTCCTTAGCTGAGGGGAAGTTATCAGCTAAGGGGAAGTCTTTAGAGGTGTTGGATTCAGGGGAAGTTTTATATAAAACCCGTAATCTATATTAGGGTTTTTGGTTAAAAATTATGTTAATTTGAATCAACTGAACAGATGATAATTACCTTCTAACCCAAAGACCAGTCATCAAATGTCTGGTGGAGTATATTTTTTCAAATGTGTGTCAGACAGGTTGATGATAGAAAAATGCTGCTGATGCTGATGCTACTGCTCAAGTTAAAGAACCAGCCGGACAAGACTTCCATCTGGAAAAGCAACTGTTCAGGGGAAGTTGTTGGTGTCTTTACAAGTTTTCAAAAGTTTCAAAAGAGCTTCAAAGAAGATAAGATGTTCACATGTTTAAAGGAAGCAGAAGACTTTAAGTCTCGTTGAAGAAAGTGATTCAGAGAGCAGTCAGAGATCATGAAGATCCAAGTTCAACAATCAAATTCTTCAAAGTTAGGGGTTTTCAAAATTTCAACCCTCTAATTTATGAAAATTCAAGACAGTTACCAAAGATTCAGCAAGAACCAATTCCTTCAAAAGACACAAGTCAATGAGAATCCTCCATCTCATTAACTTGTTCATTTCAAGAAGTTCAAGCTGATGTTGATCAAGAGGAAGGCCCAAGTGCCCGTTATGAAACCCAATGAAGATTTCTGCGGAAAGAATCTTCATCAGCATCTTTGCCAGCCAGTCAAAAAGAAGTTTTTCAAAGATCGAAGACATTTAATATCACAAGCCTAGGGGAAGATTGTAGAGGCTAGATTATGAGGCTTGTAATATTAAATATGTTGGGCTGGGCTTAGAGGGTTTCATTAGTTTAGTAGACTAGTTTGGTTATTGTATGTAGGCTAGTTTAGTGTTGGGCTTGAGTTTACTATTGGGTTTATGACTCAAGAGGCCCAATAGTAAACCCATTGGGGTGCCTATATAAACCCCTCTAGACCTCCTCATTTGGGTTGCTGATTGGGGAGAGCTTGAGTTTACGATTTAAGAGAGAGAAGAGTGTTTACGATTCCTTGTATTTGTACCAGACAAGTTTTCTTGTGTGCAAAGATCAAGTTTTCAACGTTTAATCATCGTATTCTTCGTGCTTCTTCTCTTCTCTATTCTTGAATCAATCATAAACGAGGATTCCGCACTCGTTTGTGATATCAATATCGTGTTTTGGTAGATTTTCTGGACCTACAGTTCAGCTGCATCTAAGAATGCACACACGTTATGTTCTCCAATTGACTTAAACTCAGTCATATTCGTACAAATCATCACAACAAACTGACGTTAAAATCATGTAACAGAATTAGAATAACCAACAAATATCAACAATTTTCAAAATCTTATCAGCGGACCATCTACGGACCAACTTTGGTCGCGCGGATCATCTGGTCCGGCGGATCAGAAAATATAGACCGCGGATCACTTTTGGTCAAACGGACCAAATGCGGATCAGTTGATCTTCAGCGGATCATATGGTCCGCCGCAGACCATGTGGTCCGGCGGACGATCAAAAAACCGAAGAGTCATTTTCGATTTTGATGCACAATCTAGTGTTCGTTTTGAAAATGAACACCAAGGTTTTGATCTAGACAAGTTTCCGACCCTGTACATGTGCTCAAATTGTATTAAAAACGAATAAAACCAGTTAAAACCATCCAAGACAGTTTTCTTGAAAAACCGAGATACAAAACTGTAAAAATCGAGCAATTTACACCATTATAATCCAAATCAAAACCACCATTAGATGCGCAATGACGAACCCTACCTGTAGCAACAAAAGTCACACGCAAAGGTTTGTTATTCACAGAGAAATCGAAGAAAAACAGTTGAGAGAATTTTAGGGTTTTTCAGAGTAAAACTTGTGTGGTCCGCGAGTTATGCAAACCCCGGATCAGTTTTCTCTATTTATACACAAAGTGGTCCGCCCGGCGTACCACATGGTCCGCCGGATCACTTTGTGACAAATAAAACCTTCAACTTTCAAATGTTTCATTTTTAACCCAAAACTTCAATTTCTTCAAAATTCAAACATGATGTGCTGATTTTAGCACCGATTGTGGTTTAATAATCAACAGATTTGTTGTTTCTGAATTCAGTTGATCAAAAAATAACGCAGAAATAAAATCTTATTGATTTTTATCAAATTTATATCAAAACACACTAAAATCTTTTTGATTTTTCGAACTTATGCTAAAACACACCTAAAATCTTTTTGATATTTTCTAAAATAAGCAAAACAGCAAATCAACAGAAATCAGGAAATTAAAACGCAATAAGTTATATTTTTGTGAGAAAGATCGCAACATGAGATCATATCAGACATAACGCATCATACACATTGCAATTTCAAAATACTAAGCATGCAAGCCAAGCTGACTGAGAATACAACCATTTGATTTATTTCAGCTAAAGCAAGTCATTGTTTATAGCTTTCTGATATGAAATTAAGTATTTTAATCGAGCATTTATAACATGGTACCCACACGATCAGGAATACTGGCAAACTGCTTATTTCATATTTTTGTGTTTTTCTTTATTCAAGCCAAGTTACTCGCAGCAGATTTTTCATACTGATATTGTAAACTTGCTTATACAGAAGTAAATGCCACAGAGATATCATGTTCATGATGTTTCTTGCAAAAAGAAAGCAGAACCCTAAACAAACAACAATCAGGTCGGCCGGTAGGCACGCAGAGAAAGTCCGATTATTTAGGAAAATAAAAAATATAAAATAAAGCAGAAGTTGTATAATCCAACAACAATCAGGTCGGTACTCACGTACATGCAGAGAAAGTCCGATGGATTATACGAAACACCAAGAAAAATAAAGCAGAAGGTCAAACGAACAACGATCAGGTCGATCTTTCGATACGCAGAGAAAGTCCGATCTTTTGACAAAATAAAAAAAAATCAAACAAGTTTAAATCTTTCAAAATAAAGCAAGCATACATCAAAACATCTCTTTATTCTGTTTTTGATATTTTCTCATTTTATTTATGCCAGATATACACAGTACCCATCACGGTTTGTAACCACAATTATAAAGCAAGCGTTATCATTATATCATACTCACGTATATCAGACTACTCAGCACATTCAATCAGGTCAAACAAGTACCTACAGCTTTTCTTTCTACTTTATTCATGGTAGATAACGTATGCTGATGTACTATAATTTCTCACGAGGTTGGATCATATTTCTCAATTTTTCATTTTTCCAATTTTTTTTATGATTTTTGAATTTTTCCAATTTTTATTATGCTTTTACATTTTTCAATACAAAAACACACACTATTTTTGTATTTTTCAAATATTCTCCCCCTAAAAAGCAGAAAAATAAAGCAAAAACAAAAAACGAAAAAGAAATGATCAACTGAATACGATTAATTAGCATGCAATTTAGTAACCCCATTGATTTGCAACAAAAATTGAAAGCGAGTTTTATCAAAAGCTTTCGTAAACAAATCAGCTCTTTGAAAATCCGTGTGAATTTTCTGCAAATCAATTAATTTCTTTTCGTAGCAATCACGGATAAAATGGTATCTGACGTCAATGTGCTTAGTTTTTTAATGTTGAACGGGGTTTTTCGTAATGGAAATAGCAGCTGAATTATCAATGAAAATGGGAGTTGTAAGAAAATTCAAACCGTATTCGCGCAACTGCTGTTGTATCCACAAAACCTGGGAACAACAACTGGAAGCCGCCACATACTCCGCCTCCGCAGTCGACGTGGCAACCGAAGTTTGCTTTTTGCATTGCCAAGACACTAGTCTGTCTCCCAAAAACTGACACCCGGCGGTTGTGGATTTGAAATTTATCTTGCACCCGCCATAATCTGAGTCAGAATAAGCTGATAACTCAAACTTATTATCATTAGGGTACCAGATGCCAAGATCCGGATTACCCTTCAAATAAGCAAAAATCCGTTTTACTGCTATCATGTGGGAATCCTTTGGTACTGCCTGATACCTAGCACATAAGCACACAACAAACATTATTTCAGGACGAGATGCAGTTAAATACATAAGAGAACCTGTGACATCCGAGAATTCCAAGGTTAACTTCCGTTAGACAATCTCCGTTAGTTACGTTATAAGTGTTAACTTAGTAACTAATGCTTAACTAGGCCGAATACGTCCACGACCTTTGGTTGATCACCGAACCCGTCCATATGTGTTACGTGTTTATTTATATATTTATTGTCATTATGTGCAATGTGATTTAAACGCATGATTTAGTATTGATAATAGAATGTAAATTGGCCACTTTTGGTTTCCAGCGAAACTACCGGGCGAAACTGTAGATTCGCTCGGTAGCCGGCTAAACTGTTTGACTCACATGTGTTCAGAGCCAGTTTCGCTTGGCCAGCGAAACTGCCAGCGAAACTAGCTCCTTATATAAAGTCTATTAAACCCTAATTACATCCCATTTGCATCATCTCCACACTAAACACACACACACTCTCCTGAAACTTCTGGACCAGCTGAGAAATCACCATTTGCTGCTATCATCTCTGTTGGTAGAGACGATCCATCGATCCTAGATCAAATCGTGAGTCCCAAAACCATACTTTATGCATTTTCTATGTGTTTTACTATAAAGCATGCCTAGATCTCCATAGAATCATTAGATCTTCTGATATAATGCTTAGGGATGCTAGATCTACCATAAAGTCTGTAACTTTACGTTTGAAATCAAACCATAATGAAGATTCATGCTAGTTAGGTCATTTTAGGTTTAAAATGTGTTTTTGGTGATTTGAATGTGAAAACCCAGGATTAATGTGTTAAAACTTGTTGTTTGATGTTGGCAAATGTTTATGCATGCTAAATATTGAATCACATGAAGTATGGAAGCTGTTAGATTGATTTTTATGCTGATTTATGTGTTTTTCGCGACCAGCGAAACTGAGCTGTTCTCTGGGCGAAACTATACAGCGAAACTGTATATATATTCATCCAGCGATACTATGTGGCGAAACTATAGTGTCGCCCGCGAAACTAAGCAGACCTACTCGAACGAAACTACCGAGCGAACCAACCTGAACGAAAGTTCAAACCAGTTTCAAGCGAAACTAGGCTAGCGAAACTGCGTCAGCAGTTTCGGGCGAAACTAGCTAGCGAAACTGTGTCACCGGGTAATCCCTAGCGAAAGTGCTGCCCGTGCACCTAGCGAAACTATGTAGCGACACTAATAGCGAAACTATGATCTGACCAAAACCCAAACTTGTGCAACTTGTTTGAATGTTATGCTATGACTTGCATGATTATGCAATAATGAAACATGCCTTGATTTCTGAGTTATGTGAACCCTTGTTATGATCAACCATCGGTGTCGTGTGTCGGTATGTCGTGTCATAGTTCCAACGTGCTATGTTATGGGCCATAGTGACGTGAGTTAAATATTAGACACAAAATTAATACTTAAGACCTAAACGTGTTCTTAGGTCTTCGTTAAGCAAATGGTATTTGGATTACTTAGCAAGTGTAGCAGTGCAACCAAAGGTGAGTGTCACTAACCCATTTACCGTGAACCCGTTTGGGTCACACTGAACAACTTAATGAAAAACAATGCTGACAACCTTATGAGTGCTATGCACCTCTCTGATGAACTTGAACTTAGGAGTGCTTGGCACCCACTTGATGAACTTGAAGTGTTTTATGGGAGACACTTGTGAAATACTCAAACAACTATTTCTAAAACGAAACTGAAAATGTTTTCGGGATTCATGAGAACCCAAAGTAAACCGTTTTAATATGGCTAGTGTAGGTTAAAGTCTAAACCACATGATATCACATGATTTCTAAGGATTGCCTTATAACTGAAAAAGTCCTCAACTTAATTGTACCATTAATTGTAAAGCGAGGGGATGTTGGGTAGATCTACTGGAGTTTGACAAACTCCGCCTCGTGACACTGGAGGTGCACGGAGGTACAATATCAGCCTATCTGACCGTGATCCCGAGAGGACACGGGGGAGGCAAAGCCGCGATGACGTAGGTCCGCAAAACAAAATAGATGATGGCGCTGCCAATACAATTATCAGTCAGCTTTGGTACAAACTTCCTTAGTGCATGGAACAACGGATTAGCTACCCGCGATATCGGTTGAGCACTTTAACTATACAAAACTAGTACATACCCGATAACGTAGGTTACGGACAATACTCTTACTAAACCACAATACTATGATTTTGGATATCACTAAGCATTGCTTTTCACAAATAAATATTTCATAAGTATGTGTTGACACGATTATGATTATGAGACCGGGCCACTGCATGTCAAGCCCACCGTGAACTCACCAACCGTTAGGTTGACACTTGCGTGGTTTAAACTTTTGCAGATCGCTGAGGAGTATCCGGAGCGGGTTGGCATGGCACACGAAGACGTTATTCTTTTATTTAAATTTAATTGGGAATTTTAAACAATGGTTTGTAAAGCACGTGGTTAGTGCTAAGACAATATTTTCCGCTGCGTATTTTGAAGAATTTAATTTATGATTTACATTTGAACTAACTCTGATTCATTTAGTATTTGTAACTAATGGTTGTGGTCCTGGTTTGCTCGCACCCCTTAACGGTATAAACTCCGTTAGTGGTTACTTGGGGGTGTGACAGATTGGTATCAGAGCCATAAGTTGCAGAGAACTGGAATCAATTTTGAAAACGATTTGGAAACTGCAACTTGAAAACCTTAGTTACAAACGAACAAACAAATTCCTTAAAACAAAATATTTACGTGCCAACCTGGGATACTCGCTCTGCTTAGTACGTATGTATGTATATATATATAAGTATATATATAGACCGTGTCTAGGTAGTCTAACGGAAAAACCTTAGGGAAAATTTTCACACACGAATACGAAATGCGAACGCTGATACACACACTATTCTGGGGAAAAGCGACAATGAAACGATGCGGCTAATAACATGGAATGGGAAGCGTTTAAGGAGCTGATTATGGAGGAATACTGTCCCCGTGACCAAGTGAAGAAGTTAGAGGGTGAATTCTTGAATCTGAAAATGATAGGGTCTGAAGTTGAACAGTATACTGCGCGTTACCATGAGTACGCGGTCTTGTGCCCCACAATGGTTGATGCTGAGTTCAAACGCATTAAGCGTTATCTGGAAGGCCTCGCGCCTCAAATCAAGGGACTAGTGGCTGCCAGCAACCCCACAACCGTGCAGCAAGCCATTCGTTTGGCTCACAAGCTTACCGATCAGGAAGTTGAAAAAGGTACACTTCCTGCTAAAGCCTCAGAGAAGACTGCCTTAAGTGGCAAAAGAAAAGCTGATGATGAAGCTCCTGAAAACTCCATGAACAATCAAAGTGTGGGAAACAGCACTGGGAGGTCTTATAATTCCCAAGGTCAAAGCAAAAGGTCTGGAAGCAACAGTGGAAACAACCGTCAGGGCGGTAACGGTCAAGGCAACTACAAGGGTAACCTGCCCATGTGCAACAAGTGTGGGAAGCATCACACTGGTATTTGTAGAAGGAATTTAAGCTGTGAAAGGTGTAGAAAGAAAAGCCATGAGGCGAAGGACTGTTGGACGATTCTTCCCGAGCAACAAAACCGCCTAAGGCAAAACAACAACAATCATGGCAACCATAACTATGGGAACAACCGGGGCGATGGAAACAACAATGGTCAGAACCGTAACAACAATGAAGCTCCCAGAGGGAATGGTAATGGGAACTGCTACGAATGTGGTGCTCAAGGCCACATTAAAAGGGACTGCCCGCAGTTGAGAAGACAGGGGAATGGTAATCAAGGAAACAATGGTGGGAATGGTAATGGTGGAGGTAATGGCCACGGGAATGGTAACAATGGGAACGGTGGAAATGGCAGAGGAAGAGCTTTTGTCATGGGTCAAGGAGAAGCTCGCAACGATGCCAACGTGATTAACGGTAAATTCATCCTTAATGGTTTCTTTGCTACTGTATTGTTTGATTCTGGTGCTGAAAGAAGCTTTATTTCCACTAAGTTTGCTAAGTTAATTAATGCTAAACCGATTGCCTTAGATGCTAAATATGTGGTAGAGCTAGCAAACGGTAAACTTCATGATACGACTCAGATAGTTAAGGACTGTAAGTTAGAACTAGCTGGCCATACGTTAGGAATCGATCTTATGCCTTTTCCGATTGGTAGTTTTGATGTCATAGTAGGAATGGATTGGTTATCCGAAAACCGAGCTGAAATTTTATGTCAAGAAAAAGTGGTTCGTATCCCACTCAAAGAAGGTGAAGTGTTAACAGTTCAAGGTGAAAAAGGTGGAACAGTCACCGGTATTATCTCGTTTCTTAAAGCTCAAAAGTGCCTCCGTAAAGGTCACTTCGCGATCCTTGCAAACGTCACCGACACGACACTTCCCGAGCGTAAAATCGACGATTACCCGATAGTCCGCGACTTCCAAGATGTATTTCCTGATGATCTGCCTGGTTTGCCTCCATTTCGACAAGTCGAGTTTGGAATCGATTTAGCTCCTGGATCCGCTCCGATTGCACGCGCACCTTACCGTTTGGCGGTAAGCGAACTCAACGAACTCTCCGCACAACTCCAAGAATT
Source organism: Deinandra increscens subsp. villosa (assembly GCA_039602395.1). Taxonomy (NCBI): domain Eukaryota; kingdom Viridiplantae; phylum Streptophyta; class Magnoliopsida; order Asterales; family Asteraceae; genus Deinandra; species Deinandra increscens. The sequence goes on along the minus strand of JBCNJP010000025.1, from coordinate 10,386,255 downwards.
ACTCGACAAAGGATTTATTCGTCCAAGTTCGTCTCCATGGGGAGCACCGGTATTGTTTGTTAAGAAGAAAGATGGTACGTTCCGAATGTGTATTGACTACCGAGAGCTTAACAAGGTTACAATCAAGAATCGGTATCCACTTCCTCGAATCGACGATCTCTTCGACCAGCTGCAAGGTTCGAGCTACTTTTCAAAGATTGATCTACGGTCTGGATATCACCAACTTCGCGTTCGTGATGAGGATGTTCCCAAGACTGCTTTCAGAACTCGGTATGGTCACTATGAGTTCCTGGTTATGCCGTTCGGGCTAACCAATGCACCTGCTGTATTTATGGATCTAATGAATCGAGTGTGCAAGCCGTACCTCGATCAGTTTGTGATAGTTTTCATTGATGATATTTTGATCTACTCCAAGACGAAGGAAGAACACGAAAGGCACCTAAGACTTATCTTGGAATTACTCCGCAAGGAACAGCTTTACGCCAAGTTTTCAAAGTGCGATTTTTGGATTCGCGAAGTCCAGTTTGTTGGACACATTGTCGATCAGAATGGAATTCATGCCGACCCAGCTAAAGTGGAAGCTATCAAGAATTGGTCTACTCCAAGAGCGCCGACAGAAATCCGACAGTTTTTGGGACTTGCCGGATATTACCGAAGATTTATCAAGGGTTTCTCGCAATTGGCTCAACCCTTAACAGCTTTAACGCACAAAGGGGTGCAATATAAATGGGGTGAAAAAGAAGAACACGCGTTTCAAACTCTTAAGGACATGTTATGTTCAGCTCCGATTCTCGCGTTACCCGAAGGGGTTGACGACTTCGTGGTCTATTGTGATGCATCCATTCAAGGACTCGGTTGCGTGTTGATGCAACGAGACAAAGTGATTGCCTACGGGTCCAGGCAACTGAAGGATACTGAGAAAAATTATACAACACATGACCTGGAATTAGGAGCCGTTGTATTTGCACTCAAGATTTGGAGACATTACCTCTATGGAACAAAGTGCACAATATTTACCGACCACAAAAGCTTACAGCACATCTTTGAACAGAAGGACCTCAACATGCGACAACGACGGTGGGTCGAGCTACTAAATGATTATGACTTAGCAATTAAGTATCACCCGGGAAAAGCCAATGTTGTGGCTGATGCTTTAAGTCGAAAAGAGTACGAAAAGCCTCGACGAGTACGAGCGCTCCAACTTACCATTCACACGGGACTGCCGGATCGAATCCGCGATGCCCAAAGAGAAGCCCTAAAGGAAGAGAACTTCGCAGCTGAAGCACTGCGAGGGGTGGATGGAAATTCTGAAATCAAGTCCGATGGACTCAGGTACTACAATGACAGAATTTGGGTTCCTTTACTGGGAAATCTCCATGAGCTCGTGATGGACGAGGCTCACAAGTAAAGGTATTTGGTGCACCGTGGATCGGACAAAATGTACCAAGACTTGAAGAACTTGTACTGGTGGCCGAATATGAAAGCCGACATTGCGCGATATGTGGCTAAGTGTTTAACGTGCTCAAGAGTTAAGATCGAGTACCAAAAGCCTTCTGGATTATTACAGCAACCAAAGATCCCAGAATGGAAATGGGAGGATATCTCCATGGATTTCGTAACAGGATTACCTCATCGATCAAATCGACCAGATGCGATTTGGGTAATCATTGATCGACTAACCAAATCTGCACACTTTATTCCAATAAGGGAAAATGACAATATGGATAAGTTAACAAAGCTGTACATTGACCGAATTGTGGCACGTCATGGAGTGCCTAAGACCATTATCTCCGACCGAGATCCTCGATTTACTTCCCGATTGTGGCAATCTATGCAAGAAGCACTGGGAACCCGACTGGACATGAGTACAGCTTATCACCCGCAGACCGACGGTCAGACGGAACGAACTATTCAGACTTTGGAAGACATGCTCCGAGCTTGCGTTCTCGACTTTGGTAAGGACTGGGAGGCTCACCTTCCGTTGGTGGAGTTCTCCTACAACAACAGTTATCATACGAGCATTGGTGCAGCACCTTTTGAAGCTCTTTATGGCAGAAAATGTAGATCGCCCGTGTGTTGGGCCGAAACGGGTGAGAAGGGACTCACCGGACCAGAAATCATTCATGATACGACTGAATGAATTATTCAAATCAGAAAGCGGATAGCCGCAGCACGTGATAGACAAAAGAGCTATGCCGACAAACGCCGTAAACCTTTGAAGTACGAGGTAGGCGACAAGGTACTATTGAAGGTATCTCCCTGGAAAGGAGTAATACGCTTCGGAAAGCGTGGAAAGCTGAATCCTCGCTATATCGGTCCATTTGAAATCATTGGGGAAGTAGGCCCGGTGGCCTATCGATTACGACTCCCTGCGGAACTCGATGGAGTTCACAACGTGTTTCACGTTTCTAACCTGAAGAAATGTCTGGCTGAAGACATCGAAATAATTCCCTTGGAGGAATTGGAAATTGACGAACATTTGAGATTTATCGAGCAACCGGTAGAAATCATGGGACGCGAGGAGAAAGCCCTCAAACGTAGCAAGATTCCGATCGTCAAGGTTCGATGGAACTCAAAGCGTGGACCTGAATATACTTGGGAACGAGAGGATCAGATGAAGAAAAAGTATCCTCACTTGTTCGGGCAAACGTCCACGGAAACTCAAGGTATGATTTAATTTTGGGGACCAAAATTCCTTTAACAGGAGGAGGATGTGGCGACCCTAAAACCTTTGCTTTCTTTCCCCAGCAACAACAGCAACGAAGACAGCCGAGGCTGCGAACGCTACGACGCAAGAATAATTTTCGGGACGAAAATTCCAATTACAAGGGGATGATGTGACATCCGAGAATTCCAAGGTTAACTTCCGTTAGACAATCTCCGTTAGTTACGTTATAAGTGTTAACTTAGTAACTAATGCTTAACTAGGCCGAATACGTCCACGACCTTTGGTTGATCACCGAACCCGTCCATATGTGTTACGTGTTTATTTATATATTTATTGTCATTATGTGCAATGTGATTTAAACGCATGATTTAGTATTGATAATAGAATGTAAATTGGCCACTTTTGGTTTCCAGCGAAACTACCGGGCGAAACTGTAGATTCGCTCGGTAGCCGGCTAAACTGTTTGACTCACATGTGTTCAGAGCCAGTTTCGCTTGGCCAGCGAAACTGCCAGCGAAACTAGCTCCTGATATAAAGTCTATTAAACCCTAATTACATCCCATTTGCATCATCTCCACACTAAACACACACACACTCTCCTGAAACTTCTGGACCAGCTGAGAAATCACCATTTGCTGCTATCATCTCTGTTGGTAGAGACCATCCATCGATCCTAGATCAAATCGTGAGTCCCAAAACCATACTTTATGCATTTTCTATGTGTTTTACTATAAAGCATGCCTAGATCTCCATAGAATCATTAGATCTTCTGATATAATGCTTAGGGATGCTAGATCTACCATAAAGTCTGTAACTTTACGTTTGAAATCAAACCATAATGAAGATTCATGCTAGTTAGGTCATTTTAGGTTTAAAATGTGTTTTTGGTGATTTGAATGGAAGCTGTTAGATTGATTTTTAGGCTGATTTATGTGTTTTTCGCGACCAGCGAAACTGAGCTGTTCTCTGGGCGAAACTATACAGCGAAACTGTATAGATATTCATCCAGCGATACTATGTGGCGAAACTATAGTGTCGCCCGCGAAACTAAGCAGACCTGCTCGAACGAAACTACCGAGCGAACCAACCTGAACGAAAGTTCAAACCAGTTTCAAGCGAAACTAGGCTAGCGAAACTGCGTCGGGCGAAACTAGCTAGCGAAACTGTGTCACTGGGTAATCCCTAGCGAAAGTGCTGCCCGTGCACCTAGCGAAACTATGTAGCGACACTAATAGCGAAACTATGATCTGACCAAAACCCAAACTTGTGCAACTTGTTTGAATGTTATGCTATGACTTGCATGATTATGCAATAATGAAACATGCCTTGATTTCTGAGTTATGTGAACCCTTGTTATGATAAACCATCGGTGTCGTGTGTCGGTATGTCGTGTCATAGTTCCAACGTGCTATGTTATGGGCCATAGTGACGTGAGTTAAATATTAGACACAAAACTAATACTTAAGACCTAAACGTGTTCTTAGGTCTTCGTTAAGCAAACGGTATTTGGATTACTTAGCAAGTGTAGCAGTGCAACCAAAGGTGAGTGTCACTAACCCATTTACCGTGAACCCGTTTGGGTCACACTGAACAACTTAATGAAAAACAATGCTGACAACCTTATGAGTGCTATGCACCTCTCTGATGAACTTGAACTTAGGAGTGCTTGGCACCCACTTGATGAACTTGAAGTGTTTTATGGGAGACACTTGTGAAATACTCAAACAACTATTTCTAAAACGAAACTGAAAATGTTTTCGGGATTCATGAGAACCCAAAGTAAACCGTTTTAATATGGCTAGTGTAGGTTAAAGTCTAAACCACATGATATCACATGATTTCTAAGGATTGCCTTATAACTGAAAAAGTCCTCAACTTAATTGTACCATTAATTGTAAAGCGAGGGGATGTTGGGTAGATCTACTGGAGTTTGACAAACTCTGCCTCGTGACACTGGAGGTGCACGGAGGTACAATATCAGCCTATCTGACCGTGATCCCGAGAGGACACGGGGGAGGCAAAGCCGCGATGACGTAGGTCCGCAAAACAAAATAGATGATGGCGCTGCCACTACAATTATCAGTCAGCTTTGGTACAAACTTCCTTAGTGCACAGAACAACGGATTAGCTACCCGCGATATCGGTTGAGCACTTTAACTATACAAAACTAGTACATACCCGATAACGTAGGTTACGGACAATACTCTTACTAAACCACAATACTATGATTTTGGATATCACTAAGCATTGCTTTTCACAAATAAATATTTCATAAGTATGTATTGACACGATTATGATTATGAGACCGGGCCACTGCATGTCAAGCCCACCGTGAAATCACCAACCGTTAGGTTGACACGTGCGTGGTTTAAACTTTTGCAGATCGCTGAGGAGTATCCGGAGCGGGTTGGCATGGCACACGAAGACGTTTTTCTTTTATTTAAATTAAATTGGGAATTTTAAACAATGGTTTGTAAAGCACGTGGTTAGTGCTAAGACAATATTTTCCGCTGCGTATTTTGAAGAATTTAATTTATAATTTACATTTGAACTAACTCTGATTCATTTAGTATTTGTAACTAATGGTTGTGGTCCTGGTTTGCTCGCACCCCTGAACGGTACAAACTCCGTTAGTGGTTACTTGGGGGTGTGACAGAACCTATCATAGCCCTAAACAATGTTGGATCAATATTTTCACCAGATTCATCTGGTCCGAGACCATGTGAAACCTGGATAGGTGTACTTGGGATCCGAACATCGCCAATAATGAATCGTGCCAAAATGTCAGACACATATTTCATCTGATGCAAAAATATGCCTTTGGCAGATTGATGGACTTGAAGACCCAGAAAGAACCCCATCTCTCCCATAGAACTCATTGATGTTAGTCCGATGTGTCGTCATTATTGTGCTTAAGTTGTCTTATTTATTTATAATAATGGTTGGATTACGTTGCATTTTCACGGGTTTTATGTTTTGATGTGCCAAGAGCTTAAAGAGCTAAAGTCTGGGTTTTTATGAAGAACTGGAAGCTGACTGGTACAGGGATCGAGAACCGAGCGGGAACGAGTTAAGACTTAGAAGAAATTGAAGAAAAGTTCCTGAGATCTAGATCTGGGCGGTACGCCCAGAAGAGAAGAAACCAGGGCGGTACGCCCAGAAGAGAAGAAATCCGGGCGGTACGCCCAGAATCCCACAATTTGGGGCGGTACGCCCCGAATTGGCCGACAGAAGATTTTTTAGGGTTTTGATATTTAACTTGTTTGTAAAGTTATTAGACTTATCATCTTTCATCATTGTGCCACCAGAGGCTTAGGGTTTACGACTTGGAGCCCTGTTTTGGAGCTTTTTGAGAGATTTCAATCATTCGGTACTTTAATTTAATGCAGTTTTTCATTATGTCTTTGTTTGTTTCATTAGCTATGTCCGGCTAATCACCACTAACCGCTTTTGGTGATTGGTTGGTGAAATCGTTCTATTCCTAATCAATTGCTTAACTAGTTGTTCCGGAATACTTGCTACCGTTGAACACCCGCATGCTAAATTGTTTAATTTAACTAGTAACCTAGGGTTTTAGTGGTCCACTGTTTAATGATCTAGCACTTTCTTGCGGCAGGACTAATCAACCCATTAGACACTTAGGTTATTAGGTCAAGGAAGCAATTGGGGGGCATGTCTATGTGTCACAGTTAAGTAATTAGGTTTTGCCTAGATCGGTAGCCAGCCAGGATCCAAAAGTGGTTAGATTTGTCTCATTTGATAGTTCAATTAAGTTTTTAGTTCAAAGGTAGTTAATTTGTTAGTTAATTCACCCAACAACTCAAAACAGCCAAGTGGCAATCTTAGGTAATTTTAGGTTAATTAGTAATTTCAGTTAATTTAGTAATCACTTAATCAATTTCCACATATTCCCTAGGTTCGATACCCTAACTTCCACTACTACAAAATTAATCTAGGTTGGGGATTTGAAACGGCCTGACAAACCGTTATCAAATTGGCGCCGTTGCCGGGGAATTAGTGCGCTTATTGATTAGTTGATTTTAGTTAATTTTAATTAAATTTGCATTTTTTTTTTAATTTTTCAAAAAAATCCAAAAAAAACCAAAAATAGTGTTTTTATTCCAGTAATTGATTTATGCATCTAAAAAAATAAAAAATAAAAAATAAAAAAATAAAAAATAATAAAAAAATAATTTTTTTTTAAATTTCTGCCGAAATTCATTTTAGGGCGGTACGCCTAAGAGTTCCACATTCTGGGCGGTACGCTTTGGGTCCAATTTCACAGAAAGTTTTCAAATTTTTGACCATCCAAGTTTCGATTTTTTCTGTTCTATTGCCTTATTTACACCCCCTGGAGCAGTGCTGCGTAATTCGTTTGCTCTTTTGTGACCGTTTTTGCAGGTTTTAGGTGTTGTGCATGCATACGCGGCATTCCCGCAAGACATCCCCGCTGATTTACAATCCGGAGATTGAGAGGACAGCTCGGCAGAACCGAGCAGAACAGAGAAACAGAAGAGAAATGGAGGGCCAAAATCCAAACCCCAACCCGAACCCCAACATTCACCAAAATCCAAATCCCAACCAAAACCCGAACCCAAATGAGAATCTCAATCAAGACCCCCACCAACCACAAAACCAACCACAAAATGCACCCGAAAACCCCGCCATGCCACAAAACATCCCTCCCATCCAAACCCCACCATTTCGGGTACATGGGCACGACTCTCTTCCATCCTTGTCTCCGAAATCCTCACACCATGATGAGGAAGGTTACCACTATCGGGTTAGGTATCCAGAACAACCCATCTTCCGCGAGGCACCACGACAACCCATATTCCGCCAGGCCCCACAACAACAACCCCCACCACAACCATTCCGACAAGCTAACCAACCCCAATTCCGACAAAACCCAGTGTATGAGGAACAGGATTGGCAAAGACAAAAGGAGCAGTGGGGGCAAGATGGGTATGACCAAAATGAAGATGACGACGGATATGGGTAAGGAGCGGAGCCATATGTTGAAGCTTCAAGGAATCGGGCACGAGGTCCACAGCAAAATGTTGCACCACAAGCGCCACGCTCCCCTCCCCCAAGAGGAGTGCCACAATTCAATCAACACAATGGGGGAGCTCGCATTCAAGTGGAAGGTGGAGTCCCGAGACTTGTTGTGAACCCACCGGTTTAAGGGGTAGCTGCTCATTTCAAACCAGTAGTTGTTCCAAGTTTATTCGCGGTAGTAACCCCCATGGGAACAAACAGACGAGCTTTTGAAGTTCGACCACAATACTTAAGCCATCTACCAGAATTTTACGGGAAGAGAACCGAAGAGCCTTACCATCATATACACACATTCGAGTCATCTTGCATCCCTATTGGTGCAACGGGGTTTACATCATAAGACGTAAAGTTGATGCTTTTCCCATACACCCTTAAGGATCGGGCACGAAGATGGTTCGAGAGTTTACCCGCCGGTAGTATCTTCACTTGGGCTCAAATGCAAGAGGCATTCCTTGAAGAATACTACCCCATGAGCAAGACAAGCGAGGTTAAAGAGGAGATCCGATCCTTCCAGCAACATTCCGGTGAACCATTCCATGAAGCTTTCAACCGTTTTAAGGATTTGTTGCGAAAATGTCCACATCATGGGATTGACACGTGGGACCTCATCAAAACCTTTGCGGATGGCCTTTTTCCAGAAGACATCCGAGATTTGAACTCCATCAGCAATGGTACATTCTTAACTAACACGGAAGAGGTTGATTGGGGGCATATGGAAAGATTGAACGCCACATCCAAGATGCTTGCTCAAAACGGAAGACGGTCGAGATCCGCATCGGCCAAATCCGTTGACTATGAGGCAGAGGAAAGGATCGAGAAGCTCCGTCAGCAGACGCTCCTGTTGGAGAAACAGGTAGCACAAATGAAGTTGGGAGGAGCACCAGAAGAAGTGAAGGCAAGTGCACAATTTCCTGTGTGCACGGGTTGTGGCGAATTGGGCCATCTAGTTGATGCATGTTCTATCAGGGTTCAACAAAGTGAAGATGTCAATTATGTGCAAGGAGCCATGAACTCCAACACTTACCATCCTAACCTTCGCAACCATCCAAATTTCAGGTACGGTAATGCTAATAATCAGTTGAATCCTAACTTTCAAACTTCTAATGTGCAGGGTGGAGCTCAGACACAATATCAAGGCCGGCCATCCGGTTACAACCAAGGGGGCTATCAACGGAACACCTATACTCAAGGTGGAAATCTGCCCCAAAGGATCTACCAACAAGCCCAACCGACACCAGCACCGGAAGATGGGATGCAAACACAATTTGCCGCCCTGATGGAGAAAGTGAACTCAATTGCAGATGGTCAAAAGCAGCTATTCGATAAAGTTCAAGGGTTTGACCGGAAGTTCGAGCTTCAAGAAAAAACCATGGGAGCATTTCAGAAACAATTGGGCCAATTGGCGGCCGAGTCATCAAAGCGGGATCCGGGAAGATTGCCGAGCGACACCACCATCAACCCACACCATCAACAGAATCAATCTTCCAGTTCGAAGAACACACGACATGTGCCAATCAACAAGATCACAACCTTGCGATCAGGTAAGTCCGTAGATAATAAGGTGGGGACACCTCCACCGCAAGTTGATAGGGTGCTGGAGATGAGCCTGAGGGAGGTGATGATGCTGGTGATGAGGCTGGTGCTGATGTTGGTACTGAGGGAGATACTGGAGGAGATGCTGATGCTGCTGGAGATGACGCTGGAGGTGATGAGGAGTAGGTGATGTTCATGCTGATATCACTGCTACTGCCAATCGGTTTTGTTTCTTTTACCCTTGTACTTTTTGGTTATTTTGTTTTTACTAGATCATGGTCTGTATGATATTACACTATATGATAACTGGGGGTACTGTACGAGGTAACCGGTTGGGGTGGTTGTGTTTTCTTTTTGAATGTATATATATCGCATGATGTGTTTGTTCTTTGGTAGCATTATGGTGAGATGTAAATCCATACATTACTTCTTCCATCCGATTTCTGGAATTCACGATCCGTTATGAGAGGGCGTTGGACGACTTCCGAGGAGCTTTTCACGATGATATCAGGGGAGTGTGTTCCAACTTGTTCTTTTTATTTATTTATTTCTTTTTTTTTATTTTTGCATTTTATCTTTATTTTTATTTTTAATTTCACCGTTCGTGTCTGTATATTCGTTATGTGCGTGTTTCCTATCACATTGAGGGCAATGTTGATCTTAAGTGTGGGGAGGGGGACAGAACGTCAGTTTTATTTTTAATTTTAAAGTTTTTGAATTTTTAGGTAGTTGTGTTTATTTCGAAAAAAGAAAAAAAAGTAAAAAACATAAAAAATCCAAAAAGATTTTTCATTTTTCTTTGAGTCATTCTTAGTTTAGTGTTTTGAGTCAAATCTGTTTTTGGGAAAATTGCCGGTACATGGAAAATGATAGTACAATTGGGAGTCGATTTCAGAATAAAATTAAGAAATAAATCAAGAAAGAAAGGGAAAAGTGGTAAGAAAAGGAGAGAATGGAAAATATAGCTAATTTGTGATGTGTCGGTAGGCCCAGCTGATTTAGTAAAGCTTAATTATCCCTTGGTGTTTATTTTTGTATAAATATGTAAATAATTCGGCTTGCTAGTCGGTTCCCATTTTAGGAGTTAGAGTAAGATTGAAACTGATGATTAGGAGGAAAAAAGACCTTTTTAAATTAGAAACTTATATATCCTCAGAATAAACTGGCACGTTATGATCTTTTTGCGAAAGCAAATCCGAGAAATAACGGCGCCCCATGTTTTCATCTTTTGAGCATATTAGGTAATTAATTGGTTAATGAATTAGAGTCAAGGGACAAAATACTCACGTACGAACTAAGGATAGTATCCCGTGGATAAGTGCCTCTGATGATGTTCCGGATCTCGCGGGCAGAACACTCACGTATGATTTCGGGGGTAAGACCTTGTGAAAGAATGCCTCTGATGATGTCCGTTGGTAAGTATAGTTAAAATTATCCAACTATAAAAAAAAATAAAGAAAAAAAGAGAGAAAAAGAAAAGAAAATGAGAAAAATAGAAGCAACAGTAGTCAAATAAATGCTCAAGCAATTTCATTCATCCATTCAAATCCATCACTCTTGGGATATATGAGTATCTAGTTTAACTAGGGTGGGGAAAATATAAATAATTCATCTTTATTACCCTTTACTTTGACCGAATTTGAGTCGGGATTAGATTAAGCTAGGACTTTCTGAATGTGGGACACATTGGTAGGCTGATTACTCTAATTGGTAATTTATATAAACACCTTGGGGGCTCAAAGATCAGTGGTTGGGTTTAGTCGGATAGAAATATTGGCGATTGCAATTAGTATATATGAATACATGTTGGAATGTGGAATTGAATCGGTTGATAGATATAAAAATGTTGAATGATTTTGAGTTGATTTCCTAATTATGATTCCATGGCAGTTTTTCCGAGACGGAAAAAGTCAAGTGTGGGGATGTGATGTTAGTCCGATGTGTCGTCATTATTGTGCTTAAGTTGTCTTATTTATTTATAATAATGGTTGGATTACGTTGCATTTTCACGGGTTTTATGTTTTGATGTGCTAAGAGCTTAAAGAGCTAAAGTCTGGGTTTTTATGAAGAACTGGAAGCTGACTGGTACAGGGATCGAGAACCGAGCGGGAACGAGTGAAGACTTAGAAGAAATTGAAGAAAAGTTCCTGAGATCCAGATCTGGGCGGTACGCCTAGAAGAGAAGAAACCAGGGCGGTACGCCCTAAAGTGTAGAAAGCAGCCGGAAGAAGAAATCCGGGCGGTACGCCCAGAATCCCACAATTTGGGGCGGTACGCCCCGAATTGGCCGACAGAAGATTTTTTAGGGTTTTAATATTTAACTTGTTTGTAAAGTTATTAGACTTATCATCTTTCATCATTGTGCGACCAGAGGCTTAGGGTTTACGACTTGGAGCCCTGTTTTGGAGCTTTTTGAGAGATTTCAATCATTCGGTACTTTAATTTAATGCAGTTTTTCATTATGTCTTTGTTTGTTTCATTAGCTATGTCCGGCTAATCACCACTAACCGCTTTTGGTGATTGGTTGGTGAAATCGTTCTATTCCTAATCAATTGCTTAACTAGTTGTTCCGGAATACTTGCTACCGTTGAACGCCCGCATGCTAAATTGTTTAATCTAACTAGTAACCTAGGGTTTTAGTGGTCGACTGTTTAATGATCTAGCACTTTCTTGCGGCAGGACTAATCAACCCATTAGACACTTAGGTTATTAGGTCAAGGAAGCAATTGGGGGGCATGTCTATGTGTCACAGTTAAGTAATTAGGTTTTGCCTAGATCGGTAGCCAACCAGGATCCAAAAGTGGTTAGATTTGTCTCATTTGATAGTTCAATTAAGTTTTTAGTTCAAAGTTAGTTAATTTGTTAGTTAATTCACCCAACAACTCAAAACAGCCAAGTGGCAATCTTAGGTAATTTTAGGTTAATTAGTAATTTCAGTTAATTTAGTAATCACTTAATCAATTTCCACATATTCCCTAGGTTCGATACCCTAACTTCCACTACTACAAAATTAATCTAGGTTGGGGATTTGAAACGGCCTGAAAAACTGTTATCAAATTGGCGCCGTTGCCGGGGAATTAGTGCGCTTATTGATTAGTTGATTTTAGTTAATTTTAGTTAATTTGCATTTTTTTTTAATTTTTCAAAAAATCCAAAAAAACCCAAAAATAGTGTATTTATTCCAGTAATTGATTTCTGCATCTAAAAAAAATAAAAAATAAAAAATAAAAAAAATAAAAAAAAAAAATATATTTTTTTTTTAATTTCTGCCGAAATTCATTTTAGGGCGGTACTCCTAAGAGTTCCACATTCTGGGCGGTACGCCTTGGGTCCAATTTCACAGAAAGTTTTCAAATTTTTGACCATCGAAGTTTCGATTTTTTATGTTCTATTGCCTTATTTCCCGTTCAAAAACGCACTTTTCAGATCCATCTGATACACCTTAAACCCATGATATGCCGCGAAAGCCAGAAATATCCGGATAGCTTCTATTCGGGCTACTGGAGCATACACTTCATTAAAGTTGATGCCTTCAATCTGAGAAAATCCTTGAACCACTAATCGTGCCTTGTTTCGGACAATGACGCCGCGATCGTCTTTTTTACATTTAAAGACCCACTTCGTTCCACAAGGTTCTTTAGAGTTTTTGGGTAAATCAACTAGATGCCAAACGCCCAACTTTGTCAATTGTTGCAACTCTTCTTGCATGTCTTCTACCCAAGAAGCATCCTCCAATGCTTTATCAACATTAGAAGGTTCTACCTGAGATAGAAAGCATGAGTGAAAAACTTCATTCTGAATCCCAGAGTCTCTGATTTCGGCAAACAAAGCATCAATATTTCCTGCTAATTGGTGTCGTGTACGAAGCCCCGAAGACGGATCTCCAATAATGTTATCTTGAGGATGAATATTGTTAATTCGAAGAATTGTTGAATCAGCAACTTCTTGAATATCTTCTAAATTTGTTAAAGATGCCTCTGCCCCTTCTGAACTTGATAAAACATTAATCGGTAACGAATGCGGTACTGAAGAGCTTGTACTTGGCAGATTAATTTGATCATCTACAGGTGTAGATTCAGCTTCATGAAACAAACTTTCATCATCATCAGAAGAACTTATAGTATCTAGACTAGAAGCATTCTGACTAGACGAAGTAACAGCAGTGCTTGAAAGCTTTGGAATCCATGAACCTGGACCAGGAGTTGTCAATGAATGTAGTATAGCAGCTACAATATCAGGGTCCTCCTCTTCCTCAGATCCAGAGGATGCAACCGTGAACGAATCAATTAGAGACTTATAATCATAAGACTGAGCATCAACCGATTTGGGATGTAGGAAAGTATGCTTCTGACAGTCCACATTTACATGATTCTCAATTGTTTTGGAAGACGGAAAGTAAACACGCTTCATCGGATGATGATATCCAACAAAAACACCTTGAACAGCTTTTGAAGCAAACTTCCCACCTTCTTTGAGAACCGTGCAAAGACACCCAAACGGTACCAAGATATTCAAATTAGGCTTTCGACCTTTAAGTAGTTCATAACTTGTTTTATTGAATCTCTTGATAATCAGAACATGATTGAGCACATAACATGCAGTGTGCACAGCCTCAGACCAAAACTTTATTGGTAGATTTTCATCAGCCAACAAGGTTCGAGCCGTCTCAATTAAAGTTCGATTCTTTCGTTCACCGACTCCATTCTGTTGCGGAGTATACGGCGCACTGAATTCATGAACAATCCCAAGTGAATCACAAAAAGCAGCCATCTTAGCATTCTTAAACTCAGTTCCATTATCAGTACGAATGCGACATACTTTATGCTTGTACATTGATGGAAACTTGGATAACACCTTCTGAATTTGATCAGGAATTTCATCTTTTAATGCTAGTGATACCACCCATGAAAATTGAGAAAAGTCACCCGTAATCACTAAACAATAATAACTACCCTCAATGCTTCGAACATTCACAGGTTCAAAAAGATCCATATGAAGTAGCTCTAAAGGAGTCACGATCGAGTTTAACCGTTTAGCCGAATGAGACTTTTTCTTTTGCTTACCTTTTTTACAAGACACACAAACATCATGTATAGAAAATTTATTCTTTGAAACAGCTTCCACCAGATTATGATTGACCAAATAATTCATCTTCCGGTAATTGATGTGTCCCATACACCGATGCCACATGATGGATTCTTTTTCCGTAGCCTTAGAAGTAAAGCATGTAGCCGAAACCGCTGAAGAAGTCTGATTCATGTTCAACACATATAAGTCACGAAATCGAGGAGCTCGTACAACAATCCAATCATCAGGAATTTGGATTCCAGGTTTCAGAATTAAGCATTCTGAACTTGTGAAAGCAGCAGTGTACTGCTTATCACAAATTTGAGAAACACTCAGCAAATTGTGTTGCAACTCTTGTACAAATTGGACTTTGTCAAATGTAATCTTCTCATTACCCATTTTGCCTTCACCGGTAATCTTACCCCCTTTATCGCCAGCAAAGGTAACATTTCCTTCTTGAATAGGTTTAACATCTGATAGCAAGGAAATATTACCCGTCATGTGCCTGGATGCTCCACTATCAACGACCCAAAAGTTGTTAACAACTGGCTTTCGAGCACCCTGCACATAGTAGCAGATAATTAGTGAGCATCTGGACCCAAGCTTTCAGCTTTGGGTCGACCGGTGTCTTCAGAAAAGTCCTTAGTGGCTTTTGAAGTCATTTTAGGCAGCCACTTTTGTCTTAACCCAGAAACTGATGAACCTGTGGTAACATCACTTGAAGATGAACAATCAAATGATTGTTGCGTTTTGAAAAATTTTCTTCGTTTGAAGAATTGTTTTGTGACCACTTTGTCATCGACCTGTTTTGGCTCGGAGAAATTTTCAGATTTTTTTAAACTAACAGCGGAAGCTCTTTTCTTAGCCAAAACCGGACATCTTTTTCTCAAATGACCCTTTTGATGACAATGATAACACTTCCTACGATCGACAAAAACTGGAGGAAAATTATCTCATGATTCAGTTGAAGTGTTACCATTAGTCATATGTTTAACCACTTGAATTGGTTTCTTAGCCCTAAATCTCCGAGATTTATGCTATGGAAATGGTTTAAACAACGGACCAATATAACCATTTTGATTATAAAATTCATACTCATCAACTCCACAGTTTTCAGAATATCCTTTGGAATCACATTTGCTTTTGTTGTTTTCAAACAAACCAAAATCTTGTTCATAATGACCAAAGTCATCATAAAAATCATAGTCATCACAAAAACCATATGATTCATAGTCAAAACTGTTTGATTTAGCAAAAAGGTGACCATCGGAATTATAAAAATTCTTAGGTGAATACTTTGAAGTTTTTGACTTTGATGAAAATTTCTGAACTTTTGGAGTGTGAGGCTTGACAGAATTTTGATCATCAGAACTAGTTTTGAGTTTCAACAAAGAACCAGTTTTCACTTGTTCATGATCAGACACACATTTTTCATCTGTATCAGCATAAAACACTTTGGAAACTTTTGTTGGATCAACACAACATAATGGAAATGCCTCATCCAAAAATATGGTATCACTACCTTTCAGACAATACATTTTCACTTTCTTAGACGATTCACCAACTTCAGTTTTACCTTTCTTTTTGTCATCAGAATTCCCAAACTTGACATTTTTCTTGTCAGTTTGCTGAACTTTCTGAGGTTTCTGTTGATTGACCTTAGAAACTTCATAAGAATGTCCAAATCCGATGCCATTAAATTTAGCTGATTTCGGTGGAGGTACCGGAATTGAATTCACATCCGGTTTAGTGGTGTTACTTACAGTGACAGACTCACGTTCAAAAAACAAATCAGGTCCTTTTGTAAATTTTGTCATTTCAAATTCTTTCATTGTTTTTTCAGTTTCGACGATTTTCTGAGCAGCCTCTAAAGGTGTAAGTTTTACATTCACCGAAACACCAGAGTCAGTTTTGGACATCAGTTTGACAGGCTTTCTCTTATGAGTGCCCGTGGATTTATCAGATGCACCCTCAGCAAACATTGAATAATCAAACACAACAGCTGGTTTGATTTCAGGTTCAGTTAGACCTTTGCCATGAACAATTGGTGGAGGAACTGAAGTACACCCTGATTCTTTGAGCACTTCTTTTAAATTTTCATCTTTGCAAAGAAAACTTGCAGAGAAGATGAATTCTTAAAATTCTCTAATTGTCTTTGAAGATCTAATATCTCAATGTTTAATTCAGAAATTTTAGAATTTGCTTTTGCAAGCTTTTTCTCACAAAAAATGTAATCTTCAGTTTTGTTATTTAACTCAATTATTGTGCTCAGAATCACGGCATGCTCACATTTTAATTCAGCTTTTACAGCCTCCCACCTTTGTTTGTAAATGGTGACATTTTCTTCTGCCAACATGTATTTATCATAATACATGACTTTCTTAGCAGAAAGTTCTTTCAATTGATTAGCAGTTGTCATGCAAAATCAGCAAAGAAATCTTCTCCCGGAAGATCAGGATCATCTTCAACAGCTACATTTTTCTCTTCAGTGCATAAAAATGCAGACTCATCGGGACAATCTGCAGCCCAGTCATATGCTTCTCCGGTTTGAGATACCAAAGCTTTAGAATCTGAGTTTAATCCACCAGCATTTGCATTTGAACTTGATGGATTACCACTGCTCCCTGATGCTTTGTTACTCTAAGCAGCATATTTCTGATATAACTTCAAAGTCTCCTGTTTCTTTGCCGAGCTACACTCTTTTGCAAAATGACCATAATTTTGACAATTGTAACATCTGACTTTGGATTTATCAAATCCAAGTTTTCCTTCGGGATTGAGATCTTTTCTACCTGTTCTCTTCATAAACTTCTTACCTCTTCTGACAATCATAGCCATAGACCAATTGATATCCATCAATTCTAAATCATCCGGATCTATTTGTTCATAGTCTTCATCGGTCAATTCAGCACTAGTCAGTTTTCCTGCTATAACTCCATCATACGACGAAACCATCGCTGAAAATAGTGCCATAAAGTCATTTGTTGTTTTAGCCGAAAAAGCATTTTGACTAGAAGTCGGAATAGAGGATGATTGACTTGAATAAACTGGGTAAGTTACTGCAACTTTTTGAGTAAAAGTATCACTTGTAGAATCCCGAGACATATTTGCTTGGCCACTTGATGTATTTTCAACATAAAATGCAGTTGTTGGTGGATTTGGATTAGCTTTCGCTTTTGCATGCATTGTAGATGCATTCTCACCAAAATATACACCCGGATTTTGAACTTGAACTGGTTGAGTTTTAACCCGTTTCATGTCTAACTCCCTAGCCAGCAAATTTCTTGTCAGATCATCATATGTAATGTCATCAAAACCCTTATCATGTGTCATAAGCAAGATATAACCTTCCCACGATGCACGTAAAGCATCTAATAGCTTTTCCTTCAGTTCACCCGCTTCTTTACTCACTCCGACTATATCCAGTTCACTCACCAAATGTGATAATCGGGAAATCAAATCATTAATAGTTTCATTTGGAACATAACATAAATTGTCGAATTCCTTCAACATCACTTTTTTCTTACTCTTCTTATATTGTGCATTTCCTTCACATCTGTGACATAAAGCATCCCATAAAGCCTTTGACGTTGAATGCATTTTGAATTGATGCAAAATATCTTTTGGTAAGGCCATTGATAAATTTGAATACGCCTTCTTTTCCAATTTAAAAGCTTCCTTTTCAGGATCATTCATCTTATTGTACGGCTTTACTTGACCACCCGACTCACCAGTTTGAAATTTTTGAACTTCATAGCCATCCAACATTGGTGTCCATACCGTAACATCTGTTACACCAATGTAAGATTCGTAGCGAGTTTTCCAATTATAAAAATCTTCAAATCTCATCAATTTCGGAACTTTATTGGTAGTTCCTATCTCGTTATCATAGTTCAGAATAGCTTGAACAGTTGACGACATCGTTGTAAAAGCCTTGAACGGATCCATGATTGATTTCTTAAAAACTGTGCTGGCGGACCAAAATGACGATCTCCGGATCAAATTACAACACGCGGACCAAAATACTCTCAGCGGATCAAAATACAATCCGCGGACCAAAATGTAATCAGCGGATCAAAATCTTATCACCAGACCAAATACTGATCAAATCGTCCGCTAGATCAGATTATGCGCGGACCAAGTGATACGTTGGAATAACTGCCACGGATCAGATGTGGTACGTTGAAACTGCCATGGATCAGAATGTGAAGAACAACTGCGCGGACCAACTCCGGACCAACTCCGGACCAGTTTCCAATTTTGAAAAACTTCGATATTTCTGGAAAATTTTGGTTTTCCAGACTTTCAATCACTCCAGAACTCCGTGAAAATGATCCAGAAACAATTTGAACGAAGAAAACATACTGAATTCACGTGAACATGAGTCGGATTAGACGAAATCTTACCAAAAATGTTGTTTCCCTCTCTAAACCCCAAATACCGAACTGTAGATCAATGCAAACGAGCAATCCTAAGCTCTGATACCACTTGAGAAGACAGAATCGATCTTGCTAGTGCATAACGATCACAGATTTGGTAAACAACAAGGTAAATAACACTTCGTTTATTGCTCAAACCTTTAGAGAGAGAGTTACAGAGAGTTACAGGTTACACCTTAGAAAACACAATTAACAGCTCAAAACCTCACAACTTCTACTCTCTAAACGAGCTAAACATATATATAGGTGTTCTGGCCAGCGGACCAACTAACCAGCGTACCAGATGGTCCGGCGTACCATCTGGTCCGCACCTGATCCGCTGGGACCAGGAAACACAAACTAATCAATTACAAAAACACTTCACCTAGACCTAGCGCTAGACACTGAAATATGCTTCAACAATTTGCTTCTGGTACAGATTTATGTCGACGATATTATTTTTGGCTGTTCAAACGAGAAGTTATTGAAGGATTTCGAGACATTAATACAAACAAGGTTCGGGATGAGTTCGATGGGAGAAATATCTTTCTTCTTAGGATTGCAAGTTCAACAATCTGATAAGGGTATCTTCATACATCAGATGAGGTATGTGAGAGATGTCCTGATTTGTATTCCAACTTCGATCAATAGAGGATATTACAGAAGAAGAGTATCCGGATTTGTATTCCAACTTCGATCAATCTGGTGGTGATGAGTTTGAGGTGTTTCCGAAAGAGAAAGATGCTGAACTTGAGGAGATTTTGAGAAAGAAAGAATCTGAGAAACCTGAAGACCCAGTGGTTAAGGAGGCAAAGATTCAAAAACAGAATCAGACTTTTAAAGAATTCATGAAATCATTTCATGATAATTATGTGCCGCCTCCAAAACAAGTCAAGCAAAGATCGTCTTTCAAGTTCAAGGGTCAGGTGTCAGGGGAGATTATAAGTTGGATGTATGCATCAAGCTTGAAGTGCTATGGGATTAAACGTGAACATGGAATCCAGTACTTCAAGTGCGCCAAAGATTTCAGTAGTTTGCCGATCTGGGATATTCGTGAGCTGACGAGAAAACCATTTTGCTGTTTTGGCAATGATTGGTTGGATATGCATTTCAAAAAGACTCTTGAGAGGGAATGTAACAAGGGGTTTCAGTTCTTGGATCCTCAAAATCCAAAAAGACGGCGATCCCGAACAAGAGTACATCAAAGAACTGGCAAGAGGCTGATTATCTTGGTATTTCCAAAGAAGCCTGAGGTGATGAAGAAAATACCATTGATGGAGATGCAACAAGACTTTATCAAATATTTGCGATGGTGGTATTATAATGAGAGGACAGGAGAAGCAGTGATTGTGTTGAGAGAAGATAACCGGGTTGTGAAGATTTACGATCCGATGTGGCTGATTAACTTGTCAAAGGCTGATATTGACGAGTTGTATCACAATCCAATTCTGTATCACCCAGATTACATGGATCAAGCACTGAAGTTCCAAAGGGTGATAAGGGTTTGTTTTGCGTTCAACATCTTTGCTGGAAACAATCATGAGTTGGTTTGGAAAGATGACGGGGCTGCTACAAATGTTCAAAGCTGATGAAGAACGGTCCAGTTATTGCCAAGGGGGAGTTTGTTGATAGACGATATGGCAATGAGCTGGATCAAACGAAGAAATGAAGTTTTAGGGTTTTGGTCTGGTGGCCGAACTCCGGCCGAACCCTGGCCGAGCCTTGGCCGAACCTGAGGTTCGGACAAGCCAGGGATTTCGGACATCCGTAGGCTATATATATATGTTTATGTCTTTGTAATTGTCAAGTTTTTTTAGAGTGAACTGAGCGAACCTTTGTCTGAGAGTTTATGTGTGTTACTCTGAGTCTCTTGTAATCCAATATTAATAAGAGATTGAGTTATTTACCTTGCGTGTATTGTTTTCTCACATATATTCTCACGTATACGTTTGTAATCGTCCAACCCGATCCAACACTCACGCACTTTCATATATGCTTTGTGTTTGATTGCCTAATTGCAGAAATGTGTTTGATAGACCTAAGTGCCTTCGAAAGGTCAAGTTTTCCAAAAACGTAGAACTCACCAGCGTAAGCTGACTTGTTAAGTTATGTATGTCAGATGAGGCTGGACCTTCGGATCGAAAAAGGAAGGCTGAGATGTGAGCAGGAACTAGGGGGCGTACACTATCAAGACAATGTCAAGCTATCAAGAGAAGACATTTTCGAAGACTAGCATGGAGATATTTATTTCTCTTTTGTATTTGTCTCTCTGCCTATGTAATGCTTGGCATATGAATAAAAGGTTTTATTTCCGCTGCTTTAGTTATTTCTGTTGTACCTTGCGTTCATGAGTAAATCCGATGCTTGACCGCTCCTAGGGCCAAGTCTGGGAGTGGGCGTCACGTGATACATTTTTGAAAATGAAATTTTTGAAAATCAACTTTTCAAAGATAAGAACAATGCATTTGAACTTAAACCACAAGTATCTCACTGTCAGCACTCTTTCGATTACTAACAGGTCTTCCTGAAATACCTGCAAACACTGGAAAATAGTAAGTTTTTAAGACCCCTGTTAGGACCATATTTGAGCAACATGTTCTCATGTCTGATGGTCGATTCTGGATGAATCTGCATCAATGCTCACCCATTGATGATTCCTAAAGCTCAAGAACACACACTAACACCAAGAACACACACACAAATGCTCTCTTGAAGAGTAATCCAGGAGTGCCATCCCTCAATAGGGTTTTTTCTCAACTATATATATACTACAAGAGAGCATAGGACAAAAAGAATGTTTGACACACACAATCATTACCTAGAATTCAGCAAAATATTCCATTAGCACAGACAAGTTCGCTAAGCACTCGACAAGTTCGCTAAGCATGAACAAGTTTGCTAACAAGTCCACTAAGCATTAACAAGTTCGCTAACAAGTACGCTAAGCATTAACAAGTTCGCTAACAAGTCCGCTAAGCATTAACAAGTTCGCTAACAAGTCCGCTAAGTATAGACAAGTTCGCTAACAAGTTCACTAAGAGCAAAACAAGTTCGCTAAGATTAGGAACAAGTCTGCTAAGTAAATAAGTCCGCTAGGAACAAATCAAGTACGCTAAGACAAACATTGAACAAATACGATAAGTGTTAAACAAGTCCGCTAGGTTCAATTAATCAGAAGTCCGCTAAGAAGAAAAACAAGTATGCTAGATTCATAATCAAAATGTTTCTAAGTACAAATCCAAAGTCAATTATAAAATAAAGTATCAAATCTAGATAGGACATAAAAAAGGTCTTCACCAGCAATACTCAACGGTGAATAGTTTGTGTTGCCAACAAAATAGGTTCCAACAATTTCCACCTTTTTTGGCAATGCAAACCTTTGAACTTAAGCAACTTGACCGAGCAGCTTGAGCAAGAATCTCCAGTTCTCTCTAGCGGCCTCTTTGTCTTTGTCAGAAAGTACTTTAATTCCCATATAGTACAGCCTCCAGAGATCTTGCCAGACAAGCTTTTTCAGGTCATTAAAGTTGTTCAGCTCGACCAGTCTTCTTGCCTTATCAAGGATGACACTCGATCCATGCTCTTCTATCAACCAGCAGTTTTTTGTCCTTAGGAGTTCTGTGTCAATTGTGAGTTTACCCATTCCTGCAAGCCTTGTACACCACCAATTTAAGAACATTAAAAAGTAGTTAGCGTCATAGCATTCATAGGGTCTCAGTTGAACAGGGATGATCCGCATCTTTTCATAGTACATCAGCTTCAAATAGGATCTTGAGAGCAGTTTATTTTCTATCGCTGCAAAGATTCTGATTGACTCAGCACCGATTCTTTCAATCACTAATTCATGTGTCTTTCCATTGTAGTACCAGCTGATTATTGGAGCATTTTTCTGATTCCCCGGGATAGTCTTTACTTTCACCTACTTCCCAATATCCTTGAACATTCCACGATGAGGGCCAAGAGACGTCTTTTCTCTTCAGCTATCTGAGCTTTTCTCTCTTCTTCAGGATTCTGATTGAACTTCTTGTCCTCATAAGCAGATTTGATTAAAACAGCAGCTCGTATACCCTTTTGATGGTTAGAGTGATTTACCAAATCCAGGTACTTCAGCTGTTTGAGCTCTCAAGAGAACAAGCTGAGAAGAGCTTTGAAATCTCCGAAGATTTGAACATATCCGTTCCGCCTTTTTACCAGGAATGCATCAAAGGCCTCATTATACTTCCATCCTAAGATTTTTATCCCATGATTGACCTTTGGGTTGCTTGGCATTTTCCTTAGATTTTTGGCAGCAAATTGTTGCATATCCTTTAGGTTTGGTGCCATCTTTTCCCATTGATCATAGATGGGAGGATTGTCTTTCCTTTTGAGTGCCTCAGCCCGTTCTTGCTCTCTGAGTATGATCTGTTCAAGCTTTGCCAGACGTTCTGTCTTTTGATACTCTTGTACAAACTCTCGTAAACCTTTAAGTTTCTTTATGCTGTAAGCCTTCTTATCAATATTCTTGAATCTACAATAGTTGCGGAGTGCCTCAAAAGTCATCCTGTTGGTAGTGGCTTTGATATATTCTTCAGAATCAGGAGCTTCATCAGACGAGTTCTCAGGAGGAGGAAGATATGTGTTGCCTATGTCAAGAATAAGATCTGAAAGATGATCTCGGATAGGAAGGAATTCAACGGTTTTGGTGGTGTCAGCAAAGATATCTACCAAGGGATCAGTTTTAGCTTCAACATTTTGACTTCGCGGAAGGTGTGAATTCAACCTTTGTTCATCAGTATACAGCTTGGTCAACTCACTGTCTGTAAGACTCATCAGATATTCTAAGGAGAAGTTGTCTCTCATTAGAGATCTAACCCTGTGAGCTATTTCAGAGGTGTCTTCCTCATCCACATCGGTGCCCTCCATATTTGTGACTATGCGGATCCTTGGTTCATCTGTTTCTTGTTGATGCATAACGTTCAGGTAAAGTACTCGAGCACTTTCCATATACAACAGCAAGAGGATGGCCTGATTCATATCTTTGAAGTTCTTCGGCCTTCTCCTCAAGCAGTCGGTTTTGTTCACTGTGTGTTTCTTCAATAAGCGCTCGACGAGACCTCTGTTTCTCAGTTTCCCTTTCTAGATGCTCCTCTGCAATCTCTTTAGGAGTCAATATTCTTTTTCCCTTATCCTTATCAGAAGGACCGCGTTGCCCTGTGACAGTAGGTTCTGGAGCTGCCAATTCCTTGGGATCATCTTCCTCCTTATCAGAGTCAGAGGAGAAGTGTATGAAAGAGGCTTCAAAGATCTGATTTTGGAGATCTTGCTCAGCAGAAACACCAGGATCAGTTTGACTTTTAGTTTCTTGATCAGCAATTATCTCAAGATTGATGATTTCAGCATCAGTTGGAATAGGACCTGGAACATATGGGTTGATGTCCAAGGCAAGAGTTTCTGCTGTAGACATGACGGTCGAAAGAGGCACACTCACATACTCATCGTCTACTTCCATCTTTACATGGATTGGAGTAGGAAAAAGGGGTTTCTCTTGTTCATCATCCTCACTATCGACCGTATCCAAGTCAATGTAGTTCAGAGGATTGGCTTTGTTCATGAGCACGTTCATTCTTTGACTTAGCTCATTCATGTTGCTTTCGTCTCCAAAGTCTATAAAGTACGGATGTTCTTCATAAGCTGCTTCATTACCATCTTCAAGTGTCTCAATGAGAATATCGCATGAGTTTCTTCTTGAGTATAGATTCACGGCATAGTATTCCCTGAAATTGGACATCTCAAAGTCCAAGAAGGTTTGGTCGATGTAAATATGACGGACACCTTCGGTCACGGGAACCATGGCAGAGGAGGTAGAGATATCAGTATGAACAGTGGGAATGATCGAAAGTTGATGAGATATGTCATGTTCATCTTCACACTCAGCATTTGTTGAACCCTCAATAGCAAGAACCTTGGATGCCTGTGCAAACCTTGGAAGTTTTAGGTTTTCAGGCACAGGTGCAAGCCTTTTGATCGAGTCCAGAGTCTCATCAATTGGTTCATCATGAAGGAGTCTGTTGACAAAAGAATCTTCGTCATCACAGAAATTAAGATCATCTCCTTCTATAACAGTGTCATCATCGATTTCAAAATCGCTGTCACGCAATGGGCTTGTGGTGTCTTGAACACCAGTAGAGTATTTACCAGCAGGAATGGTAGTAGAAGAAATGAGGTCTTGAGAATTTTCACCTACACTTCTCTGATCAGATTGAGGTGGGTTTTCGGGCATTTCATTCTCTTTATCACCAGTATCATCATCTGGTTTGTCACTTAATTGTTTGCCTTCACTTGATTTGGCTAACAAATCCTTGAGTCTTTGAATTTTAGTAGCTTGTTCAGCAATGACTTGTGACTGATCATTAATCTTTTGATTTGCCACTTGCAGTGAACAGTTTAGATGGTCATTCTGACTCTGAAGGTTGACAATTTCAGCCTGAAGTTACGTCACCTTTTCAGATTCTGAAGCTGATGGGCTGGTAGCAACAATTCCAGTAATGTCAGTGTTGGTGACAACAGCTTCAGCTAGCTGCTCCAGTGGTCTCATAACCATGTCTATTCCTTCAAATTGTTCAGCAGGAGATGGAGAGATAGTTGCTGCAGCTAAGGCTGTGTCCGATGGAGTGCCAGATGAACTCACCAATACATAATCATCCTGTATGCCAAGCTTCCTTTTGACTTTGAGCTTTTCAGTACATGCCTTACTTTTCTCTGCTCTAATGAAGAACTCAGCGGATTTATAACTACTCCCACCAGTTTTTGTCAGAGTTTGTAAAGTAGTCTTAGGAGGATACTCGGGAGGTCTATCAGTCTCATCTTCAACGTTATAATTAAGATCGTCCTCATCGTGAGAAAATGAATCATCTTCATCATCCTGTTCATCATGTGAGGGTTTATAGCTTTTATCAGAGGATGATTGTGGTGTCGTAGCTGTAGAGGCCCTCGAATAGTCTCCAGTCCTTTGTCTTTTCCTAGGATGAATGCCCTCGGGTTGTGTGGGTCTGTCATCAGAATCTGAGGAGTTAGACCCTTCATCATCATCATCATTGTCGTCTCCTTCTCCTTCTTCAGACAGATCCACCAGCATAGGACTTGAGGAGCGTTCAGCAGGCTCAGAAGCTTCAGTACTTGTACCCTGGAGATTCCCAGGGTCTTTAACAGCATCAGAAGTAGCAGTAGCAGGTGCATTTAAATCCAACTCAGTGTGGACTTGATCAGCCTCATTATGTTCTAGTTGAGCTTCAACAGCTGCTTCACCCATTTGGATATCTCCTTCGGCATCAGCAGGAGCAATCTGAGCAATCATCTCGGGAAAGAAAGGTACAACATTCCTTTGATATTTACCTTTATGGTACTTGCTGTATGAGCCAGTGTTCATTGAACTTGTAGAGATGGTTTCTCCTTGCTTGATCAAGGTTGGGTAATAATGAGCCAAGATAGCTTGTATGAACTGGGGGTACATCAGGAACATCTTCGCTCTTCCAGTGGGATGCAGATTAGCAATCATCCATTTGAGGAGTTGATGTGAAAGATTGAACCCCTCACCTGTGACAAACCCATGTAGAGCACATGCAGTTTCTTCAACAAAATCATTAGGAGCTGCCTTTTTGTGTCCGAATGAAGAAATGAAGAAGCTGATTATGAACCTCCATTTGATCGGGAATAAGGTCTTGTGAATTTTGTTGCTGACATCTGGCAGAAAGACACCAGAATATCCCATTCTTGTGATTGTTGACTGCCATCGAGTCTTTGTGAAAGTCTTAGGCTTGTCAGCATCTTGTAAATTCAGGACCGTTCTGATCTTATCTTCAGTGATCTCAACATCAACGTTCTGGATCCTGGACCTTATAATATCTAAACCATCATCAAGCTCTACAGATTGAGCAATGATCCAGAATGCTTCAATAATACCCTTATAGATGACAGGGTTGATCTGCATAGTTGTTTCCCATGTTGATTGTTGCAGTAAGTCAAGTGCCTGCTCATCAGCACCTTCCTAGTTCTTGTTAAACACACACTTTCCGTTGTGCAGGCGACCAAACTCTAAAGCTTCAACAGCTTGTGTGGGAGGCATTTGCACATATAGAATTAAAGGATTATATCTAAGTTGACACTAAATGAATGTCATGTCACACTAGACTCGTGATAGTGACAGAGCTTTTCATATGAGTATCAATGACATAAAACAACTCACATAGTGCATATACTCCAAAAATGATCACATGCAACCGGAATGTCATGATTAACAAAAGTAAGTATCATAGGAAGTAAATAATTTGTGTGTGTAATATTTAAAATCTGGAAAATAAGGAGCCATATCTAAATCTCTATTAATTTTGACTTAAATGAAAGTATTGTATAGAAACTGTAAATGACCCAAAACTTAGATTGAACCATCCAAATTTTAACTTGTTATTGGGTCAGAGAGGAATTATTGAAAATTCTACTACTGAGACTCAACAACAGTCAGAGTTATCAAATATAGGAGGTTTTGGCAATCTGGGATAAAAAACCAATTGACTTTAAGTCTAAATAGCATACTGTGAGGTTTTAAGATCCTAGTTTGTCAAGTTAGTTCAGGGAAAGTCACATTGTGACTTGGTTCCACCCGAACTTGTGAACTCCTTGATCTGATGTCTTATGATTAGGACAAGGAACAACTAAGTTAAAATCAACACTTTTAGGTGTAGGACAAGGAAGTTAGGATATAACAGGTCTATCATTTCTAAAATGCCAATTTTATGCATGTAATGAGTGTAACACTAACTTGTCAGACCACCAGAGCAATCCTAGTATGTCAAAAAATTCAAATAATGATCTAAAGTTATGATGAATTAACTCAAAGTCCTCTAAGCAGGAGAACAACTCCGCTAGAACTCATTAAGTTCGCTAAAGAGAGAACACGTACGCTAGAAACTAAAACAAGTTCACTAAGCAGGGAAACAAGTTCGCTAGGAACAAAACAAGTCCGCTAAGCAGGCATGAAGTACGCTAAGGACTGAATCAAGTCCACTAAGACCAGCAGGATCTCATATGCAGATTCACAACACTTAGAGTTGACTACAAAGTGTTTAAATCATATATTAACATCAATAAGGATTGTCTAGAAGCAACAGAGTCACATTAACATCCGTAAACATGCAAGAGGTCCTAATGGGTCAAGTATTCCAATTTGATCATTTAAAGGACAAAGGTGACAATTTATGCTCTAACATATGAGATGATGTCTTTACAAGTCAATTTTAATCCTAACATACAAATATAAGCACATATGGATTAAACAAAACACAACCAAGTCACCAAATTCTCATTCAAGCAAAGATAGTTACCTAAGTCTCATAAAAAAAATTCAATGCCAAATTTGACTTATTAAAGTCAACATGACCAAATAAGTGTTCAATCAGGGCTTAAATACCTAAGATAGTTCATATGAACCTTAAAGGTGTCATAGATCACATCCTTTGTAGATATGCTCTCAATAAATCACAAAGATGGTCAAGTTAACTTAGATATGTCATGATAGTCAATTAAATCTAACTTTGTGTTAAATGGGTCCAAGATCCTTTCACCTGAGTTATTGACTAGTTTCAGACCCATGTGGATCATTAACCAGACTAAACCACCAGTGCTAGGCTCAATTGGATGTCAAATTACACAAAGAAAGACATATATGCGCTTGAAAATGAAAAAGGGTGATGTACTACCTGATTAACATGAAAGCTTGTATTGAGAAAAACATACCTTGGTGAAGATCTATGGGTGACTAAGATCTAAACTAAGATGTAGAGATCTCAATTGACTCAGTGAATAATCTGCTGGGATCAAGCAATTTATATTAGAGATCAGGTAGACTTCAAATAATAAAGTAAAGATTTTCCCCTGTGCAGCCGAGTTTGAGTTTGACTCAATTTGCCAAAAATTAGAGCAACATACTCTAATTTGAGTTATGATCACAATAAGATATGCAATGATCTTGAGCAAATCACAACAGTAACAGTTTCTGTTATGGGATCAGACAAGCCAAGTTAGACTCAGAAAATAGATAAACTCATAAGTTATGGGCAAACATTTAAACAAATTTAGTTAAAGGCATAATTGAGAGAAGTTGAACTTAAACTACCTATATGATAAAAAATTATTAACAGTCACTTAAGTTCAATACTCATCAAATCAGTAACAAAAGATAATTCTGATTGGAGACTAGATAACCTCTACACAATGTGAATTCATTAAGTCAATCTAATCATTGAAACTTCTAAGTTGTCAAATTTAGACTCATTGGCATGAATGCACAATCTGTTTTGAGTAACCTAACAGGGATGGCAATAGCCATAATGAGTTCTACTAAATCAACCAAAGTTCCAAAATTATGATAGTTAAACAAAGAAATTCCTAAGTATCCAAATAACAGTGGTCACATCTTCTAAGTTTAACAATACAAACAATCTCTATGGTTCAAACTGATCAACAAGAACACAAGGTAACCAACTGTTATGAAACACTCAAAGGAATTTCATGTTCAACCACATTCAACCGAACCCCTCTATATAAAATTTTTGGATTCATTGTGTGAGATTTGTGAGAATAGATTCACATACCTTAATCTTGATCACAAGTGAATTAGGAACAAGAAAGAAGTAATTCAAATCTGTTCAATCAGCAAATAATCATATCAAAACCCTAACATATACACAATCGCATCATACGACTCAAGAACATCACAGAAACCGAAATTAACCTAAATATTGAGGGAAATCGAACCTGTGGATGCAAGAAGAGTGAGTGAATTAACCCTAAATGCAATGAAAGTGACATATTCGAGTGAGAAAGGAGGTATTTCGATCGAACAGTGAAGATTTCTAGTCGACGGTTCGAGAGTATGAGGAGCGGTTGCTTGATTTTGAACAGGTGAAAAAGAAAAAGTGGCTAAGTTCCCCTTTTATAGTGTTAGGTTTAGCGAACTTAAGAAATATCTAAGTTTTTTAAACAAGTTTGCTAAGAACTGTCTCCAATTCCGCTAAGAGTAAACGGACTGAGACAAGTTCGCTAAAAAGGAGAAATTTCAAACAAGTTCGCTAAGGCCTAAAAGAAGTACGCTAAGCCTAAAAGAAATTCGCTAAGGCCAGGAAGTTCGCTAAGGCTAAGGAAGTTCGCTAAGCCTAAAGAAGTTCGCTAAGCTTAAGGAAGTTTGCTAAGCCTGAAGAAGTTCGCTAAGGCTAAAAACAAGTACGCTAAGGCCAAATGGAACTTGTGACAACAAAAATTTTCTAAGTAAAAAAGAAGTCCGCTAAGGTATAAACAAGTTCGCTAAGAACAGTTTAACCTCAGTAGACTTATAATGCAAGTGGAGAAGTTCGCTAAGGCAAGAATCCTTCTCAGCGGACTTCTCAAACACTTAAACAAAAATAAAACATGGGAGAAGTTCACTAGGGACAAGTTCAACCTAGCGGACTTCTCACCATTTTAAAAGACACAAAAACTATCAAGTTCGCTAAGAACAATTTGTTCTTAGCGGACTTTAAGAAAAAACTCAAAAATTACAAGTCTTTTAAACAATTCGCTAAAGGCAAACCTGTTAATCATTCTTAGCGGACTTGCCTCAGAGAGAAGTTCGCTAAGGCAAAAATCAAGTCCGCTAAGAGCAGAATTGTAACAAAGGGTTAAAATGTAATTCTAAACATTTCAACATAACCAAAACTTAAAGAAAAGGATGTCTGCTACCAGTAACCTACCAGGAAGATAAATTTTGTAATAATAAGTCAAGTACCTGTTAATTTCAACAAATTTGGTAATGACCTACCTAGTACCTAAATTTGACTTTTGGCAGTCCCCCGGTCAAAACAATTTCATCCGTAGACCACCCGACAAATTTTCAATTTCATCCGAGTTGGGTCAATTTTCCACCCGGACTCAAGACTCCATATTCTTTTAAGTTGATTAACTTCAAACCAATACCAAGATTGATTTTAGCATAATTTGGTCAATTTTTCACCAAACCTGGAAATTTAAGCACTTTGATTTTGAAAATTCACCTATTTTTGTAAGGTCATGGTCAGACATGTTTAGAATCATACCGGTCAATTACGTGTTCAATAACGCTTACAATTCAATTCACCTTTCGGGTCCAGTACCCTAAGTCAGATTGTCGGTTGTGTTTATACACTTAAGCTCATACAAGGTAATTTTCAACTTGTCTCATGTGATGTATTTATCATGTTTTCTCTCCAGTTCAGAGAAATATTGTATGGGGTCCTTATTAGGTTGGAAGTTGACAGTATTCTACCAATCATCAAATAGCTTTTCAGATTCAATCACACTTTTAAAAGTAATATTTCCCCCTTTTCTTTAGTGTTAAGTGACTTATTTCATAGATATAGTCATGAAATCATGATAACCCTTCTTTCATGACTATAGATGAATGAATTTTTGGCGGGGCGAGAGCGTCAAGGTCAGAGTCTCCTTAGCAGATGACCACTCACTTTATTTTATGAAATGATGGAGCGTAAGAACACAAGGTCAGTGATTTCTCACAGAAGATGTGTCTTAACTTTATTTATGGATGAGAATCAAGGTCAGAGTTTCCTTAGCAGATGAGTCTCATGTGTTGGTTTTGAAATAAGTCATCTTAATACTGAAGAAACAGAGGATGTATGATTAGAGTTTTCTTATTAGTACTAATGAGAAAGGAAAATTTAAAGAATATGCCACTGTTTAAACTCCCAAGGTCCACATGTCTCAATGAAATTAATGTGTTATCACAGAGACTTGTTTACTTCTCAGTATGTTGAGCCTACCAACACATCAAATGATAGAGTTAGCGGTAGATTGGATCATATCCTATGGTTAGATCTACAAGACCAGAATCATATCATGTTCCTCACATTTTGTCTGACCACAGACCAAGGATTTTAATTTTTCTTTGTATTTGATATGTGTTTAAAAAGACTTAATGAATTACAAAAATAAAATCTATTTTTGTTGTTTTTGTCAAATTTTCAATGTTTTTGGTTTATCTTCCACATTGCAGGCACGGGAGACTGACACAAAAACAGAAACAAACAAGAAAAATCTTTTTGAACTTTTAAAAGAGACATGACACAAGACAACCACAAACAAGAGTGTTCTGGTCAAATCAAGGTCAGACAAACTGAAAAATGACTCAAGGAGTCAACAGAAAAAAAGACCAGTAAAGATTTAAAGGTAAGAATAGAAAATAAAATCAAACAAGCATAAAGAGAAAAATAGGTAACACTCCTAAGTTACTAAACCTATGAAGTCAAGATACTAACATACTAGGGAATGGAGAAGGTTCAATTATAATTAATCATGCCTACAACACTAATCAGAAAGTTAAACCTAGACATATCAAATGGCTTAGTGAAAAGGTCTGCTAACTGATCGTCTATATTAACATGGACTAAAGTGACTAGTTTCTTCTCGACACAGTCCCTAATGAAATGGTACCTAATCTCAATATGCTTAGTCTTAGAATGCTGAATGGGATTCTTAACAATTGAAACAGCAGCAGTATTATCTATATGAATAGGGGTACCCATGAAATTCAAACCGTAATGCAGCGGCTGATTCTGAATCCATAGCACTTGAGAGCAGCAGGAGGCAGCCGCAATGTACTCCGCTTCAGCCGTTGAGACTAACACTGTTGTCTGCTTCTTGCATTGCCACGAGACCAGACGGGTCCCTAAAAACTGAGCTCCTCCCGTCGTAGACTTACAATTGAGTTCACAACCGGCGTAGTCACTATCTGAGAAGGCTCGAAGGTCAAAGAGCGGATATTTAGGAGACCAAAGTCCTCTGTTTGGATTGGACTTCAAGTACCAGAAAATCCTCTTCACGGCCATTAAGTGAGATTCTTTCGGCTTACTCTGGAAACGGGAACATAGGCAGACTCCAAACATGATGTCGGGATGACTTGCTGTCAGATACATGAGAGAGCCAATCATAGACCTATATAGGTGCTCATCTACACAAACACCCGCCGAATCTTGATTCAACTTGTGGCAAGTGACAACGGGCGTAGAGAAGCCTTTAGAATAAACCCAAATTTCTTCAGGATCTCTTTCGCATATTTCCCTTGGCTGATAAGAATGCCATCCGGTTTCTGTTTCACTTGAATTCCAAGGAAAAATGTCAACTCTCCCATTGAACTCATCTCAAATTTCTTCTTCATTAACTCCTCAAATGCATGGCATAGGCCGACGTTGGTTGAACCAAAGATGATGTCGTCGACATACACTTGCACTAACAACATATCTTCACCAACATGTCGAATGAATAGTGTCTGGTCGATTACCCCTCGCTTGTAACCATTTGACAGCAGATATGTCGATAACGTCTCATACCACTTCCTTGGGGCTTGGTGTAGAACATAGAGGGCCTTATCCAGTTTGTAACATTTCTTAGGGAAAGATTTGTCAACAAACCCCGGAGGTTGTTCTACAAACACATCTTCATCAAGCTCTCCGTAGAGGAACGCGGTCTTCACATCAAGTTGATAAACAATGATGTTCATTGATGCGGTATAAGCCATGAAGATTCATATTGCCTCCAGACGAGCGACAGGCGCGTAGAAGTCTTCGTAATCAATGCCGTTAACTTGCATGTACCCCTTCACAACTAAGCGGGCTTTATTTCTGATAATAATTCCACGGTCGTCTCTCTTGTTTTTGAAAATCCATTTGACTTGAATAGGCTTTATACCCAGAGGAGTATCTACCAAATGCCAGACATTGAGCAATTTGAATTGTAGTAACTATGTTTGCATGGCTTCAATCTAGTTATCATCTAAAAGAGCTGCAGCAATAGTGGGAGGCTCTTCTTGTGAAATGAAGCAGGAATAAAAACATGTGTTCAATTCCTTAGACTGACTCCTAGTGAGACGTTTGTCAACCGGCCCGATGATCTGATTCGTAGGATGTATCTTGTGAATTCGTGTCTCTTAAATAGCAGGGGCTGGAATAGACAAGTCCAGATTCCCAATTTGCAGGTCATCGCCAAGAGTCTCTCCGGTATCAATCTCTGTTACGTCATCTGAGTCAGAATCATGCGCAACAGTATCAATTTCAACAGTGTTGTCTGCCTTGGTTGTTGCTTGTGCAGGTTCTGCTTCCACAATTACATGTTCATCCATCTGAATGGTGGGCATTTCAGGTGCTGAAGTAGAAGATGAAGTGCCATTATCATCACTAGAAGGTGTTGATTGATTTTCCCTTGATAACTCCGTAGGATCAACTGAATAAATGGTATCCAGGATCGAAGAAGTAATAGGTGCAAGCATATCAACAATAGGATTTGTAGCTTCATTTCCTTGATCAATAGCAGCAGAAGAAGTACCTACATCATCAGATTGAAACACATTAAAAGTTGAAGAGAAAGACTCAAGGTCATACATACTATCTGGCGCAGGATCTCTAGTGTTCAGAGTATGCTCCTTACAAGTTCGTTGCACGACTCAATAACAACTTGAGTACTTCTGTTAAACACTCGATAGGCCGCTGAGGTCATCGAATATCCAACAAAATAACCATCATCTGCCCTAGGGGCAAATTTGGTTAACTGATCCGTCTGAATTAATACAGTACAAGCACATCCGAACGGTTTTAATCGTTTTAGACTTGGTTTCACTTTGGAAAACAGTTCGAATGGCGTCTTATTATCATGTTTGACCAGTAGTGTTCTGTTCAGAACATAGCAGGCTGTATTGATAGCTTCTGCCCAAAAAGATAATTTCAAGTTAGAATCAGCAAGAATTGTTCTGGCAGCTTCGATGATAGTTCTATTCTTCCATTCAGCTACTCCATTTTGTTGCGGTGTATACGGTGAACTGAACTGTCAAGTTATGCATTTTTCATTACAAAATGCGTTAAATGTCCGATTCTTGAATTCAGACCCGTTGTCTGATCTGATGATTCTAACCCGCTCTCTGCATCTGTTCTCGATACGTGTGACAAAATCCTTCAAGATCTCATCAGTTTCAGACTTCTCTTTCATGAAAAACACCCATGAGTATCTGGAGTAGTCGTCAGTGATAACCAAGCAGTATGACTTTCCCCCTAAACTCTTGATGCTTACAGGCCCGAAGAGGTCTAGATGGAGTTGTTGAAGTATTGTTGTCGTTCTACCCGGTGGCTTTGGCTTGTGAGACGTCGTGTGTTGTTTACCCTTCAGACATGCCACATAATTGTCGATGTGGATGAATTCCTTCTCCGGCACACCGTCAACGTGTTTCTCCATAACAAGGCGGTTCATGTTCCGAAAGTTCACATGCCCCATTTGCCTATGCCATAATGTAGAGTCATCTTCTGATGCCTTAGCCAAGAAGCATGCTATGGAGCCAGTCGGCCTTGCAGCAGACATATCCAGAGCATACATGTTCCCTTTTCGTTTTGCTCAAAATAGAATCCGATCTTCGGGAATCTTGAAGCCAGGTTTTAGAATATAACATTCACGATCATCGAAGAACATTGGCATTTTGTTGTCGCAGATTTGTGAGACACTAAGCATGTTGAACTTCAGATTAGACACCAAATTCACTTTGTCAAATGAAATTTCACCATTAGTCAAGAGACCATTTCCTATTATTCTTCCACCCCGAACATCACCTCCAAAGGCAACAGGACCACCGTGCAATATTGTCTTGACATCAAACAGCATGTCCTTGTTCCCTGTCATGTGCCTGGAACAGCCACTATCTAAGTACCACGTGTTGGCAACACTCTGGGCCAATCCCTGCACATTAAAAAGAAAGTGATTGGTTTTGAGATGGACCCGGGCCAGATTGACCTGGGACCTTCTTCTTGGGTGCCTTTTTCACTGGCGGATCATTTGTTGTTTGAACTACAACAGGAGGAGTTGGTGAAGATGTAACACTTGGTCGAGGAGCCCCTACAGGTTGTTGAACCATCATAGACCTAGGCATAAAAGCAGGCCTTGGTCGAGGTGTCCAAGATCTTATAGGAACAGGATTTCGTGCAGACATTCTCACTGGTTGTTGAACTGGTGGCCACAAAGCTTTTACCTTCCTTCCCAAACCATGAGGGACATATTGAGCTTGGTTAGGAATGTAGAGTTGATTTGGGTAAGACTGCTGAAACATGGTGTC
Source organism: Deinandra increscens subsp. villosa (assembly GCA_039602395.1). Taxonomy (NCBI): domain Eukaryota; kingdom Viridiplantae; phylum Streptophyta; class Magnoliopsida; order Asterales; family Asteraceae; genus Deinandra; species Deinandra increscens. The sequence continues at coordinate 10,350,365 of JBCNJP010000025.1, read as the reverse complement.
AGGTTGTTGAACCATGTAGTCCTCACCATAATTCCCATAATACATTGGGGCCACTTGATTTCCTTGCGGGTATTAATGAACAGGAGGTAATGGGGTGTTGTCAAAGGCAGGATAACCCGAGTTGTATACACACACCCTTGCATCATGGTGTGGATTCCTGCAAACTGTACAACCCAAGGTCTCAACCATTCCACTAGGGTCAACCACAATAGGTAGTTCAACAACTTGGGGAGTCGTTGGTTGTGGCTCATTGGATGTTGCACATTCATCCTTTTCTGTTTTAGTGACCACAATCTTCTTCTTCCTCCTTCTGGTTTGTTTCCTTTTCTTGGGGCTGTTCTCAGTTTCAGTAGCATCAACGGTTATGGCATCTAGCTCAACCACAGTGGGCTGATCTTCAACACTTGATTGACCAGTTAAAACAGGTTCATTTTGAGGTCTCTTCTTCTTAGGATCACTTGTATTGAAAAGAACCATAGTGGATTTACCAGCCACATTGGGAGCAGTGCAAACAGATGTATCAGTTGGCTCAACAAACACGGATGCAGAAGTTGCATGAGCAGGCATCGTTGGAGCGTTTGGTTGTGCATCAGGAACAGTGATCACCTTACCATCGGTGATTGTAAGACCAGCTTGTGTGTGCATAGCAGTCTTACCATGTTTTAAGGCCATTTCGGTAAAAGCACGACTAAACTCATCATCATCGATGTCCTGCTGAATCACGAGTTTCTCATTTGCAACCTTCTTCTTGGGCTTGCGCCTTCGAGTGGTTTTAGTTCTTTTAGCAATTTCAATTTTTGTTAAAAACATCATAGTTTTCATTAAAAAAAAAGATTGAGCCTCTGATGTATTTTGTGTACACAAAGTGAGAAACTCGGTTTCAGCAGCTTTTTGCACATATGCTTCAGACAAACTAGTATTGACAGAATTACTAGAAAGAGCATCAAAATCTCCAAATTTTAATGTTTCATCAATCTTTGGGAGACCAGAGGCAGTTTCGGATATAGCCAGATGTTCTTCCATCGCATTGATTTCAGAAGTACACGGAATCAAACTGGGGTCGATGAACTTAATACGGCTCTTAGGATTGATTTTGGTCAATTCGGGGATACAAAGATAGTTGTGATTGAGTGGATGCTCAGCCGCACTCTCTAGTATCTCCCATGCTAAACCCAAACCTGTCCTAAGACGCGGCATTATGTCCTTAGCGACCGCACTTCCCAAAGTTTCAGGGTTAAGTTTCATCAAATCAATTGTTTCTCGAGCTTCAGCGTAGCTGTTTCTCAGAGAAGTCAAAGTTTTCAACAGATCAGCAATTTGGATTTTTAAGTTTGATTCTGTGTGCTTCATGAACTCAATGTCATCCTGAAGTGACTTTATTTTGACCAAAAAATCTTTTTCATTAGCTTGAAGAAGCTCAACATTACTCTCGCTCTCGTTCGCCTTAGCATGCAACTCTAGGTTGTACGCGCGATAGCGAGCGACAGTTTCACGACATTTCTCATTACACAAAGATGATCTTACCTCATCTGGAATTGTTTCCTTCTGAAGTTCGAGAAGACCCTTGCTTGCTTCCGTCTCTATCTCAGATGGATTCATAGCAGTAATGTTTCCGACAGTAGGAGCAGACTCTTCAAGAATCTCATCAACTCTAGCCATCAGACATAAATCAGTTGGGAAGAGATGGTCAAATTCAACTGACTCATAAAGCTCTTCACCATCAGAATTGACCATTAGTGCATAGTCTGACTGGATTGAAGGTTGAGATGATGAAGACGATGTCTAGTTATAGATACCATCTTCGAGTGAGACTAATGCCTTGCCACCGTTGTTGACTCCTTGAGCAGCTTGAGAGTTAGACAAGCCAGGATGAGAGACATTAGAGTTAGAATTCTGAGGTTTCTGATAGGTTGAGCTGATTTGCTTCTGATATGACTGGTTTCCATTGCCAGCTTGTTTCTGAAAAGCCTGATTACCTCCACCCGAGCTTGCAGGAGCATTCCACGTTCTTGGTTTTGGGCATTCACGTGCGAAATGTCCGAGCTCTTGACAGTTGAAGCATTGAGCTTTGGACTTATGAAACCCGATATTGGCATTTGAAGGAGGTTGAAACAACTTCCTCCCAGTCTTTCTAAAGAACTTCCTCGTTCTAGCAGCAATCATACCCATCTGCCACTTGATGTCGATCTCTTCCAGATCATCAGCAGAAATTTGGTCAAGATCTTCTTGACAAACAGTCATTGTCTCAATGTTCCCGGACATTTGAGAGTTCATGCAAGCTAGGAAAGCATTGCACAAATCTTGGTCCAACTGGTGTTGTTAAATGAAATTGGTGCTGACTGCTGAACCATGAACCCAGAAGGTGGCTGTTGAACATATGTAACATTTGAAGGTTGATGAGTGGCATGTGATGCAAATACTTCAGTTTGAATAGCAGCTGGTACAGGAGATGAAGCAATTGCAGGCAGTGTTGAGCCAGACGAGTTGGAAAACTGATAATTCTCCTCACAAGCAGAAGCAGCATTTGCAGCATTAGGAGCTGAGGAAGATGAGTCCCCTTGAAGTCACATTTCCCATAAGTGACTTGCCACTACGTTCAACTGCTCTTACTTCATAGTCTCTAACCTTGTCTATCATATCCAGATAGTCAGCCTGAGTTAGATCAGTACTTTCTATCAGGTAAGTGACGTACGAGGCAAATTCCTGAGGGAAAGAATGCAAGATCTTCCTTATAATATCTCCAGAATCAGGACGAATTTTCTTGGTAGTCATTTCGGTAATGATTCTGCAGAAGCGGTTGACATGTGTTTCAAACGACTCTCCACTTCTATGAGCGAAAGTGTTGAAAGCCAACTTCAATTTCTCAAGTCTTTTCTCCTTTGTAGCCGGATTGCCTTCATACTTTTTCTCCAAACCAACCCAAATCTCATGGCCTGAAGTAGCCTCACGAAATTGATGTAGAAGTCATCATTCAATGCCATCTTTATACAACCCAATGCACGGATGTCAAGTTTCCTTTGTGCCCTTTCAGCAAGAGTCAGCGTATCCAAAGGTTTTGGAATCTTCTTCTTCTTGGGATGAGGAGGATCAACAACAGTAACAGTAGCAGTGCCAGTACCGGTAGCTTCTTCAATTTCAAACACAGCTGGACCTTCAACGATTGAAGTCAATAGATAATAATCAACATACTCCAGAAACAACACAAACTTCCCTTTCCAATCATCGAAGTCACTTGCGCCCATTAGTTTTGGTGGATGATTGTGACCTTGCATTACAGGAGCAAACTGATTGCCTTCAGCCATTGGAAGTGAGAAAGAAGAAAATTTAGCTCAAACTTGCTAAATTGACTAACGGTTCGAACGGATTGAACGCTTGGTTCAAAATGCTCAAATGCTTGTAGAATGCTTGAATTCACACAAATCCTACATTCACAAATATTAACAAACATAATTAGTCATAAGCAAGTGAGATTTCTGCAAAAAAAAATTGAAAAGTCAAATTTTCAGAATTAGCCAAAATTTGAACAGCTTGTTCTTGAGTGATTTCAAACTTCAAAAACTAAGGTTGACAAAAACAATGTTTAAAATCATCAATAGGTTCGAAATTCATGTAGGAATACTTTTCTCAACTAACACAAACTCCAAAAACCACTCTAAATGACCTAATTTGATGGAATAGTAAGATTATGTGAAGAACACCAAAAACCATCACTTTTAGCTTCTAAAATCTTCAATACTTGATGTTTTTTAGAGAAATTAGTGCCAATAGGTTCGGTTTTACATGTGTAAATATCGCCATTCATCAATTTTAACAAAGAATCAACAGAAAAACAAATTTGAAAAATTTTCACAAGAACAGACTTAAGGGAAGTTACGAACTGTTCATGGCAGATTCAAAAAATTCGACTATATTGTTTGAGATTCACTGAAATCTGAGTGTGGCATTGTGTTTCTTGAGTGATTTCTACCAAGAATCAAATCAAACAACAAGCAAATCCATCCAAAATTGACAACTCATATGAGATTTTCTCCATTTTGAGAAAAACTTAAAAAATGAAGAACATGGCTCTGATACCAATTGTTAGGACCATATTTGAGCAACATGTTCTCATATGATTCATCACACAAGTGCGGAAATCATGTGTGATGGTCAATTCCGGATGAATCTGCATCAATGCTAACCCATTGAAGATTCCTAAAACTCAAGAACACACACTAACACCAAGAACACACACATAAATGCTCTCTTGAAGAATAATCCAGGAGTGCCGTCCCTCAATAGGGTTTTTTCAACTATATATATATACTACAAGAGAGCATGCGACAAAAAGAATGTTTGATACACACAATCATTACCTAGAATTCAGCAAAATATTCCATCAGCACAAACAAGATTGCTAAGCACTAGACAAGTTCGCTAAGCATAAACAAGTTTTCTAACAAGTCCGCTAAGCATTAACAAGTTCGCTAACAAGTCCGCTAAGCATTAACAAATTCGCTAACAAGTCCGCTAAGCATTAACAAGTTCGCTAACAAGTCCGCTAAGCATTAACAAGTTTGCTAACAAGTCTGCTAAGTATAGACAAGTTCGCTAAGAGCAAAATAAGTTCGCTAAGATTAGGAACAAGTCTACTAGGAACAAATGAAGTACGCTAAGACAAACATTGAACAAATACGCTAAGTGTTAAACAAGTCCGCTAAGTTCAATTAATCAGAATTCCGCTAAGAAGAAAAAAAAGTACGCTAGATTCATAATCAAAATGTTTCTAAGTACAAATTGAAAGTCAATTACAAAATAAAGTATCAAATCTAGATAGGACATCAAAAAGGTCTTCACCAGCAATACTCAACGGTGAATAGTTTGTGTTGCCAACAAAATAGGTTCCAACAACCCCGACCCTCATCCCCTACGATGGTAGGTCATCCAGTGTCTTCAACAAAATTTGTGTTGGCCGTGGAGACAACTTTTGGTCTACATTCCTGTTTTGCTTTTATGATTTCTAGTGAACCATTGTCATCTGATGAGTGACAATCAGAACTGCTACCCAATTTTTTCGAAAGAAGCTTCTTTTTCCATAAAAATTTAGTATTGGGCATTGGTTCACTAAAAATGATGCCATCAAGATCAACATACTTTGTATGTTTGGCATTGAATGATGAATTGTTAGTTGTCGTAGGACAATTATTTGCATAATGACCCTTCTGACGACAAACATAACAAAGTCTTTTACAAGTTGGATGGATTGAAATTGGTTTTCCAAACTGATCAGTCAGACATTCATCATGAACTTTTGAAAATACAGGTTTAGATTTCTTTGGTTTAAGAAATTTTGGAAAACATTTTGGAGAATCATAAAAATCAGAATCATCTCCATAACCAAAGAATTTATCTTGACGATAAAACCTGTTAGAATCAGCATAATAAAATGAATATGTATTGTTACCATCTTTTGGTGTAGCATCTGATATACAAGAAGACTATGCAGAAGAAAACTTTTCATCAGCAGATGATGAAGATTCTTTCTTCTTCCAAGACTGAGACTTCTTATCTGAAAACACCTTCTGTTTCTTTTTCGGCTTAGCATTGAATTCTTTCTTGCTGACATCTTTAATTGGCATTGCTTTTTCTTCAAATCCCAAACCACCATTTTTCTGCTTAGGATGTTCTTTCAGAGAATGACCTTTTGATGCCAGATGAGAGAATTCATCTTTGATAGCTTTAACACCAACTTTCGTGTTCAACAAAGATTCATCAATCACATTATCAAAAAAGTCAGGAAGCTTCACATAACCTGGAATTCCTTCAAAAATCTTTTCTTTATCAAGAAATATAGATTTGGAATCAAACATCATTCCTTTGCAATAATCAACCTCCTTTTTATTCTTCTTGGATATGGTCTTTGTTTTCTTTTCTGAAGTGGTGTTTGCAAATTTTGAATAATCATGTTGTTCAAAACTAGATGGTATAGCTGGAGCAAACATTTCAATATCCACGGGAGCAGGAACTTGATGAAGACTTGCATCTTTATCATTCTCCTGACTCTTTTCCACCTTATACAAATAATTCAGGAAAGTCGGTGAAGTGTTACAATTTTTCAATTTCCTTTGCAGATCAAAAACCTCAATCTTTTGTTTAGCTATTTTCTTATTAGCTTCCGACAACTCTTTCTGCGAAGCAATGTATTTGTCAGACAAGTTGTTATAATCACTTATGTGACATTGTCTCAAGTGACACTCTTTCAGAACTTCTTCAGTAACTTTCTCTACGTGTTTCTTATAGTAAATAACTTCTTGTTTCAAAATTTTAATGTTGACTTTGAACCTCACCATTTTCATCACGCAAATTTGTGAGTTCCTCTTGAAGCTGAATTATTCTACCAGCAGCTTTGATAGAAAGTTTATGAATATTCTCATACTTTTGTTGAAGAGGATAACATTTCGCAAATAAAGCATCAAAAGCTTCACCAACTTCCTTTTCCTTAGCTTGAGATCTATTGCATTCCTCAACCAACAAATTCTTCTCTTTCAACCATTCTTCCTTGACACTAGCAAATTCCAAACAATTCGCACATGAAGCAGACACATCCTTTTGAATTTCAGCAGCTAAACCATCACAAACTTTATTTTTCCATTTCTCCACTTCCTTTGTCAGAAAAATATTCTCTTTAGTCAACTTTCCCACCTTATTCTTTAAGTTTCAATTTTACCTTAACAATTTAAATCTTGATCAACAATTTTCTGATAAATTTTGGACATATGTTCCTCACACTGTATCTTTACAAAATCCCATATCAGTTTTGCTTTTTGACACTTCCTGGTTTGACTTTTAAGAGTTATAGGCAAAGCTAACAAAAGCAGCGCAACAGCCTTTTCATTTTGATCATACGATTTCCTTTCTTCACTTGAAAAATCCCGCATTTCTTTAAAATCACCACCATAAGTTTGATACTTAAATTCATTCGTAACCAATATCCACAAATTTTTATCCAAATCAACAACATAAGCTCTAAAATTTGTTGTCCAACCATGATAATCTTTAAGATTTATTAACTTTGGCACAGACTGACGATGACGCTCAGTGAATACCTCAATTTCATACATTTTGGAAATTGTGAAATTCGATCTCAAAACTTCAAACTTGAAAACGAAGGTCTTTCAAGCGGATTTTGGGTACCAAAACGGAGGGTACTGGCCGTTACGTCAGTTTTCGTGAATCAACCGAAAAAATCCCAACCTTGTCCGAACTTGATCCGAACCTGTTCCGAACTTCCTCCGAACCCTCCACGAGCCCTGTTTTTCTGAGATATGTCCGAACTCCCTCCGAACACTAGGTATCCGAACTCTTACAGCAGATAATCACCGAACTCCCTCCGAACTCTCTCCGAACTCTATCCGAACTTAAGGTTCGTGAAATTTGGGCCAAACTGTCTCCGAACTGGGAGTTCGGAGCGGTTATTTTTCAGTTACTCCGAACCTCAAGCAAACCCGAACACTTTCGACACTATTTTCGCGATTTTGAGAGAATTTGGATGAGATTTTTGACAGAACTCAGGTAAAACCCATAGAAATGTTTTAAAAAAGAATTACACTCGTAAAGCTCAAAGATTGACTCGTTTTAGAATGAAAAACACTCGGTTTTGTCAAGAAAACGATCACGATCAAAGCAAACGCAGTAGAGCAACCTGGATTTGCTCTGATACCAATTGAAAAACCATAAGACGGATCTTACTAGAGGTTTGCTTGATCATAGAGTAAGAACGAGATGTAAATAAAGTTTGTTTTCATTGAAGTCAACAAAGACACAATTACAAACTCTCTATGAAGCTCTCTAGAGAAACACACCCAACAACACATAGTTAAGATCTAGTTCCTCTCTCTGTTGTTCCAAAATACATGACAAAGTTCCTATATATACACGTCTGGTCCGAACCCTGTCCGAACTCCAAGTTCGGCCGGTCCAAACTCCAGGTTCGGACCTGGTTCGGCAAGCAGGTTGAACTTGTATCTTGATCTTCACATCGTGTCGTTCAGATACTTCACATGACACACATATTAGGTATCAACAGAATGGAGCAATGCTGAAGATTGAAGACTGAAGTTTAGTTAGTATAGATACACTACACTTTAAGGGGGAGTTTGTTAGAGAATATTCCTATCCTATAATGTGTCTCGTGTATTGTATCTAGATCAGATTGTTTGTGTGAGTCTTAGTAACAACTTATCATGAGCTGCGTACCAAATGGTATGCGTAATTGTACGTTGCCACGTATCATATGGTATGCTGGTTGGTACACTGGGTAAGTTGTTCACTATAAATAAATCATGTTAGAAAGAGTACAGAACTTCTAGAACTGGTCATTTCTATCACTCTTAAGTGTGTGTAACTGAGTGTGTTTTCTCCCTCTAGAACTCTTTGTGATTCCTGTAAGGAATATTGCGCTTGGAAGATTTCCAGCTGAATGCCAATTTCGTATAGTTCCGGCTGAAGTTGAAGTTGAAGCGGAATTCTCACTTCAAGCGGAACTGGCAGTTCAAGCGGAAAGAAGCAGTTTTGTCCTTTTGCGAATATTCCGGGTGAACTCAATTATCCACCAGATAATGAGTTCAACCGGACTTTTCCTGAGATGTCTTTTCAGCAAGTCCAATCCTGCAAAAGCTTCTCGTATGCTTCTACATCTGATTTAAGCCGCTCTCCTAAAGTAGTATGTTGCTGCAAACACGCAAGATATTCCAATTGCCGATGTTTATTCTTTTGGTAGCTTGTATTTGACTTCTTAGTTTACGGTCTAGATCAGATCGCATGAGATCAATGGCTGTCATTGATCTCATCAGCACTATATATAACATAGTTAGCTCTTAGTTTACACATCACCATTATCATTTGTTGTTATCAGTTCTTGAACAACTTGTAATAGTGTAGCTTTGAGTTAATGCAAATAGTGCCGAGTATTTGATACTTTGTTGTTACTATAATTCTGTAAATCAAGCTTATACATTATACACAAGAACTTAATATTGCTTGAGTAAAGTGAAATATAACTTAAATTCCGCAGGGTTATATTTGTAAGTAAAGGGCTTTGTTTTAGTTTAACTCTAACTAATAACGATCCTACAAGTGGTATCAGAGCTTTGGCTCTTACTTTGAAGACTTTATGTGCTTCAAGGTTGATACTTTACTTGCTTACTTTACAAGCTTTGCTTTATTATCTTTCTAAAAGGTTTTCAAAATGAGTGATTTCAGTTTAAGTTGCCCAAATGGTTCTTCCAACAAGCCACCAATGTTCACTCCTGATGACTTTGGTACCTGGAAACTCAGGATGGAAGGTTTTGTTAGGATTTTAGACCGTTGTATTTGGAAATCTTTCACTGAAGGTCTCTACTCACCCAAGGTTTCATCTGCTGATGATGCAGAAGGTAAAATACCTAAGCCACTAGATAAATATGTTGAATCTGACTATACTGCTCTCGAATTTGACCACAAGGCATATTGGACTCTACAGGCTGCACTTCCTAATTCCAATTTAAGTGGGTTTAAAGGATATAAAACGGCATTTGACCTGTGGAATGCCTTAAGTGAAATGTATGAAGGAACCAGTGAAGTTAAAGAAAACAAGAAAGATGTCTTAAAACAGAAGTATGAAAACTTTACTTTCAAATCTGGTGAAACAATGACAAACCAGTACTTAAGATTTGTTTCTTTGCTTGATGAACTCCAAAAGGTAGATGTAAAACTAGACCAGGTAGATGTTAACAGAAAGTTCCTACGTTCCCTACCTTCTGTGTGGACAGTTTACACAGTAAGCATCAGGGAATGCAAAAACTTGAAAAAAGATGAGACTCAGTGAACTTCATGGCATACTCAGTGCCTATGAAATGGAACTAGATCTTAAACAAAACTCATCTTTTGAGTCAACTCAGCTGTTTTCATCTGCACTAGTAACTACTGATTTTAACAGTCAAAGGTCTTCAAACTCATCATCATATCAGTCACCTACTGTCAGTTTCCCTGAGACACCAAGGTGTCAAGAAAGTTTCTCAAACACGTTTGAAAACTCTCACAATGCTCATGTAGCAACTGACTCTTACCAAGGCTTCATACCTGAAGATCTTGAGTGTATAGGTGCTGATGATTTGGAGGAAATGGACATAATGACTCAACTTGCTAGGGTTTCTGTCAGAGCACAAAGGTTCTACAAAAGAACTGGTAGAACCTACAAGGGAGCAAAAGGTGCTCACATAGGCCTTGAGAAAAGCAAGGTGAAGTGCTACAACTGTCACCAAATTGGTCACTTTGCAAGGGAGTGCTCTCGACCAAGAAGAGAAGGACAGAATCAGAGTCATGTCCAAGGGAAAAATCATGGAGGAAGCAATTCAAACAACAACAATTCTGGAAACAACTCAGGTTCTCACCCCACCCCACCAAAGCGAACCGGAAGTCAAAATCACCAAAATGTGGTAGCTGCTGTTGCAAATCAAACCTCATGTGTTGAATGGGAAGATTTCGTTGCTGAGTTTGAGCCTATCAAGCATGCTTTGATGGCTAAACAAGACTCCACCTCAGATCAGGTAAACTCCACCCCTGAGAAAGTCCTAGAAACCCTATGCAGCCCTGCCTGCATAGAACAAGTGGCAAAGTACCGAAATCACAACACTGACTTGATTGATGAAGTTTAAAACCTAAATGAGTTAAAGGAATGTTTTAAGAAAACTAAATCATCATACATTTCAAAAATTGAAAATTTAACCAAAGAGTATGAACCGTTAAAACAAACCAACTCAGTGCTTGAAACTCAACTTGATGACTTGCTCTCAAAGCTTGAGAAGTAAAGAAACAAAACCAAAGATGCTAAGGCTGAGGTTGATGTTCTTGAGATCAAACTGAAAGATGCTTTGTTTACTTGTGATAAATTCCAAGCAGCAAACAAAAAGGCTGAGAAACTGTGGATGGGAGGGATGTATGATAAAGCAGGTGTTGGATATAACTGTGTTGAACCACCAACTGAATACTCACCTGTAATCAAACCAATTGATGCTTTAAAATCTGAATGCAAAGTTAGTCTCACAGTTGATGACATTTCATCACAGTCAAGTTCTGAAAACACTGTTGAGTCTAAGAAAACTGAAGTCACTGTTGCAAGCTCATCTGCTTCAGCTGACCAATCAAACATTTTGAAACCATCAATTGATGTTCCTCCACCAACTGTTTATGAACCTAAGGATTCAAAAATTGGAGGAAAGCAACCTGAGCAACCAAAGGGAAGTCAAACTCAAAGGCTTGGTCAACTAAATTTCAACCAAGTAACCAAACTTGAGTCTCCCAGAAAATTTGAAACCAAAGTTGTTGAATGTAAGTTCTGTGGTGAACAAGGTCACCTAGCTGCTGTTTGTCAGTTTAACCCAATGAGTAAAGTTAAACTATTTTTGATACCAAAACCTGTTTTGAAACCAAAGGCTGACTTTCAAAAGAAAATCACAGGAAGAATTTCACCTGTAAGAAACCACACTTTGAAGCATTATGGGTCTGATTCTAACAGGGTCTTAATTGGAAATGACAGAAATGGAAGTTTCTCTGTTTTAAAGCAAAATCGTTTTCCGGCTGAAGTTCAGGCGGAACATTTTTCTGCTCGAACTCATGTGCAACCGGAAAACAAAACTCAACCCAGATCAGCTACTGCTCCAAAGCAGAGACCACATGTACATTTTGCTGATGGATTTGAGCATTTTGAATCTCAAGGAAGAATAAATCCTTCTAGAGGAAAGATTACATCTAGAGAAAACTTTTCAAAAAATAGCAAATCTAACCAATCTGAAAAAAGTCTTTGCTAAAAGTTCAAGTGGAAATCACTGTGTTCCCCTTCAGGGGGAGAGTTTAAATCAAAATCAAACTTTCCACAAAGATTTTCAAAATCACCTGAGAGAACTAAGTTGGTCAACCAAGAAAATGAAAAATTTAAGAAATTAACCAACAAGCAAAGGAAGTTTAAAGAATACAGGGATAGAAAAATTGCTGAAAGAAAGAACACCAAAGGTGAAAGGTCTAGTCAAACAAGTACTCAATATGAGAACTTCAGTCTTGACAATGATGATCTACTTAATGAAGCTCCAGTCTTAAATACTTTAGTACTCAAGGAGTATAAGTATAATGATGCTTATGGCAGACCCAAGACCACTCAGGCTTGGGTCTCCTATAGAAATTAATCAATTCTGATGGGTGCAGGTGCAAAATAAGGGCCAAAATAGCCTATGGGTAGTTGATAGTGGATGCACTTGCCATATGACAGGGAATAAGCACATTCTGGAAAACACAAAAAGAATCAATGGAGGACCAGTTGCCTTTGGAAGCACAAAAGGCCATATCACAGCACAAGGTGATGTGACAAATGGACTGGTAAAATTTGACAAAGTCAATTTTGTTGATACATTAAACTTCAACCTACTTAGTGTCTCACAAATGTGTGACAAGAATTTGAATTTGATGTTTAATGAGAAAGAGGCCATAGTCCTCAAACCTAGTGTCAAAATTCCTGATGATCTAATAATGCTTAAGGCACCCAGGAGAGATGGATTATACATTTTGGATATGTCAGTTGCTACACCCTCATGTGGCACCGCTTGCTTTGTATCCAAAGCCTCAGTTGACGAATCTGATATGTGGCATAGAAGGTTAGGTCATGTGAACTACAAAAACATGAACAGAATTGTGAATCTTGGCTTAGTTAAGGGTCTTCCTAACAAGCATTTTGCATGTTCTGAAAACTGTGTGCCATGTCTCAAGGGTAAGCAACACAGAACCTCCTTTAAGCCAAAAGTTGAGTCTTCTATTTCAAAACCTCTAGAGCTTTTACACATGGATTTATTTGGTCCAACTAGAGTAATGAGTTTAGGAAAAAGGTCATACTGTTTTGTGATAATTGATGATTTTTCAAGATATACTTGGGTTTCCTTCTCAAAACAAAAGATGAAACTACTGAATTGCTAAAAACTCTTGTAATTAATTTAGAAAATCAATCAAATTTCAAGGTCAAAACAATCAGATGTGACAATGGCACAGAATTCAAAAATCATGTTCTGAATTCATTTTGTGAGGAGAAGGGAATTGTGAGACTATTTAGTGCTACTAGAACTCCACAGCAAAACGGTGTTGCTGAAAGGAGAAATAGGACATTGATTAAAGCTGCTAGATCCATGTTAGCAGACTCCAAGCTCCCTGTGATATTTTGGGTAGAAGCAGTGAACACTGCCTGTTATGTCCAAAACAGGATCTTAATTGTCAAGGGAAAGAATAAAACACCTTATGAGCTTTGGAGAAAAAGAAAGCCAAACATTTACTTCTTTAAGTCATTTGGTTGTCCTGTCACTATCTTAATAACCAATGAATCTTTGCCCAAATTTGCTAAAAAAGCAGATGAAGGTTATTTTGTTGGATACTCTGGTTTGTCAAAAGCATATAGAGTATACAACAAGAGAACTAAGATTGTTGAGGAAACCATAAATGTATCCTTAAATGAAAAGTCTCCCAACAATTTTAAGTCTCAGCCTAGTTGGTTATTTGATATTGATGCACTAACTGCTGCTTTCAACATGACTGTTGATAAGCCTGTAAGCTCTTTAGTGCAGAAACAAAATTCCCATAGGTCTGCTGATGAGCATTGGAAGAGTAATCAAACTGCAAATGTGAAGCCAATCTTTTTCTCTTCCATGAGTTCTCAACCTATCTTCCCAAGAAATGACAAGAAACTGACTGAAATAATTCAAATTGAAGAAGAAATTATTCCGGTCGAAGTTCAGGCTGAACCAGTTTCTCCGGTTCAAGTTCAACCGGAAAACTAAATTTCAGAAACTGAAGAGAATACTGAATCAGGGTTAAATGAAGCTGAAAATTCAAATGATAGCACATCAAATGAGCTTAATTTAGAGCATCTGACCTACAATTCAGACATCAATTATCTTGAATCAGTTGGAGTTTCAGATCCTGTGTCACAATTTGAAAATGTTGAGTTTGATCACAGACTTCCTCAGCTCAACATACCCTCAAATGGAAGAAGCCATGAATTTCCTATGTTCCTTGATAGAAGAATCAACAGAGATCATCCAGCAGGAAATATTATTGGAGAAGCTTCAGCTTCTGTGTTGACAAGAAGTAGATCTGCTAATGCAAACATCTGTTTGCATGCTGCATTTTTGTCTCAAGAAGTACCCAAGAAGGTAGCAGATGCCTTGGAAGACAACAGCTGGGTAGAGGCAATGCAGGAAGAACTATTTCAGATTAACAAGCAAAAGGTTTGGGAATTGGTAGATCTGCCTGATGGAGCAGAACCAATTGGAACAAAGTGGGTTTTCAGAAACAAGAAAGATGATAGGGGAATTGTTATCAAGAACAAAGTAAGACTGGTTGTGCAAGGCTATGTACAGGAAGAAGGCATCGATTATGATGAAGTGTTTGCACCAGTAGCTAGGTTGGAAGCAATCAGAATCTTCTTAGCCTATGCTTCATTCACAGACTTCCAGGTGTTTCAAATGGATGTCAAAAGTGCTTTTCTGTATGGCCTCGTGGAACAAGAGGTATATGTCAACCAACCTCCTGGTTTTGAAGACCCTCACCATCCTAACAAGGTGTGCAAGCTAATAAAAGCTTTGTATGGTCTCAAACAAGCACCTAGAACCTGGTATGAAACTCTTTCTAACTATCTTCTAGAGAATGGCTATAGGAGAGGGGCTATTGACAAAACACTTTTTGTTAAAACTGTTGGTAATGATATGTTGATGGTACAAATTTATGTTGATGATATTATTTTTGGTTCATCTAATACTGTTTTGTGCAAGGAGTTTGAAACTTTGATGCAGTCTAAATTTGAAATGAGCTCCAAGGGAGAATTAACATTCTTCTTAGGACTACAAGTGAAGCAAACTGCGAGATGGACTCTTTTTGAACCAATCAAAGTACATCCAAGACATGTTGAAGAGATTCGACATGCTAACATGCTCAAGTGCCAAAACTCCCATCTCCACTTCTCACAAGTTAACCAATGACTTAAGTGGCAAGCCAGTGGATGTGCACATGTACAGAGCTATGATAGGCTCACTGATGTATCTAACTACTAGCAGACCTGACATTATGTTCAGTGTTTGCTTATGTGCTAGATATCAGTCCTCACCAAAGGAGTCACATATGCTAGCTGTTAAGAGAATCTTTAAGTATCTGAAGGGGCAACCAAAACTGGGTTTGTGGTATCCCAAGAACTCTAATTTCTCTTTCAGAGCATTCAGAGACAGTGATTATGCTGGTTGTGACATTGATAAGAAATCAACTTCAGGTGGATGTCAATTCCTAGGTGAAAGACTTGTCTCTTGGCAATGCAAGAAGCAAACTTGTGTTTCCACTTCAACTGCAGAGGCTGAGTATATTGTCGCCTCAAGTTGTTGCAGCCAAGTCCTTTGGATCCAAAATCAGATGCTTGACTATGGGATCACATTTATGGAAACTCCTATTCTTGCAGACAACAACAGTACCATCTCAATCATCAACAATCCAGTGAAGCACTCCAAGACCAAACACATTGACATAAGGTATCACTTTATTAGAGATTGTGCAGAAAAGCATTTAATCAAACTATTCAAAGTTCACACCGATTATCAATTGGCAGATCTGTTTACAAAAGCCTTTGATGAGGCAAGATTTTTCTACCTTATCACAGCCATTGGGATGATGAACTTTGAATAAGACTTTTTACAACTTTATTAAAAGAGAGGCATGTGCTCAAGAGCCCGTCTCTTGATACAAAAAGAAAAGGAAAATGAAAATCTCTCGTGTTAATTAGACAACATTTCAGTTCATAGTCCGTAACTGCTGTTAAAACTATGAATAATTAACACAAATTTTCAAAAAATCATGTGTTTTGGATTTCCGGTTCAAGTTCAGGTTCAACCTGAGAAAACAACTTTTGAAATTCACCGGGTGAACATCAACCGGAAAAATGCTTTAAATATGATGTGGAAATTTATTTTGAAAATAATTCTTTCAAGCGGAAAATTTGTATGCTTGATGTTCAGACGGAAGAAATTTAGTTTATTTTTAAATAAAGGAGAAAATGGGTTCTGCCTGAACTTCCGGGTCAACAAAGTCAAAGTCCCATTTAATTACCCAGAAGGCACAATTTTCTAAGCGGATATACATTTATTTACCCATTAAATTTTTAACAGATTAATATCCGAGGTTTCAGTAAATTTACTTTTGGATAAAGACATGCTTTAACCAGTTGTACCGTATAACCCATAAAGCATCTGTCCCATCAGTTATTGAACCGTCCGTTTCAATACTCTCTCCTCCACGTCATCACCGAAAAGGTAAAAAGCCCTAATTTACCGTCATTTTCCCCATTTCTCTCAACCCCACTCAGAAATTACTCCCAAATTTCTGTCAAACCCTCTCCGATAAACTTTCCGATTAACCGTCAATACTCTCCAAACCTGTATCAACAATGGCTCCCAAAGCAAAGGCGAGTGGCAAGAATCCAATCGGTGATTCCAAGTTCCCTGTAGAACATAACCTAGTGGCGTACCTAGAACCACCAAGCAAAACTGATATCTACAATGGCATGATAGACTTCATCAAAAGATCTCATCTTCATCATGTGCTCACTGTTGAAGCAGAAATTTTCGAAGAAGTGATGGAAGACTTTTGGTTTCATGCTAGGGTTACCGAAGGCGAAAATGGTAGTGACAAAATTGTGTCAACTGTTCAGGGGAAAGAAGTGGAAGTTGATGAAGCAAAGGTGCGGAAATTGTTGAAGTTAAGGGATGAAGGTGGATATGAAGTGGTCGATCACAAGAAATATCTCCGTTTGTTCATAGATCTTGGATATGGTGGTTCCCTACAGAGCAAAACCATCAAGAAGGGGCAGTTACCATACAAATGGAGGTTTTTGGCTCACACAATTTTGGTGTACCTGTCTCCAAAGAAGGGTGGATTTGACGAACCGGCCAGTGAACAGGCCTTTGCCTTCTATGTTGTGGTAAAAAGTGAAAATTTTAACTTTTCTAAACTCATTTTTCAAGCCCTAAAATCCAATGTCCAACATGAATATATCTACCTGTAACCCAGATTTTTAACTTACATTCTCAAAGAAGAGTACCCCCAAATTGTTTGGCTTGGTACAATTTTGCACTCTAAACTTCTGAATGAGAAAACTTTTTCAAACTTGGCTTTAAACAAGACTGCATTTCTTGGAAGGGACACTGACTATCCCTTACCAATTCCAAGGCAGTTTCCTAATGAACATGCTACTGCAGAGGTTCAACCGGAAACTGTAGCAGCAACTGAGCCCCAAGCTCAAGATGACAGAACTATAGACCCAATAGCTTCTGATCCCACATCTGTCCCAGCTTCCTCTACTATCAAAACTTTTCAATCCAAAAAGAGGAAAGCTACCACAAACACTACCACTGCCACCTCCTCATCAAACTCACCTCCTGTCATATTCAGAAGACAGAGAAATGTGGTAACTAGGTCTCCTCCACCTAGCACACCAGCCAACCTGAAGCTTCTAACCCCGTCCAAGGCAAAAAGCCTAAACGGAGACTGGTCAAATTGGGATTTTCTCTTAGGGATGAACCTTCACTTGAGGGGGAGTCATTAGAAACAGATGTACCTTCCCCATCTGAACATCTTTCACCCCTACAACCCCTGTCACCTAGGAGTGACAGTGCTCTCAATCTTGGCTTAGATGAAGGTGTTATTAACTCACCTACCTCATTACATGAGAACATCCTGATAGGCCAGGACCCTGTAGCACTGTACCCTCACTCCTCACCGGAGGTGAATCTCAGGAGTCAAGAAGAGATTCATGCAAAAAGGGTTGCTGCTGCCCAAGGATCCCCACTGGATCTTGGTGTCAGCAGTAACATCAATAAGACCCAATTTACGGCAATCTTCTCTGAATCAGCACCTATAAGTCCTTTATTGGAACCAAGGGTTGCTGAAATAGATGAAGAGAATCCAGGTGCCAAGAAGCCGTGGGTACCAATGCTGATCAATCTAGGATTGATAGTTTGGTTTTGTCCAAGGATGCTGGTAAAAAGCCAGTTGAGGACAATTATACACTACCCGAATTGATGAAATTGTACCTTTCTCTCCAAGCACAGGTTGATATTTTGAATGCAACTGTTGCTCATTTGGTGCAGGCTGATCCTATTCAAACTGAAGCAGGTCCTTCAAACCCTGTCAGAGAAGCTGATGAAGCTGTTATTGCTGATGAAGCTGATACTGTCAAATTAGGGGAGAAGATGCCCTCAAGGCATGTTATAACAGAAATTGAAGAAGTAGAGAGGATACCGGCTGAAGTTAGAGCCACAACCTGTGAAAGAATTGGTGTCAACCCCTTCACTGTTGAAGAAAGCTGGGTGAACATGAAATGCAGTCAACTGATTGCTATTTCTCCTTTTGAGGACCCCAACCTCACTAAGCTTGTACAGTCAACCATGCTAATTTCTGGTGCTCTCCCTGAGCACATCAAGATGATCACGACACTCCTCAAAGATGTCATTTTTCCGGCTGAAAGAGCCGGTGATCAAGTGGTAGGAAATATTGCCTCCACCAGCAAGGCAGCATTTGATGTTGAAGAAAGCACTGCAACTGTTGCAGTTGCTACAATGACTGAAGGGGGAGACGAAAACTTGATCGGTGAAGAAGAAGGAACAGAGGTGCTGGAGATTGCTAATAAAGAAACTAAAGTCACCCAACCTCAGGTGGTGACTGAAGGACAAATTCTTATTCAAGCGGAAGTTCAACCGGAACTTCAACCGGAAGTTCAAGTGGAAGCTGAGCCGAGTGTTCAGCCGGAAATTCAACCGGAAGAGCAAGGAAGTGAAGGAGCAGAGGATATAGCAGCAAATTTGATAGCTTTAAGGAGCACTGAGCCAGTTCAAACTGAAGAACCTGTTCAAGCTGACATTGCTAAAACTATTCAACAGGTGACTCAAACTCCTGAAGCTGAGGCTATAATGAAGATGGTAGAAGATGCCAAAAGGGAAGCAGAGGATGAGAGGCTTGCCAAAGAACTACAAGAGGAATATGATCTGTATCTGCAAAACAGTGTATTTGAGAACTTACTTGAAAAGGCAAAGACTAGGTCTTTCAACTGGAGATTAAAGGATTATGATCTGGATGCAGTGACTGAAACTGATAGGTAGAGGTTGATTTCGATTGCTTCTCAATTGCCTACCAGGTTGACAGAGAATGATGAGAATTACATCTTACTGAAAAAGATACAAAGGGCACTTGTGGTTAGAAATGTGAAGACAGAGGAAGAGGTAGCTCAGATGCAAGTTAGGGAACTTTGCAACCTTATAGATTTAATCTTATATGAGCTTAAAGGATATATTGTTGCTGTCAATCTTAACTTGGTGAGGCCTTCACCTTAAGAGCTCATCTCAGGTACAACAACTGTAAATGTTAAACCTGAATTTTCTGACATTACAGATGTACAACCTCCACCTTCTTTCACTTATAACCCAAACCCAATGCCCACAACAATTCCATCTATCTTACAGTCACTTGCCATCACACCCTACAAACCTTCCTCCATCTCCAAGAAAGTTGCCACCAAATTTGCCAATCCCAAGTTCAGAACATATAATTTTACTCCCATTGTTCCCCTCAAGAAAAAGCCTCCACCTACCATGGATTTCTCTGATATCTTCCCACATACTCCACCTTCAAGCCCTACACCAGAAGCT
This sequence comes from Deinandra increscens subsp. villosa, assembly GCA_039602395.1. Classification (NCBI taxonomy): domain Eukaryota; kingdom Viridiplantae; phylum Streptophyta; class Magnoliopsida; order Asterales; family Asteraceae; genus Deinandra; species Deinandra increscens. The sequence goes on along the minus strand of JBCNJP010000025.1, from coordinate 10,330,632 downwards.
AATAGACCACCAACACAAACTTCCCTACCTCCACTTACCATCAATGAACCTTCTACCACCATCACCAAACCTACTGTAGCCCAAACTGGCCCTTCTTCATCTGACAGAGGCAAGAGACCTGTTGTGCCAGAATCTACAATTGATTCTGATGAAGAAAGGTTGGTAAGAAAAAGGAAAATGATGCATGCAAAGAACAAAAGAGATCAAAGGTAGAAGAGAAAAGCTCCACCCAGAAAGAGACAAATTGTGGGTTGGACAGTGGATGAAGCCACCTTTGATTTCACTTTCACAATGGCAAATGGCTCAACTCAAGTGGTAAACGTTCACAAGGCCACTACATATCTTACTTTGCTGCAAATGACTGACATCATTCTGAAGCTTCGAGAAATTCTGAATCCCTGGCCTCAAGAGCTGAGCACATGTTGAGGCTTGTCATTGAGCCAGCTGTGTTAGAATGCAGAGTGTTTTACAGAAGCAGCTTAGATGATGATTCAGCACAAGAAGAAGAAGAAGTGCCTGCAAGTGAAATAAAGTTTATCATTTGGGAAGAGGAGGAGAAGCTCTTTTATGTTCACAGAGCTGATGGCACCTTCACAATTCATGAGTCCATTTTTGTTCAAGAAGAATGGAGCGAAATGGACTGACATCATTCTGTAGCTTTGAGTTAATGCAAATAGTGTCGAGTATTTGATACTTTGTTGTTACTCTAATTCTGCAAATCAAGCTTATACATTATACACAAGAACTTAATATTGCTTGAGTAAAGTGAAATATAACTTTAATTCCGCAGGGTTATATTTGCAAGTAAAGAGCTTTGTTTTAGTTTAACTCTAACTAATAACGATCCTACAATTCTCTTTGTGAAATCAATAAAGCAAGGCTTTATTTACAACACTGTTGATAGTATTAATCGATTCATGCAGTAGTAAGATCCATCCGTCTACTTACAAAAATGGCTTTCATCTTGTTTCGCTATGAAGGATCTTGGAGAAGCCGCTTTTATTCTGGGAATTAAAATTCACAGATATCGATCTAAGCAACTTCTCGGTCTCAGTCAAAGTAGATATATTGACAAGATTATAGCACAGTTCAACTTGAGCAACTCCAAGAAAGGAGTCATCCCTATGACAAAGGGTGTTGTATTGGACAAATCTCAATCACCTAAAACGGAGAAGGAGATCAACTAAATGGCTTCGATACCATTTGCTTCTGCTATAGGCTCAATTATGTATGCCATGCTTTGCACACAACCGGATGTCTCGTTTGCACCATTTCTGACTCGTCGATACCAACAAAGTCTAGGACTAGCTCACTGGAAAGCTGTGAAGAACATCCTGAAATACTTAAGAAACACAAGTGAAATGTTTCTAGTATATGGTGGAACTGATGATGAGCTCGCTATAAAATGCTACACCGATGCTAGTTTTCAGACTGACCGAGATGACTCTCGCTCGTAGTCGGGATTCGTATTCACTCTAAATGGAGGGGCTGTTTCATGGAGAAGTTCCAAACAGATAGTAGTGGCCGATTCCACTACTGAATCCGAATACAAAGCCGCCTCAGAAGCTGCTAAAGAAGCTGTGTGGATGAAGAAATTCATCTGAAATCTCGATGTGGTCCAAAGTGTCCGGAAACCAATCGATATGATGTGTGATAACACATGGGCAATTGCTCAAGCCAAAGAGCCGAGGTCTCATAAGAAGGCCGCATGGTATGACACCTTCTCTGAGTTTCTTTTGTCTATTAACTTTAAGAAGGGGTCCATTGACACCACATTATTTTTAAAGGAAAGAAAAGGTCATCTCTTGGTTGTACAAATCTATGTAGATGATGTCATCTTTGGATCCACGTGTCCATCATATTGTAAAGAATTTCAGGAACTTATGACAATAAATTTTGAAATGAGCATGATGGGAGAACTAAACTATTTTTTGGGAATCCAAATTAAACAAACTCCAGAAGGAATGATAGGCTCACTTCTGTATCAAACAACAAGTAGGCCTGACATCATGTTCTCCACATGTTTCCTTGCTAGATATCAATGTAAACCCAAGGAGTCTCACCTATTAGCTATCAAAAGAGTCTTTAGATACCTAAAAGGATCAGCTGACCTAGGTCTTTGGTATCCCAAGGAAACTGATTTTTCTCTAACAGCCTACTTAGATGCCGATCATGCAGGTTGTAGACTAGACAGAAAGAGCACACCAGGAAGCTGTCAGATGCTAGGAGGTAAGTTAGTATGTTGGAAATCCAAGAAACAAAACTGTGCATCAACTTCAACCGTTGAAGCTGAATATGTTGCTGCTTCCAGTTGTTACTCTCACGTAATATGGATGTAGACCAGATATGTTCGGAACTACACCTAAAAACAACAGAATTATCCTAGACCTAAACCTAGACCCAGACACACCTAATTTTACTGAAACTCCTAAAACTAGACCGAACCTAAGGCAAGTGTACCTATCGGTGGCAGTATAGCTACAGAAGACTGGATATCGAACCCTAAGGACACTCAGATAGCTAGACTCTAACCTAGGACTCTATGAATGAAAATTTGAGTGGATTGGTTTTTAGAAATTTGAATTAACTAATTTAACTAACTTAACAAATAGCGACCGAACTCGAGAAACTTTGAGAAAACAATCTAGTGAGGAAAGGCACCACCTAGACCTAGACTCCTATTTAACAATCACAACTACACTCGGTTTAGCAATCCTGATGGAGGTTAGTTCACCTTGTGAGTACTTCCTAACAGACAATCCTACGCTCAGACAAGAGTTCACCTTTTAGGTACTTCCTACTTCAACTATACTTAACCACCTCTGAACCTAATCTCGGGCACCTTAAACTAGCAGGAGCTACAACTAATTAACTATGAATGAGTTGGAATAACAAATCAGAAAACTAACCTAGGGAATTACCTTTTGGGACGATTTGATTCTAAGCAATTAGCCAACCCGACTACCCAATAACTATCAACCTTTTAAGTTTATTTAGAAAGCATCACACGAGAATCAAATAAATAATTAGCAACTAATCCTATGACAATGATATAGTAACCACATCAAACTGTAAGCACGAATCCTACAATTCAACTACTTTACCTAAACCGGAAGACACCTGCAAGCAAAGTATGGATTATATGATAATTCTAAACCTAACTCAAGCACGCATATGCATCAATCACAGAACATTAGTGGAATTTAAAGGTTTGTCAAACATCAATCAAATTACTAAAACCGAATTATAGTTGCTAACATCAAATAATTGTCATAGCGGTCGAGGTGGCACTATTAATTTAGCCAACCACCATTAGCAATCCAGAAACAATCATAAAGTTCATTACTTTCAATGCAATCATGGTTTTAGTCTAAACTAATATAAGAAATCAAATAAAAAAGAAGAACCCGGGTTGCGTAGTGATGTCGAATAGTTGATCCGGTTTGATCGCGTCTAGTTTCTTGATCTTCCTCTGCTTGAAATTTGTCCTCCCAAACGGCTGGAATTTTAGTCGAATGTGGAACCCTACTGCTCTCGGCCGTCTCACGATTGCCTTGCGAACCGCCAATAAATAAAAATCCCCCCCCCCCCTTTAATAATTTCCGTGTCCTCTTAATTAATGCGTAGGTTTTTTTCTTTTATTTATTTTTATTTTTTTGAAACCTCAAACCAATTAATTATATGAATAATGTCGGCGAAATCGACTTTAATCTCTCTTCTCTCGAATTCAACTTCAACATAAAATGAAATATTATAAAGTTTCACTTCAGCCCTGATCTTTTATTAATGCGACGCCAATCCCTCAACTTCTATTATTTCGTCTCCTTAACCCTTAATCTTCGATGCAATGTCCTTTCATACCCTGAACTCTTATATCAACCAACAATGAATTATATTTAACCACTTTGAGCCTACAATTGACCAAATAAACACAACTAAAAAATAAACGACTCAAACTCACACCAAAATATATAAAAATGACTCAATACCACACTAAGATTCAAATACTATAAAATAGATAAAAACAAACAAAAATGACTCAAACTCAACTCAAATTATATACAAAAATACATAGGAAATATAGATGTGTTTAGCACACATCAAGACCCAACTCAAAGACTACGATATAAATCTCTTTAAAATACCATTTTTCTGTGATTCAAAGAGTGCTATTGCCATCACATCCAATCATGTCCATTACTCAAGGACAAAGCACATCGACATCAGGTATCACTTCATCAAAGATCATGTCGAAAAAGGACACATTGAAATGTACTTTGTTCAAACTGAACTCCAGCTTGCAGATATCTTTACTAAACCTTTAGATGAAAAGATATTCTCATTTTTACTAAGCAAGCTGGGGATGCTAAACATGACTGCAAAATAAAAAATAATAATAAATAATAAATAAAGAGGGGGGGGGGGGGAGCCAGTTCAATAACTACCTGTTATTTTTCTTCCTGTACTCCCAAATAACTTCTTTAAAAAGTTGACTTCTTAAACAAAAAGCTCAAATTTCTAGAACCAAAAACATCAATAATGACCTATAAAACTAGGTTGTCAAATCCCTCTGCCCTCTCTTCTGTTCATTTCATCATCTCACCATGTCTTTAAAAGGAGCACAAAAGTAAAATTCCCAACCAACATCCTTCTTTCTCATTGAAGTTTTAAATACCTTATCAAAAGGGATAAACTCAGCCATGTCTTTCAAAGAACTTTCTCCACCATTACTTGAAAACACAACATTCCCTGTTCCTCACCTTCACAACCTCATGCTCTATACACCCTATGGGAACAAATTTTGGTCCTATCAACCAATGATGAAATTCCTCAAAACTTGCCCCATAGGATATGCACTGACTCTTGATATTCCAATCAACTACTCTCTACTTCAAGAATTCTGGAGGAATGCTGTTCTCATTTTTAAGGGTTGAGACAATGCCTTAATAAGAACATCCGTCTGTGGAGTATTGTTTGTCTTTAATAAACATCTGATCACAAAAGCACTTCAATTCAAAGACAGTCCATCTGCTCCCAGTCACTTTGACCAAGATGCTGTGATCAAAACTCTTCTTGATATGGAATACAAAGGAAATCTATAAGAAGGAAAAGCTAACAGAGTTCACCTTCCACATATGTGGCAATACTTTTGCTCTCAGATTCAAATTTGTTTCTCATCAAAATATTCCAATCAACATCTCTCACATGAGGACACTCAATGTATCATGCATGCTCTCATTCAAGGTCACAACATGAATTTTTCTCTGTACCTCATGAGACACATGCAAAGCAATCTCAACAGACCCTTAAATGAAATATTCATTCTCTACCCTAGATTTTCCTCAAAACTAATCCTTCATGCATTAAACTGGGAAACAATACCAAGGGGAATCAAGACAAGCAAAGTAGTATCTTAAAAGGGAATATCTCCTGGTAGACTATCAATTTCCGGACTTCCAGACTCCAATGGATATTTTCTTCTATACACAGGAAGGAAAACTTCTTTGCATCTTTAATTTTCTCTTCAAATGGAAGCAAGATTCAAAGCCTTCAAAACTCCTGCTCACAATAGAGACCAGAATAGATGCATGTGTACAGACATGTGTACTTGCATTAAACTCTCTGTATAAATTCCTTGATTAAAAATATTCTTATTCTCTTGATCAGAAATATTGCAGAATGTCTCCTCAAAAATCAAAATTGTCCAAAATATCTAAGCAACGAATGAAAAAAATGGCTCTGATAAGTACGATAATTAATTCGCTAATTATTCACATAATGGACAACGGTAATTTTTGTTATCGTTTAGAATAAAAGCGTTCGTTTGAATTAATTATAGCCGTTATAGGAAAACCTTGAAAAAACGGAACGGCAATTAGGAGATACCTATAAAAGGACATCGTCCATCTCATCCAAATCCCACTGTTCATATCATAAACCTGAGAAACCACAAATGGCATCCTCATCTGCAACCCCTGCGATGAACACTCGGTCCAAAGGAAAAATCTCTCGAAAGCCCTCTGCTCAAACCCTAAACCTAGATTCCTCATCCTCTGACTCACTACCCGGACGAAATTTCACCCTAGACACCCTTAACCAACTGTGCGATCTGAACCCATCTGCATAGTCATCAAATCTCCAGTTGATCATAGAAGCTCTGAAGAATTCATCTTAATTTGCCACAACTTTAACCATCAACGAACCATGCCCAAAATCCGCCATTCTAAACTTCTGGGCAACTGTCAAGATGATAGATGGAAACATGAAAGGAAAGGTGAACACAGACACTAACATCACACTCCAACTATCTAATCTGAGAAAAATCTTCCCACTACTAGACAACTTCTCATCCTTCTCTCCTAACCCAGAAGATCCGGCCCTGATAGAACTGCTCATTGAAATCACTGGAGGTAAGTTTGCGGAAAATGGTCAAATCTTAAATCTCAAAGTATGTTAACTAAAGCCCGCCTGGAGATTCACTACTGACTTAATCAACCACACCATGACATCCAAGAAGGGCTCCATGGATCAAATCAACAAAAATGTTCTCACCATTCAATACAGTCTATGCTTCAATGAAGAAATTGACATGGCCCTGCTAATCTGGAAAGATGTGGAGAAAAGAGTCAAACAAAAATCAAAAGGCAAGAAGTCAGAATTTGTGCCCTATGTCAGATTTCTAGCACAAATGATCAAAGATAAAGTGAGAGCAGAGGAAAATGAAGAAATCCATACAACTGAAATGTATCACATCAAAGGTATCTACAAACCAGGTACAAATATAGATTTATGCAATTTTCCATGGGGTATGACAGTTAATATAGAATACAACAACCTAGTCATTCATAAATATCTCATCAAAGCCAACGAATTCAAATCTAACCCTCATCAGTCACCTACTTCAACCAACACCACAATATCACCATCAGAAGAATTGGCTGATCACAACCCTTCCTCTCTCAGCCCAACACTCTCCAGAAAACCTAAACTCTCCAAATCAAACCAAAAGCCAACATTCATCACCACAAACATCCCTCCAAGAAGCCTCTGTCCAATTTCAAGCCCAAACAATCAACTCACCCCACCTTGACATTCCCATCATAGCCACACATCACAATATCTTCTCTGACTCAGTCAGTGAAGAGGATGTAATAACAAGTAGAGACTCTAGAAGTCAAGGAAACATTGATGTGTTCAGTGTCAGCTCACAAGAGACATCCTCGCAAAGACAAACAACACATCTGTCTCAGGATTCTCTAAAAACACTGGAGGTAAATCCAATTTTGGACCAACTAATGAATCTGGTAGACCAGTACACACTCAGCATAGCTGAGTTAACAGGCACTGGTAAAATTCTCAAGGAGAAATCAACCAGTCCAACAGAGAGACATGTTTTGTCCTCTGGTATATTACCCCTAGAGCTGCTTCAAAATCTGACTTCGAGAATTTTTCCAAATTTCTCTCTGATTTGTTCAATGACTTCATGAATGAGCAAAAACATTAAAGTACAGAACTACATTAGAATTTCTGTAGTAGTTCTGTACAAAGAAGAACTGAAAGTGATGAAGAAAAAATAGCAAGCTACAATTCAATCAGATTTCTGACCAGCTGAGAGCCTTACAAGAAAAGGGCTGGCAGTTAAAAGGAGGAAAACAAGAATCATTACAAAATCAGATCAAGGAACTGAATAAGATGTCTCAAAAAGCACTACAATTCTATGAAGCCAAAGGAGAAGAGTTGCTGAATAAGATCAAAGGAGAATTCAGCCTTCTACACAAGGAAATAAAAGAAAAAGCTCAAATCTGATAAAGATAAATTTAGATCAGATGCTTGTCAGGACCAGATTTGAGCACAAATATCTCATTTGATTCATCACACAAGTGCAGAAATCATGTGTGATGGTCGATTTCGGTTGAATCTGCATCAATGCTTTCTTATTGATGATTTCTAAAGCTCAAGAACACATACTACACTAAGAACACACACACAAGATTCTCTTTGTAGAATAAATCCAGGAGTGGCATGCCAAGTAGGGTTTTCTCAATTGTATTTATACTAATAGAGAGCATAGGACAAAAAGGAATGTTTGACACAACAATCATGACATAGAATTCAGCAATAAATATTCAATCAGACAGACAAGTTCACTAACACTATGTTCAAGTTCGCTAGGAATAAGTTGGTTAGAAAATAAGTTCGCTAAGTGTAAATAAGTCTGCTAAACAAGTACGCTAAGAGCTAACAAGTTTGCTAACAAGTTCGCAATGAATGAACAAGTTCGCTAGGAAGTTCGGTAGGAACACACAAGTCTGCTAATCAAGTCCGCTAAGAGCTAACAAGTCCGCTAAGTAAGTGAACAAGTCCGCTAGGAACAATTTAAGTTCGCTAAGGAAAACATAGAAATTTCAACAATGAAGTATGCTAAGTATAAACAAGTACGCTAAGCACAATCACAAGTGCGCTAAGAAGGAAAACAAGTTCGCTAAAACATAAACAAAATTTTGGTAAGTACAAACTTGAATTCTATTACACAAGATAGGTATATATTCTAGTAGGTTCATTGAGAGGTCCTTACCAGCAATACTCAACAGTGAATGGTTTGAGTTGCCAACAACCAAAACGGGTTCCAAAAATTTCCACCCTTGTTGGCAATACAAACACTTGTGCTTTAAGCCGCCTAACCGGGTAACTTGAGCAGAAATCTCTAGTTTTCTCTTGCAGTTTCTTTGTCCTTGGAAAGTACGGTAAGTCTAAGATCATACAGCCTCCAAAGATCTTGCCATACTAGCTTCTTCATGTCATTGTAATTATTCAGCTCAACCAATCTCTTTGAACCTTCCAGAATGGCATTTGATCCATTGTCTTCTACCAACCAGCAAGTTGCAGTCCTTAACACTTCCTTGTCAAGCGTAAGCTTACCAATATTTGAAAGTTTAGTACACCACCAATTTAAAAAAATTAAGTAGTAATTAGCGTCATAGCATTCATATGGTCTAAGCTGAGTAGGAATGGTCCGCATCTTCTGATAATAGATCTGCTTCAGATAGGATATTGAGAGAAGTCGGAGTTTAATTGCTGCAAAAAGTCTGATAGTATCAGCACAAACTCTCTCAATCACCAGATCATTTGTCTTTCCACTATAATACCAGCTGATCATAGGAAAATTCTTCTGATTTCCTGTAATTGTCTTCATTTTCACCTCTGCTCCAATTTCTTTAAACATACTGTGATGAGGGGCACGGAGACGTCTTTTCTCTGCAAGTAACTGAGCTTTCTTCTCTTCTTCAGGATCTTTCAGGTTCTTCTTGAATTCGTAAGCAGCACCGATTAGTGAATATACATTCAAACCCTTTTCATGGTTGGTGTGGTTCACTAGATCAAGGTATTGCAGCTGCTTCAGTTCCCATGAGAACAAACTGCGAAGAACTCTGAAGTAAGCAAAGAATTGAACATAACCATTCCGCCTCTTCACCAGAAATGCGTCAAAGACTTCATCAAATTTCCATCCAATATTTTTCATCCCATGATTGACATTGGGATTTGAAGTCATCTTTCTCAAGTTCTTGGTAGTAAACTGTAGCATAGCTTTTGAATTTGAAGCGATCTTATACTAGTCGTCATAGATAGGAGGATTCTCTTTGCTTCTGAGAGCCTCAGCTCGTTCCTGTTCTTTGATTCTGATTTGTTCCCGCTTTGCCAGAGGTTCAGTCTTTTGGTATTCAATCACAAAATCTCAGAGACCCTTGAGTTTCTTCCGATTGTAAGCCTTTTTCTCCACATTTTTGAATTTAAGATAGTTACGGAGATCATCGAAATTCATCCTGTTGGTAGTGGATATGATATACTCTTCAGTATCAGGATTAGGAATTTCCTCAGATGGATTATCAGAAGGAGGAAAATATGTTTTGCCAATGTCGTGTACTAGATTAGAGAGATGGTCACGGATTGGAGTAAATTCGATTGTTTTCTTAGTGTCAGCAAAGACATGCATCAGGATATCAACTTCATCTTCAACATTTGGATTTTTAGGAAAGTGAGAGTTCAACCTTTCCTCATCGGTATATAGTTTTGTCAGCTCAGTATCGGTGAGACTCATAAGATATTCCAACGTGAAGTTGTCACTCATTAGAGATCTCACCATACGAGATGTTTCAGACGTATATGCTTCATCTACATTAGTGCCTTCTAGGTTAGTGACAATGCGGATTCTGGGTTTATTTGCTCTGGCTAACTCAAATTGATTTGGTAATTTGAGCCTCTTCTGTACATGACAGCAGGAGGGTGTCCTGATTCATAACTTTTCAGGGCTTTTGCTTTTTCTTCCATCAATCGGTTTTGCTCACTAAGTGTTTCTTCAATGAGGGCTCGACATGATCTATCCTTTTCAGCTTCTTTCTTCATTCGTTCCTCTTCTATTTCCTCGGGAGTTAGTTTCCTCTTTCCCTTATCTTTGTCAGGGGGTCCTGGTTGCTCAGTTGCAGCAAGTCCTTGAGGTGCTGTCACATCAGCATCAGCATCCTCTCTTTCAGAATCAAATGAGAAATGTATAAAGGATGCTTCAAAGATTTGTTCTCGTTAAGCTTGCTCAGTAGATAAAGCAGGAGCAGTTTGATTTTGAAAATCTTGATCAGCACTCGATTCAAGGTTGATGACTTCAACATTTGTTGGTATAGAACCTGGAACATGTGGAGTGATATCCAAAGCAAGAGTCTCTCTAGTGGACATAACAGTTGATAGATGAACATTCACATATACATCATCTACTTCCATCTTTACTTGAATAGTAGTAGGAAAGAGAGGTTCCTCTTCATCATCACTTTCACTATCAATTGTATCCAGGTCAATGTAGTTTAGTGAATTTCCTTCATTCATGAGCACATTCATTCTTTGCTCAAGCTCATTCATGTCGTCTTCTTCACCAAAGTCTACAGTGTATGGATGTTCTTCATATGTTGCATCATCATCTTCTTCAAGAGTCTCAATGAGAATTCCACGAGAATTCCTTCTTGAGTAGATCTTCTCTGCATTGTATTCCCGGAAATTTGCCATTTTAAAAATATAGGAAGGCCGAGTTGACGTGCATATGACAGACACCTTCAGTTACAGGAACTATAGCGGAAGATGTAGAGAGTGCATCATGAACGGTAGGAACAATAGATAGTTGAAGGGAGCTGTCAGGTTCAGCTTCAGACTATACACTTGTGGAACCCTCAATAGCAAGAGCTTTGGATGCCTGTGAAAATCTTGGGAGTTTCAAATTTTCAGGTACAGGTGCAAGCTCCATGATTGAGTCCAGGCTTCGTCAACAGGTTCGTCATGAAGGAGGCTGCTGACGAAAGATTCTTCGTCATCTAAGAAGTTCAGTTCATCTCCTTCAATGACAGTATCAGCATCAATCTCAAAATTGTTGTCATTCATAAGGCTTGAAGTTTTTTGAATACCAGATGAGTCTTTGCCAGTTTGAACAGAGGATAGAAGACTCTGGATCAGGATCAGGAATTTCCTCAGATGGATTATCAGAAGGAGGAAAATATGTTTTGCCAATGTCGTGTACTAGATTAGAGAGATGGTCACGGATTGGAGTAAATTAGACTGTTTTCTTAGTGTCAGCAAAGACATGCATCAGGATATCAACTTCATCTTCAACATTTGGATTTTTAGGAAGGTGAGAGTTCAACCTTTCCTCATCGGTATATAGTTTTGTCAGCTCAGTATCGGTGAGACTCATAAGATATTTCAACGTGAAGTTGTCACTCATTAGAGATCTCACCATACGAGATGTTTCAGACGTATATGCTTCATCTACATTAGTGCCTTCTAGGTCAGAGACAATGCGGATTCAGGGTTTATCTGCTCTGGCTAACTCAAATTGATTTGGTAATTTGAGCCTCTTCTGTACATGACAGCAGGAGGGTGTCCTGATTCATAACTTTTCAGGGCTTTTGCTTTTTCTTCCATCAATCGGTTTTGCTCAATAAGTGTTTCTTCAATGAGGGCTCGACGTGATCTATCCTTTTCAGCTTCTTTCTTCATTCGTTCCTCTTCTATTTCCTCGGGAGTTAGTTTCCTCTTTCCCTTATCTTTTTCAGAGGGTCCTGATTACTCAGTTGCAGCAAGTCCTTGAGGTGCTGTCACATCAGCATCAGCATCCTCTCTTTCAGAATCAGATGAGAAATGTATAAAGGATGCTTCAAAGATTTGTTCTCGTTAAACTTGCTCAGTAGATAAAGCAGGAGCAGTTTGATTTTGAAAATCTTGATCAGCACTCGATTCAAGGTTGATGACTTCAACATTTGTTGGTATAGAACCTGGAACATGTGGAGTGATATCCAAAGCAAGAGTCTCTCTAGTGGACATAACAGTTGATAGATGAACATTCACATATACATCATCTACTTCCATCTTTACTTGAATAGTAGTAGGAAAGAGAGGTTCCTCTTCATCATCACTTTCACTATCAATTGTATCCAGGTCAATGTAGTTTAGTGAATTTGCTTCATTCATGGGCACATTCATTCTTTGCTCAAGCTCATTCATGTCGTCTTCTTCACCAAAGTCTACAGTATATGGATGTTCTTCCTATGTTGCATCATCATCTTCTTCAAGAGTCTCAATGAGAATTCCACGAGAATTCCTTCTTGAGTAGATCTTCTCTGCATTGTATTCCCGGAAATTTGCCATTTTAAAATCTAGGAAGGCCGAGTCGATGTGCATATGACAGACACCTTCAGTTACAGGAACTATAGCGGAAGATGTAGAGAGTGCATCATGAACGGTAGGAACAATAGATAGTTGAAGGGAGCTGTCAGGTTCAGCTTCAGACTATACACTTGTGGAACCCTCAATAGCAAGAGCTTTGGATTCCTGTGCAAATCTTGGGAGTTTCAAATTTTCAGGTACAGGTGCAAGCTCCATGATTGAGTCCAGGCTTCATCAACAGGTTCGTCATGAAGGAGGCTGCTGACGAAAGATTCTTCGTCATCTAAGAAGTTCAGTTCATCTCCTTCAATGACAGTATCAGCATCAATCTTAAAATTGTTGTCATTCATAGGGCTTGAAGTTTTTTGAATACCAGATGAGTCTTTGCCAGTTGGAACAGAGGGTAGAAGACTCTGGATCAGGCAGCACAATTCTGTTAGTCACATTATCATTTTGAGTCAGTCCATCAGTTGGTTCTGATCCTTGATTGCCGGAGTTGTCATCTGGTTTGTTGGTCAATTGTCTATCTTCATTGGGTTTTGCTAGCAAGTCTTTGAGTCTCTGAATTTCTGCAGCCTGTTCAGCAATTACTTGTGACTGATCAGTGATTTTCTGGTTGGCCACTTGTAGAGAACAATTCAGTTGATCATTTTGACTATGAAGATTTTCAATCTCAGCTTCGAGTTCCATAATATGTTCTGACTCTGTAATGGTCGGGCTGGCAGCAAGATCACCAGTTGTTTCAACGGTGGTAATTACAGTTTCAGCAAGATTCTCCAACAGCGTCATATCCATATCCGATATCTGTTGTTGAATTTCAGGAAGTGGAGAGACGTTTGTTGTGGCTGAAGCTGGATCAGGTACGTTGCCTGATGAGTTAGTGACCTCAAGATTGATTTTTGGTGCAGACTTTCTCCTTATCTTGATCTTTTCTTGATAGGATTTACTTCTATGCTCACAGACAAACATGAACTCAGCAAATGTCTCATGCTCAGCTGTGACATCCGAGAATTTCAAGGTTTACTTCCGTTAGACAATTCCGTTAGTTACGTTATAAGTGTTAACTTAGTAACTAATGCTTAACTAGGCCGAATACGTCCACGTCCTTTGGTTGATCACCGAACCCGTCCATATGTGTTTATTTATTGAATTGACTCTATGAGGAAGTATGTGCAACATGTTTGTTGATTAATTGTGTAATTGTGTGAAACTCATGAACCGTACTTATCTTGCTTAGAATGTGAAATTGACCACTTTTGGTAACCAGCGAAACTACCGGGCGAAACTATAGTGTCGCCCGGCAGTCTATTGGCTCACTCGTGATCAGAGCCAGTTTCGCCTGGCCAGCGAAACTGCCAGCGAAACTAGGCCCTGATATATAATAACATAAAACCCTAGTTGCCTCATTTTTGCACCATTCTCTCCAAAACACACACACACACTCCTGGAATTCTGGTCAGTCGAGAAACACAACAAAACATCAAGATCTCAGCCTCAAGACAACATCCATTCGATTCCTTGATCGAATCGTGAGTCCCAAAACCTCTCTTTATGCCTTTTCTTTGAGTTTTCTTAAAAAGCATGCTTAAACTTTCATGAAACCGCTTGATCTGCTAGTATGTTGCTTAGGGATGTTAGATCTGTTATAAAGTTTGCAACTTTACGTATGAAATCCAACCATGATAGAGATTTATGCCATTTGAGTCATTTTAGGGTTTTAAATGTATTTTGGTGTATTTGATGATGAAAATACATGAATAAGGTGTCTAAACTGCTTTTATGATGTTGGTAATTGACTATGCATGCTATATACTGAATTACATGAAGTATGGGGACTGTTAGATTGATTTTTAGGCTGATCCGTAAGTTTTTCGCGACTAGCGAAACTATGGTGTTCTCTGGGCGAAATTGTCCAGCGAAACTATGTATATCTTCATCCAGCGACACTATGCAGCGAAACTGCAGTGTCGCCGGGTAAACCAACCAGACCAGCTCGAGCGAATCTACCGAGCGAAATTCCCTGAACGAAAGTTCAAACCAGTTTCGGGCGAAACTAGGCTAGCGAAACTGTGCCAACAGTTTCGAGCGAAACTAGCCTAGCGAAACTGTGTCATCGGGTATTGCCTAGCGAAAGTGCTGCCCGTGCACACAGCGAAACTGCCTAGCGAATCTATACTAGCGAAACTGTGACCAAATCCAAACTTGTGCAAATTGCTTGAATGTTATGCCATGACTTACATGATTATGCCATGATGATACATGCTTTGACTTCTGATGTATATGTGAACCCTTGTTTATGATCAACCATCGGTGTCGTGTGTCTGTATGTCGAGTCATAGTTCCAACGTGCTATGTTATGGGCCATAGTGACGTTAAGTAAAGATTAGACACAAAACTAATACTTAAGACCTAAACGTGCTCATAGGTCTTCGATAAGCAATACTTGGATTATTAGCAAGTGTAGCAGTGCAACCAAAGGTGAGTGTCACTAACCCGAATACCGTGAACCCGTCTGGGTCACACCGAATAACTAAATAAAAACAATGCTGACAACTTCGAGAGTGCTAGGCACCTCCCTGATGAACTTGAAAACCTGGAGTGCGCGGCACCCACTTGATGAACTTGAAGTGCTTTATGGGAAGCACTTGTGAATTACTTAAACAACTATTTCTGAAACAAAACTGAAAACACTTTTGAGATTCATGAGAATCCAGCAAACCTTTTTAATATGGCTAGTGTAGGTTAAAGTCTAAACCACATGGTATCACATGATTTCTAAGGATGCCTTGAAACTTAAAAGTCCTCAACTAAATTGTACCATTAATTGTAAAGCGAGGGGATGTTGGGTAGATCTACTGGAGTTTGACAAACTCCGCCCCGTGGCACGGGGAGTGCACGGAGGTACAATATCAGCCTATCTGACCGTGATCCCGAGAGGACACGGGGGAGGCAAAACCGCGATGACGTAGGTCCGCAGAACTGATGGCACGGCCACTACAATAATTTATGGTCAGCTTTGGTACAAACTTCCTTAGTGCATGGAACAACGGATTAGCTACCCGCGATATCGGTTGAGCACTTTAACTATACAAAACTAGTACATACCCGATAACGTAGGTTACGGACAATACTTTTACTAAACCACAATAACATGATTTTGATTATCACAAGCATTGATTTTCACAAATAAATTGTACGTAAGAATACGTTTGCACGATTATGATTTATGAGACCGGGCCGCTGCATGACAAGCCCACTGTGAACTCACCAACCGTTAGGTTGACACTTGCGTGGTTTAAACTTTTGCAGATCGCTAAGGAGTATCCGGAGCGGGTTGGCATGGCACATGAAGACTTTTATTTTAATTAAACTAATTGGGAATTTAATACACTGATTTGTAAAGCACGTGGTTAGTGCTAGGATGATATTTTGTTCCGCTGCGTAACTTGAGATTGTTTTTATGATATATCTTTGGACTAACTCTGATTCGTTTAGTATTTGTAACTAATGGTTGTGGTCCTGGTCTGGTCGCACCCCTTAACGGTATAAACTCCGTTTGTGGTTAATTTGGGGGTGTGACATCAGCAGTGGCTGCAGTCAGGTTGTCTAGACTTGTCCGTGGAGGACACACTTGGGGACTATCAGGTACATCTAGATCTATCAAAAGATCATCTTGATCTAGGGACACTGAAGTCTCATCATCAGCTTCATCGTCTTGCAGTGGATCATAGCTTTCATCCAATGTCGATTGTTGTGTCTGAATTATAGAGGCCTTGGAAGATTCTATAGTCCTTTGTCTTTTCTGAGGATGAATCCCTTCAGGTTGTGCAGGATTATCATGAGAGTCCGAGGAGTCAGATTCTTCATCATCATATTTGTCGTTTTCTTCCTCTGTTTCTGATGAGACCACATTCACAAGACTTGAAATAGGTTCAATATGCTCAGAAGCTTCAACACTAACACCCTAGAGATTCCTAAGGTCTTCAGCAGTAGGAGCAGGATCAGTAATAACTGGTGCATTCAAATCCAATTGAGGTTAGACTTGAGCAGCTAAAGGATTTTCAACTTGAGCTTCTACGGCAGCTTCACTCATTTGAATATCTCCTTCAGCACCAGCAGGAGCAGTCCAAACAATCATCTTGGGAAAGAAACGTACATTGATCCCTTGATATTTACCTTTATGGTATTTACTATAAGAGCTAGTATTCATTGAGCTTGTGGAGAAGGTCTCTCCTTGCTTGATCAAGGTTGGGTAATAATGATCCAGTATAGCTTGAATGAACCGAGGATACATCAGAAACTTCTTTGCCCTTCTAGTAGGGTGTAGGTTGGCAATCATCCACTTGATAAGTTGGTGAGATAGATTGAAACCCTCACCAGTGATAAACCCGTGTAAAGCCCACGCGGTTTCTTCAACGAAATCATCTGGAGCTGCCTTTCTGTGTCCAAAGGTGTCAATGAAGAAACTAATTATGAACCTCCAGTTAGTTAGAAATAAGGTCTTGAGTATCTTATTGCTGACATCTGGGAGAAAGATGCCAGAATATCCCATCCTTGTAATTGTTGATTGCTACTGAGTCTTTGTGAATGTCTTGGGCATGTCAACATCTTGTAAGTTCTGGACAATTCTGATCTTCTCCCCAGTAATTTCAATATCAGTGTTCTGGATTCTAGACCTTATCACATATGTACCATCATCAAGCTGTACAAATTGAGCATTGTTCTAGAAAGTTTCAATGATGTCTTTATAGATGACAGGTTCAATCTGCATGCTTGTTCTAGAAAGTTTCAATGATGTCTTTATAGATGACTGTTGCAGTATGTCAATAGCTTGCTCATCAGCAGTTTCCCAGTTCTTGATAAAAACACACCTTCCGTTGTGCAACCGACCATATTCCAAAGCTTCTACAGCTTGTCTGGGAGGCATCTGCACATATAGGATTACAGGATTATATCTAACTTGACACTAGATGAATGTCATGTCACACTAGACTCGTGATAGTGACAGAGCTTTTCATATGAGAATCAAAGAAATAAACTATACTCCAAAATGATCAGAAACAACCAGAATATAATGATTAACAAGGTAAAGTATCATTGGACCTAAAATGAATTTGTGTGTGTTACTAAAATCTGGAATACAAGGAGCCAGATCTATATCTCTATTATTTTAACGTGACTGAAAACTTTGCATGAGAGCTACAAATAACCCAATAGAGATTAGTCTAAATCAATCTTATCTTGATTTGTTATTGAGTCAAGCAGAAATTTGTGAAAAAATCTACTACTTAGGCTCAACAATAGTCAAAAATACTAAATTTAGGAAGTTTTGACAATCTGGGATCAGAAACCAAAGGACTTTAACTTCATTTGATATAAAATGAGGTTTTAGGATCCCAGGTTGTCAAATCAGTTCAGGGAATGTCACTTTGGGACTTGGTTCCACCCGAACTTGTGAATCCCTTGATTTGGTGTCTTAAGATTGAGGAAAAGGAACAACTTAGTCTAAATCAGTACATTTAGGTATAAGATAGGCAAGTTAGGGTATAACAGGTCTGTCTTATTTCAAAGGCCGATTAGATGCATGCAATAAGTGTAATACTTACTTGTCAGGCTAACAGAACAATCCTAGTGTATCAGAAGTTCAAACACTGATCTAATGGCATAAAGACTTGACTCAAGTCTGCTAAGCAGGCTTCAAGTTTGCTAAGAAAGAATGAAGTTCGCTAAGGACTAAAACAAGTCCGCTAAGATCAATGTGATTTCTAATGCAGATACATACCAATTTAGAATTTACCATGAAGTGTCTAAATCACATTTCAATAACAACTAAGATTGTCTAGAAGCAACAAAGTCAAGTTAACACACATGAACATGCCAAAGGTCCTAATGGGTCAAAAAGTTCAATTTTGAACATTAAAGGAAAGAATGTGGTGATCTGTGCTTAACAGATTAGATGATGGCTTTAACATGTTAAATTCAATCCAAACAAACAAACTTATGCACATAAGGATCAAGAAGCACATAATCAAGTCACCAAATTCACATTCAAGCAAGATACCCACATAAGTCTCATAAGGTCAACTTCATGTAAAATTTGACTTATTAAAGTCAAAATGACCAAGTAAGTGTTCAACCAGAGCTTAATCACTTGAGATAGTTCATATGAATCTTAAAGGTTTCATAGATCACATCTAGGTAATTATGCTCACTATTGATAACATAGACTATCAAATCAGCTTTAATAGGCCAAAACAGTCAAACAATTTCAAATTTTGAGTTAAATGAGTCCAAGATCCCTTCACCTGAGTTTTGGACCAGTTCTAGCTCCAAGTGGATCCCAAACAGACTAAACCACCAGTGTTAGGCTCAACTGGATGTCAATTAACACAAAGATAGCAATTTGCAAGTAAGGTTTGAAAAAGATGACGTTCTACCTGATTAAGAATATAAATGCTAGAATTGAGAATCACATACCTTTGTGAAGATCTATAGATGAATAAGATCTAATACAAGATGTAGTAAATTCTCAATAAGTCGGAGAAGAATCTGCTGGGATCAGGCAATTTATAATAATATTCAGATAAAAGTTACTAACATAAATGTAGTAAGAATTTTGCCCCTATGTAGCCAATTTTGAGTTTGACTCAAATTGCCACTTATCAAGACAACATACCTCTTTGTTGATATAAATTTTGTTATGATCACTAGAAAGAGATGCAATGTTCTTGACCAATATCACAACAGATTCTGGTAGAGGATCAGGCATAATAAGTTAGACTCAAGAAATGTACACAGATAGTATAGGCAGAATTCAACAAATTTAGTTAAAGACTTAAAAGATAAATTTGAACTAAACCATCAATTTTACTAATAATTAAACTAGTTAAGCATTAATCAACAGTTTCAAGTTCTCAAATTATCAATCAGTCTATAACTAATGAGATCAAATGACTATGATTGGAGACAAGGTGAATTCTACATAATGTGATTTTCTCTATGTCAATCCAATCATCAATGTAAGGAAAAATCTTGAAACTTCTAAATTTGCAAACTTAGGATTCATGGGCACATATGCACAATCTGATATGGGTATCCAAAATAAGATAGCAGCAGCCATAGTGAAACCTAATTGCCTAACCAAAGTCTCAAAATTTTTGTATGTCAAAAAATTTCTAAGTATCCATAAAGAACAGTGATCACAAATTGTGTCCTTGATTCAAAAAATGTAGTTATTTACACTACTTAAAACAATAATCAAACAATTTATAACCAAAAATTTATCATTTAAAGAAATTTACAGTTCAAACACCTTCAAACCGAAGCCCCTGTACACAACTTCTCGGATTCGATGAGTGAAATTTGCGAGATAAGATTCACATACCTCAATCTTGAACAAAAGTGCATTATGAACAAGTAACAGTGATAGGAATCTGTAATTGCATCAAATTAAACCAGTAGAACCCTACAAATCTTCAATCACACCTACGGCTCATCAATATCACCGAGATAAAAAATTAACCTAAGTAAATGTAAAACCAAACCTGTAAATGCAACGAGAGTGAGTAAATCATCCCTAGATTCAAGAAATTTCATAGACTCGAGTGAGGTTGAGAGTTTTTCGATCGCACAGTGAAGGTTCTGGGTCGTCGGTTCGAGAGAATTAGAGGCGGGTGTGTGAGTATGAACGAATGAATGAGAAAAAATCACCAAGTCCCTTTTTATACTCATAGGTTAAGCGGACTTGTAAATATCTTTAAGATTTAAACAAGTTCGCAAACCCTATCCTTAAGTTCGCTAATAACAAAAAAGGTTAAAAAAGTACACTAAAGAGAACAAGGTTAAATCTGCTTAAATGAACAAGTTCGCTAAGGCCTAAGGAAGTGCGCTAAGACCAATGAAGTTCGCTAAGACTAAGCAAGTACGCTAAGCCTAAATGGAAGTTCGCTAAAGCTAAGCAAGTACGTTAAGCCTAGATGGAAGTTCGCTAAGGCTAAGCAAGTACGCTAAGCCTAAATGGAGGTTTGTTAAGGCTTTGTGGGAAGTTCGCTAAGGCCAAAATGAACTTGAGTAAAGAAAATTTCTAAGTAAAGCAACCTCAGCAGACTTACAGACTAGTGGAGAAGTTCGCTAAGGAAAAACCTTCTTAGCGGACTTCTCAAACACTTGAATACAAAATTAAAGGGTAAACAAGGGAGAAGTTCGCTAAGGACAATATCAACTTAGCGGACTTCAAATCCCAACAAAAATATTCTAAGTATAGAAGAGAAGTTCGCTAACAATAACTGTTTAGCGGACTTCTCAAGACTTAGACAAAAAATGAAGATTAAAAGAAAGCGAGAAGTTCGCTAAGGATGAAATCAACTTAGCGGACTTCTCACCTGAGGTGAAAAATAAGCTGAACTAACAGGTAAGTTTGCTAAGAACAAATTTGTTCTTAGCGGACTTCAGTAAATGAGAAACAAGAAAAATTTACAAGTTCAACAACAAGTTCGCTAAAGGCAAACAAGTTATCAAACCTGTGGATTGTTCTTAGCAGACTTGCCTCAAGATGACGTTCGTTAAGGCAAACACAAGTCCGCTAAGACCAGAATTCTAAAACAGCAAAGAAAAATTCTAAGTCTCATAAAATTAAAAGTTTGCAACTTAACTACACAAGACATGTCTACCACTAGTATCCTACCAGGAAGATAAATTTTGTATAAATAAGTCAAGCACTTGTTAATTTCAACAAATTTGACAAAGACACATCTAGCACCTAAATTTGACTTTAAATGGTCAAAATTCCACCAGAACTCAAAATTTTTATTGTTGATACATGATATGGCAATGAGCTGGATCTGACAAAGATACGAAGATTTCATGTTTTGGGTCTGATGGCCGAACTCCAGCCGAACCTTGGTCGAGCCTTGGCCGAACTTCAGTTTCGGACAAGCCAAGGAGTTCGGACATCCGATAGACTATAAATAGTTTATGTTTGTGTCTTTGTAAGTAGTTTTGAGAGTTGAGCGAACTTTTGTATGTGAGATTGTGTGTGTACTCTGATTCTCTTGTTATCACGTTTTTAATGAGAGATTGAGTTTATTTACCTTGTTGTGTTTGTATTCTCACGTATAGAATTGTTATCATCCAAACCGATCCAACGTTCAGTCACTATCAAGAGGTATCAGAGCTATCTGGTGCTGTTTGGCTTGATTGTTGCAATTCCTGTATTCAAAGTTCGTTTTCAAATTGCTCTCTGGAAATTTTACGTGAAAAACATCATGTTTTGTGTCAAATATTCTTGTTTCTGGTTGATTTTGGTCATCTGAGTGTTTAGAGTTCATTTGTAAGTGTTTTCTGGTGAGATCTGAAAAATCTTCGAAATTTTACCTTCGGCCGAACCTGACGTTCGGTGTAACCGCTCCAAGTCTAGAGTTCGGAGTGAAGTTCGGTCTTCGTTTCGATTCGGTGAGAGTTCGGAGTACCATCGAAGAGAGTTCGGTGAGAATTTTGTCTCGGAGATAGTTCGGACTAGGATCGGAGAGAGTTCGGAGTTTTTGTGTTCGATGACAAGATCGTAGGGAGTTCGGACTTTGTTTTCAAGATTGGTGAAGGTTCGGAGCAAGTTCGGAGCTTATCTTAAGTTCGGAGCAAGTTCGGAGATCAGAATCTTGAAGTTTTCCAAAATGTCAGATTATACCACGTTTGCTGCTATTCAATCGCAGATGCAAACATTACTGAATTACGACAATGAAATCGGGATGACTCAGAAAGTTCCCAAACTTCTTAAGTTTGAGGACTATGCTAATTGGAAAAAGAGATTTGAAGCGTATATCGGCACAACGGATCCAGACCTATGGATTGCTATGGATACTCCGTATGTATATCCAATTGGTGTGAATAATGTTCCTATCATGCAAAGGAATCTGGATCTTGAACAAAAGGCTGATTTTATTCGAGAGCAAAAAGCATATGGTATCATAACTCAAGCTTTACCTAAAAAATTGTTACATCAATTTAAAAGTTGCAAACACTCTAATGAATTATGGACGACACTGAAAGAAAGATGTGAAGGCAATGAACAGTATAAGAAAAGTAAGAAAAAAGTGTTAAACAAGGAATTTGACAACTTCAAGCATTTTGATGGAGAGGACATTCCAGAATTAATTTCAAGATATTGTCACTTGTTGTCTAAAATGGACAATGTCCAAATCAAGAAAGATGATGAAGAGCTAAAGGAGAAATTGCTAGAAGGTCTACCATCAAAATGGGAGTCTTATGTGCTGATGATCATGAATGACTAGGATTATTCTGCATTGACATTTGTGAAATTGTTGGGAAAATTGCAAGCTAGAGATCTGGAAATGAAAAATGTGAATACTACTCCAGCAGCGGTTCAGAATCCGGATGTTTACTACGGATCAAATGCAGCAACAATTTCAGGTAAGACGGCTAAAGTTACGATTACTGCACCAGCAACAGCATTTGTAGCTGGAAGTCTACCTGGACATGTTTCAAATTCAGGAACCGGAATGGGCTCATATGGTTATGAATATAATTACAACTCTGGAGGAAGTAGTACATCAATTTCCAGCTAGTAATTTGGTGAACACGGGAAAGATGGCTATGTCTGTTTCTACAACTGAAGATTATATGGCCCTTGTTTCTACTTTAGTGTCATCTTATTACGGCTTGATAACTGGGAATGTTAGCAATGCTGAATTGCTGGAAGAAGACTATGATCAGGTGGATCCTGATGATTTGGAATTAATGGATATCAATTGGCAATTTGCCATGCTGGCTAGGAGAGTGAAAAGATTCTAAAAGAAGACGGGTAGAAAAGATTTGAACTCTTGTGGCAGAATTGGTTTTGATAAATCAAAAGTAAGATGCTATAATTGTTCTAACTTTGGTCACTTCGCTCGTGAATGCTCTCAGCCGAAAAAGCAGGATTATTAAAAATTTGTTCCCAAATCAACTGTTTCTGGATCCAACAATCCTTCGAGTTCAGGGAGTACTTCTAATTCAAAATCTAATCTTGAATCCACAAAAGCTCTTGTATCTCAAGTTGATAAAACTTATAATTGGGGTAGCCAATTCGCTGATACATCTGCTTTAATGGTTACTCATGTGCAAGATGAAGACGCTATGACTGAATCCACTAAAGATGAAGGTGAAGTTCATGGTGAAGCGAATGGTGAAACTTTTGTTGGAATCAATGCTGAAGAAGAAGTCTCGGATTCAAGGATTGATCATAATTCTGTGTCTGAAGGAAAATTCGCTTTCATGGCTGATTTGTCTGATGAGAAGGTCGAGTCTGATGTTATTCTCTTGTTAGAAAAACAAATTCAACTTCTAACTGAGGAGAAGGAAGCGTTGATTCGTGATTGTGAAGCAGCAAAAGCTGAAGCGCTTGATATAGCAAATGATTTCGAAAGCTTGTATCAGAAGAGTCTTCCACTGAAGGAGCGATATGAGAAAGCTCAGCAAAACGCTGTTGAAATTGCTGATAAAATGCTTGCACTTCAGAAGGACATGCAGAAATTATTGGATGAGAACACAAGTCTGAAACAAGAGATCGGTACATTGAAGAGGAGCAATCTCACAGAGTCAGTTGCTCTTATGGCCGATTCTTCAAAGGTAGTTTCATATCCTTTAATGTGTAAGTCTTGTGATGATTTTGCTACTGCTAAGAGTACGCTCTTAGATGAGAAGGCAAAACTTAGTGATCTTTTGTCAGTAGCAAAAGCAGATAAGAATATATACAAAGAAAGATGGGAGGGAACGACCAAGGAGTTATTGTCAGTACACGAGCAGTTACGCTTGCAAAAGTTTGATTTTGCAACTCAGTCTGAATTGCTTGTGTCTGTACAAAAGGATTTAGCTGCCAGTCAGAAACATGCTGCAGATCTAAAAATAGAAGTTTTTATATTAAAACAAAAATTGGATTCTGTTCAAGTTTCATCTTCTTTTACGAATTTTCTTTATAAAACTGAAAAGGAAGATGTTTCTGGTAGGTTGAGTCAAGTCCCACCCCCGGTGAATATTACAATTGGTCCTTCATCTGAAGAGAAGTTGGCTATTCCTTCACATGCTGAACAACTCAAATCTGTCAAAACTTCAACTGACAAATCTATTTTGGATTCAACAGTTGATGAACTATTTTATAGTGTTTCAGATTTTGATAAAGTTGATGACTTAGTGTCTGAAACTGATGTTGAATATTCGTCAACCACTCAGCCCAAAGTTTCTAAGCCAGATCACAAAGATTTAATTTCCAAACATGATTCTTCCACAACTAAATCTGAGCTTATAAAACTGAGTGTGTTCGAACAAAAACAGATTGCTCGGAGCAAATCTGTTGAAGGTAAGAAAGTCAAGTATGGTGGAGTCGGATTTGAACCTTCGGAAAAATTAAATATGTTGAAAAAGGTTCTTCTTCGAAAATTTCAAAACATGCACAAGCCAAGGCTAGAAATCCTACTTTAGACACCAACTGTGACAATTCTGAACCATGGGTGACATATCGATTAAAAGGATCTAAACGGATTTATAGTGACAAGGAGTTTCCTTTGGATATGGTTAATCCGAATTTAATCGATCAAATTTTTTCGTGCAAATATGATCCTGCTTATGATCCCAAAATGAGAATATGTGCACATTAAGAAGGGTAATAGCAATGTTAATGTAATGGATACATTTCATTCTGAATCTGATTCAGGGTTGGTTAACAAAGTGAAAACTTCTGCTTAAAAGTCTTTAAATAAGAAACCATCAAAACCAATTGTTCAAACACCACCAAGAGATTTTTTATGATCAAAGACAACCAAATTTCAGAATTTCGAGTCCGTTTTTCAAAAAGTCTCAATTTTACAATGACGAAGGATTTTATGATGAATTTGGGTGTGGACCGAATCAACCTGTATTTGGGAGGGGTCCAAAATGGGTTGATTATGGAGGTCAGAATGAATTTGATTCATGATTTGGTGGGCAAAGAAACAGATTTCAGAATTACAGGGATCATCGTTTTTCTGAAAATTCTTATGCTAGAGGTCATGTTGGATATTGTGAGGATTTTTCAGGAAACGTGTCAGGATATGAGTCAGGACATAATGATGAGTTTGGAAATCGTTATGTGCCTAATCGAAAGGGTGTGAAACCCAAAACCCAAAAACGGGTTGTTGAGTCTGAAATGGATGATGACACAAGCGGAAAAGTCGTAATAGATAAAAGAAAATGTTTTAAGTGCAAAGCTCGTGGTCATACATATCGGACTTGTCCGTTGAAGAAACCAAAATCCAGCAAATCTGATGCAAAGAAATTTGATGATATGTCTGAAGGTTATCAGACTGATACAAAGAAGAAAGTCAAATTTTTGGACGAGCAAGGCAGAGTTCATTTTAATAATAAATCGTCAGATTTTCATAAAAATGACAAGAAATTAGAAAGTGAATTTTCAAAGACAAAATCAATTTTGAAAAATTTTGTTGCAAGCTCCACGGGTTCTTCAACTGATGGACATAAACCTAAGGTTTCGTCCATGGCTGGTAATGACTTTGTTGAAGATGACGGTCGACCCAAAGCTTCGAGCTTGGGTACGTCCCGAAACTAATCTTTTGTTGTAATTTATGTAGGGATCTTCGCGACAACTGATGAATAACATTTGGGTTGTTAATAGCGGAGCATCTCGGCACATGACCGGCGATATTTCTTTGTTGCATGATGTGAAATACTTTGACGGAGGTAAAGTAACATTTGCTGGAAACAAAGGAGGTCAAGTTACCGGAATTGGTAAACTTTCAAATGGTGCTATTACATTCGAGAAGGTTGAGTATGTTCAAGAATTGGAGTACAATCTTCTAAGCGTCTTCCAGATTTGTGATAAGCAATTCACAACTGCTTTCACGGGGAGTGAATGTTTGATTCTGAAACCTGAATTCAAGATTCCAGAAGAGTATGTGGTAATGCGAGCACCCCGATTCTCA
>JBCNJP010000025.1:10282337-10303466 GCA_039602395.1 Deinandra increscens subsp. villosa | reverse complement strand
TTGTCTAGACTTGTCCGTGGAGGAGACACTTGGGGACTATCAGGTACATCTAGATCTATCAAAAGATCATCTTGATCTAGGGACACTGAAGTCTCATCATCAGCTTCATCGTCTTGCAGTGGATCATAGCTTTCATCCGATGTCGATTGTTGTGTCTGAATTATAGAGGCCTTGGAAGATTCTATAGTCCTTTGTCTTTTCTGAGGATGAATCCCTTCAGGTTGTGCAGGATTATCATGAGAGTCCGAGGAGTTAGATTCTTCATCATCATATTTGTCGTTTTCTTCCTCTGTTTCTGATGAGACCACATTCACAAGACTTGAAATAGGTTCAATATGCTCAGAAGCTTCAACACTAGCACCCTAGAGATTCCTAAGGTCTTCAGCAGTAGGAGCAGGATCAGTAATAACTGGTGCATTCAAATCCAATTGAGGTTAGACTTGAGCAGCTAAAGGATTTTCAACTTGAGCTTCTACGGCAGCTTCACTCATTTGAATATCTCCTTCAGCACCAGCAGGAGCAGTCCAAGCAATCATCTTGGGAAAGAAAGGTACATTGATCCCTTGATATTTACCTTTATGGTATTTACTGTAAGAGCTAGTATTCATTGAGCTTGTGGAGAAGGTCTCTCCTTGCTTGATCAAGGTTGGGTAATAATGATCCAGTATAGCTTGAATGAACCGAGGATACATCAGAAACTTCTTTGCCCTTCTAGTAGGGTGTAGGTTGGCAATCATCCACTTGATAAGTTGGTGAGATAGATTGAAACCCTCACCAGTGATAAACCCGTGTAAAGCCCACGCGGTTTCTTCAACGAAATCATCTGGAGCTGCCTTTCTGTGTCCAAAGGTGTCAATGAAGAAACTAATTATGAACCTCCAGTTGGTTGGAAATAAGGTGTTGAGTATCTTATTGCTGACATCTGGGAGAAAGATGCCAGAATATCCCATCCTTGTAATTGTTGATTGCTACTGAGTCTTTGTGAATGTCTTGGGCATGTCAGCATCTTGTAAGTTCTGGACAATTCTGATCTTCTCCCCAGTAATTTCAATATCAGTGTTCTGGATTCTAGACCTTATCACATATGTACCATCATCAAGCTGTACAAATTGAGCATTGTTCTAGAAAGTTTCAATGATGTCTTTATAGATGACAGGTTCAATCTGCATGCTTGTTCTAGAAAGTTTCAATGATGTCTTTATAGATGACTGTTGCAGTATGTCAATAGCTTGCTCATCAGCAGTTTCCCAGTTCTTGATAAAAACACACCTTCCGTTGTGCAACCGACCATATTCCAAAGCTTCTACAGCTTGTCTGGGAGGCATCTGCACATATAGGATTACAGGATTATATCTAACTTGACACTAGATGAATGTCATGTCACACTAGACTCGTGATAGTGACAGAGCTTTTCATATGAGAATCAAAGAAATAAACTATACTCCAAAATGATCAGAAACAACCAGAATATAATGATTAACAAGGTAAAGTATCATTGGACCTAAAATGAATTTGTGTGTGTTACTAAAATCTGGAATACAAGGAGCCAGATCTATATCTCTATTATTTTAACGTGACTGAAAACTTTGCATGAGAACTACAAATAACCCAATAGAGATTAGTCTAAATCAATCTTATCTTGATTTGTTATTGAGTCAAGCAGAAATTTGTGAAAAAATCTACTACTTATGCTCAACAATAGTCAAAAATACTAAATTTAGGAAGTTTTGACAATCTGGGATCAGAAACCAAAGGACTTTAACTTCATTTGATATAAAATGAGGTTTTAGGATCCCAGGTTGTCAAATCAGTTCAGGGAATGTCACTTTGGGACTTGGTTCCATCCGAACTTGTGAATCCCTTGATTTGGTGTCTTAAGATTGAGGAAAAGGAACAACTTAGTCTAAATCAGTACATTTAGGTATAAGATAGGCAAGTTAGAGTATAACAGGTCTGTCTTATTTCAAAGGCCGATTAGATGCATGCAATAAGTGTAATACTTACTTGTCAGGCTAACAGAACAATCCTAGTGTATCAGAAGTTCAAACACTGATCTAATGGCATAAAGACTTGACTCAAGTCTGCTAAGCAGGCTTCAAGTTTGCTAAGAAAGAATGAAGTTCGCTAAGGACTAAAACAAGTCCGCTAAGATCAACGTGATTTCTAATGCAGATACATAACAATTTAGAATTTACCATGAAGTGTCTAAATCACATTTCAATAACAACTAAGATTGTCTAGAAGCAACAAAGTCAAGTTAACACACATGAACATGCCAAAGGTCCTAATGGGTCAAAAAGTTCAATTTTGAACATTAAAGGAAAGAATGTGGTGATCTGTGCTTAACAGATTAGATGATGGCTTTAACATGTTAAATTCAATCCAAACAAACAAACTTATGCACGTAAGGATCAAGAAGCACATAATCATGTCACCAAATTCACATTCAAGCAAGATACCCACATAAGTCTCATAAGGTCAACTTCATGCAAAATTTGACTTATTAAAGTCAAAATGACCAAGTAAGTGTTCAACCAGAGCTTAATCACTTGAGATAGTTCATATGAATCTTAAAGGTTTCATAGATCACATCTAGGTAATTATGCTCACTATTGATAACATAGACTATCAAATCAGCTTTAAAAGGCCAAAACAGTCAAACAATTTCAAATTTTGAGTTAAATGAGTCCAAGATCCCTTCACCTGAGTTATGGACCAGTTCTAGATCCAAGTGGATCCCAAACAGACTAAACCACCAGTGTTAGGCTCAACTGGATGTCAATTAACACAAAGATAGCAATTTGCAAGTAAGGTTTGAAAAAGATGACGTTCTACCTGATTAAGAATATAAATGCTAGAATTGAGAATCACATACCTTTGTGAAGATCTACAGATGAATAAGATCTAATACAAGATGTAGTAAATTCTCAATAAGTCGGAGAAGAATCTGCTGGGATCAGGCAATTTATAATAATATTCAGATAAAAGTTACTAACATAAATGTAGTAAGAATTTTGCCCCTATGTAGCCAATTTTGAGTTTGACTCAAATTGCCACTTATCAAGACAACATACCTCTTTGTTGATATAAATTTTGTTATGATCACTAGAAAGAGATGCAATGTTCTTGACCAATATCACAACAGATTCTGGTAGAGGATCAGGCATAATAAGTTAGACTCAAGAAATGTATACAGATAGTATAGGCAGAATTCAACAAATTTAGTTAAAGACTTAAAAGATAAATTTGAACTAAACCATCAATTTTACTAATAATTAAACTAGTTAAGCATTAATCAACAGTTTCAAGTTCTCAAATTATCAATCAGTCTATAACTAATGAGATCAAATGACTATGATTGGAGACAAGGTGAATTCTACATAATGTGATTTTCTCTATGTCAATCCAATCATCAATGTAAGGAAAAATCTTCAAACTTCTAAATTTGCAAACTTAGGATTCATGGGCACATATGCACAATCTGATATGGGTATCCAAAATAAGATAGCAGGAGCCATAGTGAAACCTAATTGCCTAACCAAAGTCTCAAAATTTTTGTATGTCAAAAAATTTCTAAGTATCCATAAAGAACAGTGATCACAAATTGTGTCCTTGATTCAAAAAATGTAGTTATTTACACTACTTAAAACAATAATCAAACAATTTATAACCAAAAATTTATCATTTAAAGAAATTTACAGTTCAAACACCTTCAAACCGAAGCCCCTGTACACAACTTCTCGGATTCGATGAGTGAAATTTGCGAGATAAGATTCACATACCTCAATCTTGAACAAAAGTGAATTATGAACAAGTAACAGTGATAGGAATCTGTAATTGCATCAAATTAAACCAGTAGAACCCTACAAATCTTCAATCACACCTACGACTCATCAATATCACCGAGATAAAAAATTAACCTAAGTAAATGTAAAACCAAACCTGTAAATGCAACGAGAGTGAGTAAATCATCCCTAGATTCAAGAAATTTCATAGATTCGAGTGAGGTTGAGAGTTTTTCGATCGCACAGTGAAGGTTCTGGGTCGTCGGTTCGAGAGAATTAGAGGCGGGTGTGTGAGTATGAACGAATGAATGAGAAAAAATCACCAAGTCCCTTTTTATACTCATTGGTTAAGCGGACTTGTAAATATCTTTAAGATTTAAACAAGTTCGCAAACCCTATCCTTAAGTTCGCTAATAACAAAAAAGGTTAAACAAGTACACTAAAGAGAACAAGGTTAAATCTGCTTAAATGAACAAGTTCGCTAAGGCCTAAGGAAGTGCGCTAAGACCAATGAAGTTCGCTAAGACTAAGCAAGTACGCTAAGCCTAAATGGAAGTTCGCTAAAGCTAAGCAAGTACGTTAAGCCTAGATGGAAGTTCGCTAAGGCTAAGCAAGTACGCTAAGCCTAAATGGAGGTTTGTTAAGGCTTTGTGGGAAGTTCGCTAAGGCCAAAATGAACTTGAGTAAAGAAAATTTCTAAGTAAAGCAACCTCAGCAGACTTACAGACTAGTGGAGAAGTTCGCTAAGGAAAAACCTTCTTAGCGGACTTCTCAAACACTTGAATACAAAATTAAAGGGTAAACGAGGGAGAAGTTCGCTAAGGACAATATCAACTTAGCGGACTTCAAATCCCAACAAAAATATTCTAAGTATAGAAGAGAAGTTCGCTAACAATAACTGTTTAGTGGACTTCTCAAGACTTAGACAAAAAAATGAAGATTAAAAGAAAGGGAGAAGTTCGCTAAGGATGAAATCAACTTAGCGGACTTCTCACCTGAGGTGAAAAATAAGCTGAACTAACAGGTAAGTTTGCTAAGATAAAAATTTGTTCTTAGCGGACTTCAGTAAATGAGAAACAAGAAAAATTTACAAGTTCAACAACAAGTTCGCTAAAGGCAAACAAGTTATCAAACCTGTGGATTGTTCTTAGCGGACTTGCCTCAAGATGACGTTCGTTAAGGCAAACACAAGTCCGCTAAGACCAAAATTCTAAAACAGCAAAGAAAAATTCTAAGTCTCATAAAATTAAAAGTTTGCAACTTAACTACGCAAGACATGTCTACCACTTGTATCCTACCAGGAAGATAAATTTTGTATAAATAAGTCAAGCACTTGTTAATTTCAACAAATTTGACAAAGACACATCTAGCACCTAAATTTGACTTTAAATGGTCAAAATTCCACCAGAACTCAAAATTTTTATTGTTGATACATGATATGGCAATGAGCTGGATCTGACAAAGATACGAAGATTTCATGTTTTGGGTCTGATGGCCGAACTCCAGCCGAACCTTGGTCGAGCCTTGGCCGAACTTCAGTTTCGGACAAGCCAAGGAGTTCGGACATCCGATAGACTATAAATAGTTTATGTTTGTGTCTTTGTAAGTAGTTATGAGAGTTGAGCGAACTTTTGTATGTGAGATTGTGTGTGTACTCTGATTCTCTTGTTATCACGTTTTTAATGAGAGATTGAGTTTATTTACCTTGTTGTGTTTGTATTCTCACGTATACAATTGTTATCATCCAAACCGATCCAACGTTCAGTCACTATCAAGAGGTATCAGAGCTATCTGGTGCTGTTTGGCTTGATTGTTGCAATTCCTGTATTCAAAGTTCGTTTTCAAATTGCTCTCTGGAAATTTTACGTGAAAAACATCATGTTTTGTGTCAAATATTCTTGTTTCTGGTTGCTTTTGGTCATCTGAGTGTTTAGAGTTCATTTGTAAGTGTTTTCTGGTGAGATCTGAAAAATCTTCGAAATTTTACCTTCGGCCGAACCTGACGTTCGGTGTAACCGCTCCAAGTCTAGAGTTCGGAGTGAAGGTCGGTCTTCGTTTCGATTCGGTGAGAGTTCGGAGTACCATCGGAGAGAGTTCGGTGAGAATTTTGTCTCGGAGATAGTTCGGACTAGGATCGGAGAGAGTTCGGAGTTTTTGTGTTCGATGACAAGATCGTAGGGAGTTCGGACTTTGTTTTCAAGATTGGTGAAGGTTCGGAGCAAGTTCGGAGCTTATCTTAAGTTCGGAGCAAGTTCGGAGATCAGAATCTTGAAGTTTTCCAAAATGTCAGATTATACCACGTTTGCTGCTATTCAATCGCAGATGCAAACATTACTGAATTACGACAATGAAATCGGGATGACTCAGAAAGTTCCCAAACTTCTTAAGTTTGAGGACTATGCTAATTGGAAAAAGAGATTTGAAGCGTATATCGGCACAACGGATCCAGACCTATGGATTGCTATGGATACTCCGTATGTATATCCAATTGGTGTGAATAATGTTCCTATCATGCAAAGGAATCTGGATCTTGAACAAAAGGCTGATTTTATTCGAGAGCAAAAAGCATATGGTATCATAACTCAAGCTTTACCTAAAAAATTGTTACATCAATTTAAAAGTTGCAAACACTCTAATGAATTATGGACGACACTGAAAGAAAGATGTGAAGGCAATGAACAGTATAAGAAAAGTAAGAAAAAAGTGTTAAACAAGGAATTTGACAACTTCAAGCATTTTGATGGAGAGGACATGCCAGAATTAATTTCAAGATATTGTCACTTGTTGTCTAAAATGGACAATGTCCAAATCAAGAAAGATGATGAAGAGCTAAAGGAGAAATTGCTAGAAGGTCTACCATCAAAATGGGAGTCTTATGTGCTGATGATCATGAATGACTAGGATTATTCTGCATTGACATTTGTGAAATTGTTGGGAAAATTGCAAGCTAGAGATCTGGAAATGAAAAATGTGAATACTACTCCAGCAGCGGTTCAGAATCCGGATGTTTACTACGGATCAAATGCAGCAACAATTTCAGGTAAGACAGCTAAAGTTACGAT
Source organism: Deinandra increscens subsp. villosa (assembly GCA_039602395.1). NCBI lineage: Eukaryota > Viridiplantae > Streptophyta > Magnoliopsida > Asterales > Asteraceae > Deinandra > Deinandra increscens. The sequence goes on along the minus strand of JBCNJP010000025.1, from coordinate 10,296,619 downwards.
TACTGCACCAGCAACAACATTTGTAGCTGGAAGTCTACCTGGACATGTTTCAAATTCAGGAACCGGAATGGGCTCATATGGTTATGAATATAATTACAACTCTGGAGGAAGTAGTACATCAATTTCCAGCTAGTAATTTGGTGAACACGGGAAAGATGGCTATGTCTGTTTCTACAACTGAAGATTATATGGCCCTTGTTTCTACTTTAGTGTCATCTTATTACGGATTGATAACTGGGAATGTTAGCAATGCTGAATTGCTGGAAGAAGACTATGATCAGGTGGATCCTGATGATTTGGAATTAATGGATATCAATTGGCAATTTGCCATGCTGGCTAGGAGAGTGAAAAGATTCTAAAAGAAGACGGGTAGAAAAGATTTGAACTCTTGTGGCAGAATTGGTTTTGATAAATCAAAAGTAAGATGCTATAATTGTTCTAACTTTGGTCACTTCGCTCGTGAATGCTCTCAGCCGAAAAAGCAGGATTATTAAAAATTTGTTCCCAAATCAACTGTTTCTGGATCCAACAATCCTTCGAGTTCAGGGAGTACTTCTAATTCAAAATCTAATCTTGAATCCACAAAAGCTCTTGTATCTCAAGTTGATAAAACTTATAATTGGGGTAGCCAATTCGCTGATACATCTGCTTTAATGGTTACTCATGTGCAAGATGAAGACGCTATGACTGAATCCACTAAAGATGAAGGTGAAGTTCATGGTGAAGCGAATGGTGAAACTTTTGTTGGAATCAATGCTGAAGAAGAAGTCTCGGATTCAAGGATTGATCATAATTCTGTGTCTGAAGGAAAATTCGCTTTCATGGCTGATTTGTCTGATGAGAAGGTCGAGTCTGATGTTATTCTCTTGTTAGAAAAACAAATTCAACTTCTAACTGAGGAGAAGGAAGCGTTGATTCGTGATTGTGAAGCAGCAAAAGCTGAAGCGCTTGATATAGCAAATGATTTCGAAAGCTTGTATCAGAAGAGTCTTCCACTGAAGGAGCGATATGAGAAAGCTCAGCAAAACGCTGTTGAAATTGCTGATAAAATGCTTGCACTTCAGAAGGACATGCAGAAATTATTGGATGAGAACACAAGTCTGAAACAAGAGATCGGTACATTGAAGAGGAGCAATCTCACAGAGTCAGTTGCTCTTATGGCCGATTCTTCAAAGGTAGTTTCATATCCTTTAATGTGTAAGTCTTGTGATGATTTTGCTACTGCTAAGAGTACGCTCTTAGATGAGAAGGCAAAACTTAGTGATCTTTTGTCAGTAGCAAAAGCAGATAAGAATATATACAAAGAAAGATGGGAGGGAACGACCAAGGAGTTATTGTCAGTACACGAGCAGTTACGCTTGCAAAAGTTTGATTTTGCAACTCAGTCTGAATTGCTTGTGTCTGTACAAAAGGATTTAGCTGCCAGTCAGAAACATGCTGCAGATCTAAAAATAGAAGTTTTTATATTAAAACAAAAATTGGATTCTGTTCAAGTTTCATCTTCTTTTACGAATTTTCTTTATAAAACTGAAAAGGAAGATGTTTCTGGTAGGTTGAGTCAAGTCCCACCCCCGGTGAATATTACAATTGGTCCTTCATCTGAAGAGAAGTTGGCTATTCATTCACATGCTGAACAACTCAAATCTGTCAAAACTTCAACTGACAAATCTATTTTGGATTCAACAGTTGATGAACTATTTTATAGTGTTTTAGATTTTGATAAAGTTGATGACTTAGTGTCTGAAACTGATGTTGAATATTCGTCAACCACTCAGCCCAAAGTTTCTAAGCCAGATCACAAAGATTTAATTTCCAAACATGATTTTTCCACAACTAAATCTGAGCTTATAAAACTGAGTGTGTTCGAACAAAAACAGATTGCTCGGAGCAAATCTGTTGAAGGTAAGAAAGTCAAGTATGGTGGAGTCGGATTTGAACCTTCGGAAAAATTTAAATATGTTGAAAAAGGTTCTTCTTCGAAAATTTCAAAACATGCAAAAGCCAAGGCTAGAAATCCTACTTTAGACACCAACTGTGACAATTCTGAACCATGGGTGACATATCGATTAAAAGGATCTAAACGGATTTATAGTGACAAGGAGTTTCCTTTGGATATGGTTAATCCGAATTTAATCGATCAAATTTTTTCGTGCAAATATGATCCTGCTTATGATCCCAAAATGAGAAATGTGCACATTAAGAAGGGTAATAGCAATGTTAATGTAATGGATACATTTCATTCTGAATCTGATTCAGGGTTGGTTAACAAATTGAAAACTTCTGCTTAAAAGTCTTTAAATAAGAAACCATCAAAACCAATTGTTCAAACACCACCAAGAGATTTTTATGATCAAAGACAACCAAATTTCAGAATTTCGAGTCCGTTTTTCAAAAAGTCTCAATTTTACAATGACGAAGGATTTTATGATGAATTTGGGTGTGGACCGAATCAACCTGTATTTGGGAGGGATCTAAAATGGGTTGATTATGGAGGTCAGAATGAATTTGATTCATGATTTGGTGGGCAAAGAAACAGATTTCAGAATTACAGGGATCATCGTTATTCTGAAAATTCTTATGCTAGAGGTCATGTTGGATATTGTAAGGATTTTTCAGGAAACGTGTCAGGATATGAGTCAGGACATAATGATGAGTTTGGAAATCGTTATGTGCCTAATCGAAAGGGTGTGAAATCCAAAACCCAAAAACGGGTTGTTGAGTCTGAAATGGATGATGACACAAGCGGAAAAGTCGTAATAGATAAAAGAAAATGTTTTAAGTGCAAAGCTCGTGGTCATACATATCGGACTTGTCCGTTGAAGAAACCAAAATCCAGCAAATCTGATGCAAAGAAATTTGATGATATGTCTGAAGGTTATCAGACTGATACAAAGAAGAAAGTCAAATTTTTGGACGAGCAAGGCAGAGTTCATTTTAATAATAAATCGTCAGATTTTCATAAAAATGACAAGAAATTAGAAAGTGAATTTTCAAAGACAAAATCAATTTTGAAAAATTTTGTTGCAAGCTCCACGGGTTCTTCAACTGATGGACATAAACCTAAGGTTTCGTCCATGGCTGGTAATGACTTTGTTGAAGATGACGGTCGACCCAAAGCTTCGAGCTTGGGTACGTCCCGAAACTAATCTTTTGTTTTAATTTATGTAGGGATCTTCGCGACAACTGATGAATAACATTTGGGTTGTTAATAGCGGAGCATCTCGGCACATGACCGGCGATATTTCTTTGTTGCATGATGTGAAATACTTTGACGGAGGTAAAGTAACATTTGCTGGAAACAAAGGAGGTCAAGTTACCGGAATTGGTAAACTTTTAAATGGTGATATTACATTCGAGAAGGTTGAGTATGTTCAAGAATTGGAGTACAATCTTCTAAGCGTCTTCCAGATTTGTGATAAGCAATTCACAACTGCTTTCACGGGGAGTGAATGTTTGATTCTGAAACCTGAATTCAAGATTCCAGAAGAGTATGTGGTAATGCGAGCACCCCGATTCTCAAACAGTTTGATGCTTCGATGATGTGTGTGTGAGCTGCAAGAAGGGAAAACAGAAAAGAAAATCCCATCCACTAAAGAAATACCATTCAATTGAAATCCCGTTAGAGTTACTTCATATGGATCTGTTTGGTCTGGTGAATCGACAAAGTATTTCTGGGAATTGGTATTGTCTGGTGGTCACTGATGAATTTTCAAGATTTTCTTAGGTTGATTTTCTGGTCTCTAAGGATGAAACTTTAAGAATTCTCATTAATTTGATTACAACACTTGAATCTTTGTATAAATTGAAAGTACGAAGAATTCGTAGTGACAATGGCACGGAGTTCAAGAATTCAGCCGTGAGGATGTTTTGTTTGGAAAAAGGGATCGTGCATGAATTTAGCACACCATATACACCTCAGCAAAACGGCGTGGCAGAAAGAAAGAACCGCACAATTATTGAAACTGCACGAACAATGTTGGCTGATGCTCAATTACCTGTTCCATTTTGGACAGAAGCTGTCAACACTGCATGTTATGTGCTTAATCGAGTGCTTACTATGAAGCGTCTTGGGAAGACATGCTATGAATTATTGAAGAATCGTAAGCCGAATCTCGATTATCTAGAGCCTTTTGGGTGTCCCTGTACCGTATTAGCTTCTGCAGGAAAATTTGATGACAAAGTCTTTGAGGGACTGTTTGTCAGATACTCAAATCGAAAGAAGCGAGTATTTAATAAGCAGAATGGTACGGTGGGTGAATATTTGCATGTGGATTTCCAATCCTATACTTTACCACCCAGGGGTGTTGGACCGGTTTGGGTGTTCGATTATAAAGCTCTTTGTGAAATTCTTGAATCGCAGCCAGAGATGTCGGATGAGCAACTTACTAGAGTTGTCATTGAGTTACTAGATGATACTCCGGTTCTAAATATACAAACTCTTCCGACTCCGATAGTGCCTGTTGCTGATGAGTACATGACCGAGACTTCTAATGATTCAACGGTTGCAGCTGATGATATGTCTTGAGATGATGATAGTGAATTTCATGAAGCCGTGTCACATTAGGTGGAAATTCCTACTCAACAACTAGATCCACAAGTTAATGCTACTTCAAATGAAGTTGAGGCTGATTCAACTGATAATGTGATCGATCCACAAGTTGATACTATTTCAAATGATACTAATGCTAATACAACTGAAACTGTGGCGGTTGAGGAAGATCCTGTTCCTGGTCTGGCTGAAACGGTGGTTGTTCCTATTCATCAAACGCTCCGGATAAACACAATTCATCGGCAAGACAATATTATTGGTGATTTAAATGAAGGAGTACGTACGAGACATCAAATTGAGAGCAGTGCGTTACTATCTGTTCTGGAATCTGGTGTTCAGGAAGAAGCATTTCATTCTTGCTTTATCTCACAGACCGAACCGAAAAATATTGACGAGCTTTATTACAATCCAATTTTGTATCACCCTGATTTCATGGAGCAAGCGCTGAAGTTCCAGAGGGTGATACGAGTTTGTTTTGCTTTCAATATCTATGCTGGAAATAACCACGATTTGATTCGGAAGGGTGATGGGGCTGCTGCAAATGTTCAAAGCTGATGAAGAACGGTCCAGCTATTGCTAAGGGAGAGTTTGTTGATACATGATATGGCAATGAGCTGGATCTGACAAAGATACGAAGATTTCATGTTTTGGGTCTGATGGCCAAACTCCGGCCGAACCTTGGCCGAGCCTTGGCCGAACTTCAGGTTCGGACAAGCCAAGGAGTTCGGACATCCGATAGACTATAAATAGTTTATATTTGTGTCTTTGTAAGTAGTTTTGAGAGTTGAGCGAACTTTTGTATGTGAGATTGTGTGTGTACTCTGATTCTCTTGTTATCACGTTTTTAATGAGAGATTGAGTTTATTTACCTTGTTGTGTTTGTATTCTCACGTATTCTCATGTATACAATTGTTATCGACCAAACCGATCCAACGTTCAGTCACTATCATTTATTTTCATCCGAGTTGGGTGAATTTCCCACCACGAACTCAAGATGTCATTTTTTTTAAGTTGTTTAACTTCAAACCAATTCAAAGATTTATTTTAGCACAAGTTGGTCAATTTTACACCAAACTTGGAAATTTAAGCACTTTGACTTAAAATTCACCTATTTTTGCATGGTCGTGGTCAGACATGTTTAGAATCATACCGGTCATTTACGTGATCAATAACACTAACAATTCAAATCACCTTTCGTATCCGGTACCCTAAGTCAGATTGTTGGTATTGTTAATCCACTTAAGCTCAAACACGGTAATTTTCGACATATTTCTGTGATGTATTTATCATGTTTTATCCGATTAGTGAAAGATGTGATTAACCTTATATACAACTTAAGTCACTAGAATCCTACCATGGGCCAAATTTTGCACTTCATATACAACCCACACACATAAGAATTTTCAAAATGCACATGTGGAATTTCTTCAACATATGACAACTTCTATTATTTCCCCCTATTTCTTTAGTGTTAAGTAGCTGATTTCATGAATGGATGTTATGATGGATCGCGTTCACACAAGGTCATTACTTTTGCAAAGCAGATGTGTCACGGATAATGATGAATGTGATGATGGGATCGCGTGGTCACAAGGTCATTGCTTTCGCAAAGCATATGTGCCACAGATTTATTGATAGATGAAGCAGCACCAAGGTCTTTACGTAAGCAAAACATATGGTGTGCTAATGAGTGAAATCAGGGACTTAATGCTAAAGAAATATTCGTGTGTGTTGGCATATCGTACTTAGCTCAGACTTAGGCAAATTTAAAGAATTTTGCACTGGTAGAAGTAAAGATTCACATTTTCAAGCAAATTAATGTGTAATCACATAAATAGTCTACTTCTAAGTATGTTGAGCCTACCAACACATCAAATGATAGAATTACCGGTCAATTGAATCATTTCCTATGGTTAGATCTACAAGACCAGAATCATATCATGTTCCGCACAATTTGTCCGACCACAGACCAAAGATTTTTGATTTTTCATTGTTTTTTACTTTTCTCAAAGTAATTTGTACATGTGTTTAAAAACACTTATTGAAATTCAACAATAGACACTATTTTTGTTGTTTTCATCATTTTTTCAATGTTTTTGGTTTATCTTCCACAATGCAGGACCGACAGACAGACACAAAAACATAAATAAACAAGAAATATCTTTTTAGTCTTTACAAAAGAATTTGACACAGTATAACCACAACAAAGGTGTTTAGGTTAAATCAAGATCAAACAAAGCAGGAATGTGACTCAAGGAGTCAAAACAACAAATAATCTTAAATATTTGCAAGAAAAACTATCTACAAATAAAGAAGGTAAAATCTTTTGTGAAATTTTCATGCAGGGCACAGATAACACTTCTAAGCAGACAACCCTATGAGATCAAGACACTAACATACTAGGGAATGGAGAAAGCGTAGTCAAAGTTAATCATGCCTACAACACTAACCAGAAAGTTAAAACTAGACATATCAAATGGCTTAGTGAATAGGTCTGCTAACTGAACGTTAGTACCAACATGGACTAAGGTAACTAGCTTTTTCTCGGCACAATCCTTAATGAAATGGTATCTAATCTCAATATGCTTAGTCTTAGAATGCTGAATAGGATTTTTAACAATTGAAACAATAGCAGTATTATCTATATGAATAGGGGTGCCAATGAAATTCAAACCATAATCCAGTAGTTGATTCTGAATCCAAAGCACTTGTGAGCAGCAAGATGCAGCAGCAATGTATTCCGCTTCAGCCGTTGAGACAGACACTGTAGTCTGCTTCTTTCATTGCCATGAAACCAAACGGTAACCCAAGAACTGAGCACCTCCCGTCGTTGACTTGCGATTGAGTTCACAACCGGCATAATCACAGTCTCAGAAGGCTCGAAGGTCAAAGAGTGGGTCTTTAGGATACCAAAGTCCTCTGTTCGGATTAGACTTTAGGTATCATAAAATCCTCTTCACGGCCATCATGGTTTGCTCTGGAACCTTGAACATAGACAAACTGCAAACATAATGTCGGGATGACTTGCTGTCAGATACATGAGAGAACCAATCATGGACCTGTAGAGATGCTCGTCTACATAAACACCTTCTGGGTCCTAACTAAGCCTGTGACGAGTAACCAAAGGTGTAGAAAAACCTTTAGAGTCTTGGAAGCCAAATTTCTTTAGAATTTCTTTCACATATTTTCCTTGGCTGATCAAAATACTACCAGGCTTCTGTTTCACTTGAATTCCAAGGAAGAATGTGAGTTCACCCATTGCACTCATATGAAACTTCTTCTTCATCAACTCCTCAAATGCATGACATAGGCCGACGTTGGTTAAACCAAAACTGATGTCGTCGACACACACTTGCACTAACAGCATATCTTCACCAACATGACGTATGAAGAGCGTTTGATCAATCACACCCCTTATATAACCATTTGACAGCAGATAAGTTGATAATGTCTCGTATCACTTCCTTGGGGCCTGGTGTAGACCATAAAGGGCCTTATCCAGTTTGTAACATTTCTCTGGAAATGACTTGTGCACAAACCCCGGAGGTTGTTGCACGTACACGTCCTCATCAAGCTCTCCGTACAAGAACGTGGTCTTTACATCAAGTTGATAAATAATGATATTCATTGATGCGGTATATGCCAAAAAGATACGTATTGCCTCCTGACGAGTGACAGGTGCGTAGACATCTTTATAATCAATTCCGTCAACTTGCATGTACCCTTTCATAACCAAACGAGCTTTATTCCTTATAATAATACGACGGTCGTTCTCTTGTTTTTGAAAATCCATTTGACAGGTATAGGCTTTATACCTTATGGAGGATCGACCAAGTACCAAGCATTGAGCAATTTGAACTGAAGTAACTCTGTTTGCATAGCATCAATCCGATTTTCGTCTAATAAGATATCAACTACCATAGTAGGCTCCTCTTTTGAAATGAAGCAGGAATACAAACACGTATGTAAGTCCTTAGGTTTACTTTGGGTGAGACGTTGGTCAACTGGGCCGATAATCTGACTTGTAGGATGTAACTTGTGAATTCGAGTCTCTTCAACAGCAGGTGTTGGAATAGACGAGTCCAGATTTCCTATTTGTAGATCATCACTAGGGGTATTCCAGTATCAATCTCTGCAACATCGTCTGAATTTGATTCATGAGTTACAGCTTGCGTTTCATCATTGTTGTCTACTTCGGTTGTTGCCGGTGCTGGTTCTGTTTCCACAATTACAGGATCATGAATCCGAATTGACGGTTGATCATTTGCAGAGGAAGTTGAAGCTCCAGTGACATCAGTTGATGGTGTTGACTGCTTTCCCCATAGCAACTCTGGAGTATCGACCGAATACATAGTGTCCAGGATTGACGAAGTGATTAGAGCAAATGTATCAATAGGAGGATTAACAGCTTCAATTCCTTGATCAGCTTAAGCAGACGAAGTACCTGCATTATCAGATTGAAACACATTAAAAGAATAAGAAAATGACTCCAGATCATACATGTTGTTCGGAGTAGGATCTCTAGTGTTCTGAGTGTGTACATTACAAGTAACGTTGCAGGACTCAATTACAACTTGGTTATTCTGTTAAACACTCGATAGACTGATGACAACATCGAGTATCTAACAAAATAATTGTCATCTGCCCGAGGGGCAAACTTAGTTAACTGTTATGACTGAATATAGCATTCTCGGTTATCGAAAAACATCGGCATCTTATTTTTGCAGATTTGTGAGACACTCAGCAGGTTGAATTTCAGATTAGACACCAGATTAACCTTGTCAAATGAAATTTCTCCATTGGTCAAGAGACCGTTACTGACTATTCTACCACCCCGAACAACACCTCCAAAGGCAACAGGACCACCATGCGATATTGTTTTGACATCATACAGCAGGTCCTTGTTCCCCATCATGTGCCTGGAATAACCACTATCTAAGTACCACGTGTTGGCAGCACTAAAGGCTAGTCCCTGCACATGAAAAAGAAAGTGATTAGTTTTGATATGGACCCTGGCCAGATTGACCTGGGACCTTCTTCTTGGGTGCCTTTTTCGTAGGCGGAGCAGTTTGTGCATGAACGACAGCAGGAGGAGTCTGTGAAGCTACCAACACTTGGTCGTGGAGCCAGGACAGGTTGTTGAATCATAACAGGCCTTGGTATGAATGCATGCCTAGGTTGAGGCGTCCAAGACCTTACAGGAATAAGATTTGGTGTAATCATCCTCACTGGTTGTTGAACTTGAGCCTGAAAGTTTTTGTACTCCTTCCCAAACCTCGAGGGACATTGTAAAACCACGCGGAGATCTTACTACTATATGATTCGGTTAATCGAAGAACACGGATGTAAATAAAGCTTTGTTTTATTGATTTCACAAAGAGATGTTCACAAAGTCTAGAGAGAGAGTTACACACAGTTAAGAGAATAGGAATGACAGAAATCCTGAACTCTCTCTAACACGAACTATTTATAGTTAGCAACTTACCAGCGTACCAACTAGCATACCATTTGGTATGGGCGTACCAATTGCAACGGCGTACCATTTGGTACGGCACCTTGGTATGTTGCAACTATGACTCACTCAAACTCTCTAAACTAGATAAAATACATGAGACACAACGTATCATAGGAATATGCTCTAACAAACTCCCCCTTAACGTGTAGTGTATCTAGCTATCTATCTATATAACAACACTTCAGTCTTCAATCTTCAGCATCGCTGTGTCCGATCTTCAACTTGAAATCTTGTCAGAAATAGAGCTTGCATGGCTGGATCAATCTTGAACATATTTTGAACATCAAGATACACTTGTGAATGTTAATACATATTCCCCCTTTCACCATGCTTGAGTCTTGTCACACAGAATAACCTACAATTTCAGAAGACAGAAACGCGGCTTTTGCTTTTCTTTTGAAAATGTAATTTAATCTTGGCGCAAAACTTCTCTTCGAGAATCCAAGATATATTTTTGAAATCATAAATTTGTATCTTGTATCGATCGGTCGAAAACAAACAAGAAACAAAATCTTTTTGGCTTTTTGAAACATTACATCAAAACACACCGAAAATCTTTTTGGATTTTTCAGATATGAAACTTAAATACAATACAGAAATGAAATACTAAATCACACACTATTTTTGTCTTTTGCGAGAAAGATCACAATTTAGGATCATATCGGTCATAACATGCTGAACTACACTTCAATTTCAATTACTTTAGCACACAAGTCATGTCGATTCTGGTATAATTTGTCCATCTTAAACTCATGCACATTCATACTCATAACATCTGGATATGTTATTGTAGTGATTAGATTTGCATTGACCAGTGTACCCCACACTATCAGACATACTCAGATATGTATTTTCTTTTACATCACACTTTGTGATTTCATTTGTGATTTATTCACATAATGACTGAATTCATGATATCGTCAACTATGTTCCATGCAAAAAGAAATAAGAACGTTAAATCGTCTACCTTAAGGTCGATCTTTCGATACGCAGATAAGGCCTCGGATTTAACAAAATAAGTAAATAAAGCAAGTTGAAATTGTATAACCCAACAACAATCAGGACGATACTCCCGTACAAGCAGAGAAAGTCCGATGAGATATACGAAACACCAAAGAAAATAAAGCAGAACGTCAAACGAACAACAATCAGGTCGGTCTTGTGGACACGCAGAGAAAGTCCGATCCTTTGACAAAATAAAGAAAATCAAACAAGTTAAAAATTGGTAAGCAGAAGTGATCCACCCTTTCTTTTGATTTCTTATAAAATGCATCGAAATCTCCAACTGCATCCTTTGCTTCGAACTCCCACTTTTCAACGTTTCTAACTAACTCAGCATTTTCATTTTGTAACTTCACGACCTATTCTTTATTGACACTAACTATCTCATCCAATCTTGCTTTTAGCTCTAAAACTTCTTCTATCAACACCTTATTTTCTTGTTCTAACATTGCATTAGCTTTGAAAATCTCATCAGAAACTTCACACTTTCTTTTGTAACCTTCCATTTCTTCTACTTTCTCTTTCTTTTCACTAACCAACCCATCCTTTCCAGAAATCAATTCTCGAATCTTTCTTTCTTTTTAAGCATAAAATTCACATGTTGACTCATACCCACTAACTTCATAATCACTTATTTCATATGCACTTGTTTGAGATTCAGGATCACTTGATTCAACTTGCATATTAGCCATCAATGCAAAATTTTTTGGAGAATGAACTAAAAAGTGCGTTTGCATCTTTATTATGATTATGAATATTTGAAGTACTTTTAGAAGACGTTTGCTTACATTCGCGAGCAAAATGTCCTAATTTAGAACATTTGAAACATTTCAATTTAGACTTATCTAAACCCAGTTTGCATCCTTGAAGAATAGAACTCTTGCCATGTTTGTCAATAAACCTTCTTCCTTTTTCAACAGTCATAGCAAACTGCCAATCCAAATCTAATTTATTTAGCTGATCATCATCCATCTGTTTTAGATCCTCCGAAATCAAACCAGAATTACCAATTTGACTAAATATGGATCCATACGAAGATGATATGAAAGCAGACAACAAAGCAACTAAATCTTTGGTTGCTTGAGTAGAAGCTAACTTGTTGATTGATCTATTAGGAATAGTAAAACTGCAACCCGAAGAATAACCAGTATTTTCAGATTTTCCAGCAAGAAAAGCTGTTCACAGTGGATTACTGCTTGAAATAGAATGTGACTTTGTTTTAACATGAACAGTAGCATAATTTTCTCCAAAATATACCTCAGCATTCTGAACAGATGGAGTTGCTGACTTTTTCACAAGTAATTCCATTTCTCGAGCTTGTAATTTGCTTATCAATTGATTGAATGTCCAACTTGAGTAGTTTGGATCATTAGACAAAATCATCACAAAATTCTCCCACTTTTCGGGAAGAGCTTCCATGAATTTCTCCTTTAATTCATCATTTTCTTTTCTTAACACCTACAATATCAAGTTCATTGATTAAATGTGAAAACCTTGCAATCAAATCTGTGATCTTTTCATTCTCACAAAGCCCAAAATTGTTAAACTCTTTCTCCAAAACCTTCTTTCGAGTGTTTTTGTACTGATCATTACCCTCGCATCTTTCCTTAATAGCATCCCATAAATGTTTCGACGTTGGAAAATTCTTAAACTGATGCATCAAATCCTTGGGTAATGCCATTATGAGAAAACTATAAGTTTTCTTTTCTCTTGCGAATACCTTCTTTTCTTCACGCTCAAAATCACATATCGACTTTGGTAAAGTATTAGCAATCAGCGGTTATTCATATTGTTTTTCAGTCGGAATCCAACAATCAACATCTTGTGTGTATACGTAAGATTCAAATCTTTTTTCCAATTATGATAATCTTCCAATTGAAGTAATTTAGCAACTTTTTGGGTTGTTCCGATTTTCATTATCATAGTTCATCATGGCTTGCATCGAGGTTTGCATAGCTGAAAACGCTTGAAAATCACTCATCTTGAAGTTAAAAAATCGAATGTCAAAACTTCGAACTAAAAAATGGAGGTCTTCCAAGCGGATTTTAGGGGTGAAACCGGGGGGTACTAGCCATTAGGCAAGTAAAAGTATAGATCTCGTCGAGATGAACGTTTTGGCTAGTAATAACTCCCATAACTCTTAACGGTTCTCAAGTTACGTCAGTTTTAGTGAAGGTTAATTTTCTGCCAACGTACCAAGCTGCGGACCAAGAAAACCAGTGTACCAAATACCCAAAGCGGACCAAAAATGTACCAGATCTTCAGCGTACCACCCTACAGACCAAATCAGATCAGCGGACCAGAAAACTCAGCGTATCAGTTTGCAGCGTACCAATTTGGTACGGCGTAACTGCCAGCGTACCAAAGAGTAACCGTCGCGGACCAAACTTGAAATTGTCTTCCGGACCAGATTTCAGCGTACCAGAAGCTGATGAAGATTGCCTTGCATACCAGAAGCGTACCAAAGGCGTACCATCTGTTCTTCGAGTGTACCAACAACGTATGAAACTTAGATCGACAGATGTTTCAAATTTTCGACTTTTGGTACTTGAATTTGATTCAGTGAGGTGCGAAAACTTACTAGGAATACTCAAAAATCACTTTTTGACCTTAGAATAACTCAAAATTGAGAAAAATAGATGAAAAACAAAGAAAACCCAAACTTTCTCTCTCTAAAATCTAAAAATTGACCAAATCGCAGCAGTAGAGGAACCAAATGCTCTGATACAACTTGTAAAACCACGGAGAGATCTTACTACTGCATGATTCGGTTAATCGAAGAACACGGATGTAAATAAAGCTTTGCTTTATTGACTTCACAAAGTGATGTTCACAAATTCAATAGAGAGAGTTACACATAATTAAGAGAATAGGAATGACATAACTCCTGAACTCTCTCTAACATGAACTATTTATAGTTAGAAACTTACCAGCGTACCAACTGGCATACCATTTGGTACGGGCGTACCAATAGGTACGGCGTACCAATAGGTACGACGTACCATTTGGTACGGCACCTTGGTATGTTGCAACTATGACTCACTCAAACTCCCTAAACTAGATACAATACACGAGACACAACGTAGCATAGGAATATGCTCTAACAGACATACGGGGCTTGATTAGGAACATAGGGTTGGTTTGGGTAAGATTGCTAAAACATACTGTCAAACCGTTAATCCATGTAGTCCTCACCATAGTTCCCATAATACATTG
>JBCNJP010000025.1:10258652-10281837 GCA_039602395.1 Deinandra increscens subsp. villosa | reverse complement strand
ATCAACATCATACTACTTTTGGAGAGCGGCTTATATAGATTTAGAAGCAAACGAGAAGCTTTTGCAGGATCGGACTTGCTGAAAAGACATCTCAGGAAAAGTCCGGTTGAACTCATTATCGGGTGGATAATCGAGTTCACCCGGAATATTCGCTAGCTGACGAAATTGCTTCTTCCGCTTGAACTCCCAATTCCGCTTGAAGTTGAGAATTCTGCTTCAACTTCAACTTCAGCCGGAACTTAACAAAACTGGATTTCAGCCGGAAATCTTCTAAGCGTAATATTCCTTACAAAAAGGTTAGAGACATTGAAGTGAGAGTAGTTAAACGCAGAGGTATGTCACTCATGGGCAATGTGACTTCAAGGAGCTCATCTGTTTCAGCTCCCAATGCTGCTTTTGATGCGTCTGCTTTTGAGGAGAATCATCAGTTTTCCTACTCTTCTGGTATAACCCAGCCTGCAATTGCTCCACCTCCTGTACCAACTCATGCTCAAACTGAAGAATTGGTGTCACATGCTACGCATCAGCCTTCAAATGTGACCTATGTTCAACAGCGACCTTCTGGGTACTATGTTCAGCAGTCTACACCGGTTTCTTCCAACAACACAAGCATGGATCAGGAGTTATGAAATGCATTTCTAACTTGCATGAACTCACAGATGTCTGGAAACATTGAAACATTGACTATCTGTCAAGAGGATATTGACCAAATCTCTGCTGATGATCTTGAAAAGATTGATATTAAATGGCAAATGGGTATGATCGCAGCCAGGACAAGAAAAAATTTCAGGAATACTGGAAGAAATTTATTTCAAGCACCATCTAATGCCAACATTGGGTTTGATAAGTCAAAGGCCCAGTGTTACAATTGCCAAGAGATAGGTCACTTCGCACGTGAATGTCCCAAACCGAAAACATGGGATGTTCCCGTCAGCTCGGGTGGAAGTAACCAGACCTATCAAAAGCATGGAGGAAATGGTAACCAATCTTACCAGAAACCTGGTAGCTCATCCTATCAAAAGCCTCAGAATGGAAATGTCTCTCATCAAGCATCGTCAAGCTCTCAACCTAATCAAAGTGCTGACAACTTTGGCAAGGCATTAGTTTCTCTTGAAGGAGAAAACTACAACTGGACAGCTTCCTCACCGTCTTAATTCACAAGCCAGTCAGACTATGCACTAATGGTTAACTCTAATGGGGAAGAGAATTCTGTGTCTGTAGGATTTGACCCTCTTTTTCCGTCTAATTTTGTCTAATGGCTGGAGTTGATGAGATACTTGAAGAATCCTCACATGCAGACGGAAAAGCTACTATTGTGACTCCATCAGATGTTGAGTCTAAAGCCAACAAGCGTCTTCTTGAATTGCAGAAAGGAGAAATTCCAGATGAGGTAAAGACACAGCTATGTTCAGATAAGTGTCTTGAAACTGTCGCTCTCTACCGCAAAGAGCGAAAGTCAAGTTGAGCTTCTTCAAGCAAATGAAAAAGATTTTTTGGTCAAAATTAAATCACTCCAGGATGACATTGAGGTCATGAAGCACACGGAATCTAATTTAAAAATCCAACTTGCTGATCTTTTTAAACAAATTAACTTCTCAGAGAAAATACTATGCTGAAGCTCGAGAAACCATTGATTTGATGAAATTGAATCCTGAAACTTTGGGAAGTGCTGTAGCTAAGGACATAATGTCGCTACTTAGAACTTGTTTGGGTCTCACTAGGGAGATACTAGATAGTGCTGCTGAGCACCTGCTCAATCATAACTATTACAGTGTCCCCGAATTGACCAAAATCAATTCAAAGAGCCATATTAAGTTCATTGACCCAAGCATGATTCCAAGTGCTTCTAAACTCAAATCGTTGGAAGACCAATTGGCCACGCCAAAACCAGTCCTGGTCTCCCACCGACTAATGAAACTCTAAAATTTGGGGATTTTGATGCAATTTCTTTTAATTCTGTTAACACTAGCATTTCTGAAGCTTGTGTGCAAAGGGCTGCTGAAACCGAGTTTCTCAAGTTGTGTACTCAAAATGCATCAGATAGTCAATCATTTCTGTTTAGTGAAAATTATGATGTTTTTAACACAAATGAAGTTTCTAAAAGAACTAAAACCGTTCGGAGGCGTAAGCCAAAGAAGAAGGTTACAAATGAGAAACTTGAAGTTCAGCAGGCCATCAATGATGATGAGTTTAGTCGTGCTTTTTCCGAAATGGCGTTAAAACATGGTAAGACAGTAATGTACACACAAGCTGGTCTTAGAATCACCGATGGTAATGTGATCACTGTTCCTATTGCACAATTGAATGCTCCAACAATGCCTGCTCAAGCCATTTCTGCATCCGTGGTAAGTGAAGCTTCTGTCAGCACAGCTACAAATGAGCATGGAAAGTCCAAAATGGTTCAATTCAAAGTAAGTGATCTTAAGAAGAAAAGAACTCGGAATGAGCCTGTTATGAATGCTCAACCAAGTTTTGAAGATCAGCCTGTTGTGGTCGAGCTAGAGGCTACTAGTGTTGATGACCATGAAACTAAGAACACACCAAAGAAGAAGAAACAAACCAGGAGAAGAAAGAAGAAGATAGTCACTGAAATAGATAAGGATGAAAATGCTATGTCCAATGAGCCACAACCAGAGGCTCCCAAATTGCTGAACTACCTCTTGAGGTTAACCCTAGTGGGATAGTTGAGACATCGGGATGTTCGGTTTGCGGAAATCCACACCATGATGCAAGGGTGTGTGTGTACAACACGGGTTATTCTACTTACAACAACGCTCCAGTGCCTCCTGCTCACTTCTACCAGCAATAGCAAGTGGTACCACAAGGAAATCAATTGGCCCCAATGTATTATGGGAACTATGGTGAGGACTACATGGATTAACGGTTTGACAGTATGTTTTAGCAATCTGACCCAAACCAACCCTATGTTCCTAATCAAGCCCCGTATGTCTGTTAGAGCATATTCCTATGCTACGTTGTATTCGTGTATTGTATCTAGTTTAGGGAGTTTGAGTGAGTCATAGTTGCAACATACCAAGGTGCCGTACCAAATGGTACGCCGTACCTATTGGTACGCCCGTACCAAATGGTATGCCAGTTGGTACGCTGGTAAGTTTCTAACTATAAATAGTTCATGTTAGAGAGAGTTCAGGAGTTATGTCATTCCTATTCTCTTAATTATGTGTAACTCTCTCTATTGAATTTGTGAACATGTGATATCCAGAAATTTAAAGGTTAACTTCCGTTAGACAAATCCGTTAGTTACGTTATAAGTGTTAACTTAGTAACTAATGCTTAACTAGGCCGAATGCGTCCACGTCCTTTGGTTGATCACCGAACCCGCCTATATGTGCTATGTGTTCATTTATTGTTGTCATTATGTGCAATGTGATTTAAATGCATGATTTAATATTATGAATAGCATGACAAATTGTAAATCCTTGATTACGTGAAAATTTGCCTAAGTTGTGCAGCCAGCGAAACTACCGGGCGAAACTGTAGTGTCGCCCGGTAGCCAGCTAAGCTAATCAGTTAAAACGTGACCAGAGCTAGTTTCGCCTGGCTAGCGAAACTGCCAGCGAAACTAGCCTCTGATATAAATAAACTTAATAAGCCCTAGTTTCTCCATTTACCTCATTTCATCACAAACACACACACACTCCTCTCTGGAACCTGGTCAGCCGAGAAAGTCACCCAAGGACCAAGATCTCAGCCTCTAGACCATCATCTCATCTCATCTATCGATTCTAGAATCAACCGTGAGTCCCAAAAACCTTTATTTGTGCCTTTTCTATATGTTTCTTCATAAAGCATGCCTAGATCTCTGTGATATGGTTAGATCTCCTGATATGTTGTTTAGGATTGCTAGAACTACCATAAAGTTGACAACTTTGCGTATGAAATCCAGCCATGATAGAGATTTATGCTATTTTAGCCATTTTAGGGTTTTATATGTAGTTTGGGTGATTTGATGGCAAAATGCATGTTTAAGGTGTTAAAGCTTGCTGATTTATGTTGGTAAATGCCTATGTATGCTAAATAATGAATTGCATGTAAGATCAGAAGCTGTTAGGTTGATTTTTAGGCAAATCCGTATGTTTTTCGCGACCAGCGAAACTGTGTGTTCTCTGGGCGAAATTATCCAGCGAATTTACTTGTTCATTCAGCGACACTGTCGAGCGAAACTATAGTGTCGCTAGCGAAACTAACCCGACCAGCTCGAACGAAACTACCGAGCGAAATACCGAACGAAAGTTCAAACCAGTTTCGGGCGAAACTAGGCTAGCGAAACTGTGTCAACAGTTTCGGGCGAAACTAGCCTAGCGAAACTGTGTTATCGGGTACAGCCTAGCGAAAGTGCTGCCCGTGCACCTAGCGAAACTGCTAGCAAAACTGCTAGCGAAACTGCGACCAGAACCTAAACTTGTGCAATTTGCTTAAGTGTTATGCCATGACTCACATGATTATGCCATGATGATACATGTTTGATTTCTGTAATATGTGAACCCTTGTTTATGATCAACCATCGGTATCGTGTGTCGGTATGTCGAGTCTCAGTTGCAACGTGCTATGTTATGGGCCATAGTGACGTTAAGTTAAAGTTTAGACACAACCTAACATCTAAGACCTTAATGTGATTACTAGGTCTTCGTTAGCAAACATAAAATTGGATTAACAAGTGTAGCTGAGCAACCTAAGGTGAGTTTCACAAACCCTTTACTTGTGAGCCCGTTTGGGTCACAACGAACATACTAAACGGAAAACAACGCTGACAATTTGAGGTATTGCCTAATGGGATACCTGTTATGGAGGTTGGAGTGTTTTATGGGGAACACTTGCAACTGTCCATCCTTGGGTTTCCGATTGAAACCCGGAAACAACTTTTGTGACACTTAAACTCTTTTTGGGGTTTCGGATGAAATCCAGAATAAACGTTTTAAATATGACTAGTGTAGGTTAAAGTCTAAACCAAATGATATCACATGATTTCTAAGGAATGCTTTAAAACTTGAAATCCTCAACTTAGTACTGATGATCTGGAAAGCGAGGGGATGTTGGGTAGATCTACTGAGGGTTTGACAAACCCTGCTCCGCGGTACACTATTGTGTAGCCAACCGGCCGGGGGCCGAACGGAGTGCAATATCAGCATGTGTTTGGTTGTGTGGGACACAACTGGAGGTACCAACCATCGGCTATTGCCGAACTCTGTTACGTCAGCTTTCAGCCCTAGTACGACTTCCTTAGTGCATGGAAACCGGATTAGCTACCCGCGATATCGGTTGACTGCTTTAACTTTTACATAACTAGTGCATATTCGGTAATTAAACACCTGGCAATGTTTTGCAAAATAATACTACTTATTTATATATGTTGATACATACGACTATGAGACCGGGCCAATGCATGTCATGCCCACCGTGAACTCACCAACCGTTAGGTTGACACTTGTGTGGTTTTCACTTTTGCAGATCGTTGAAGAGTATCCGTTGAAGGTTGGCATGGCACGCGAAGACTTTTACTTTCATTAAACTAAATTGGGAATTTGAAATTGAAACAATGATTTGTAAAGCACGTGGCTAGTGCTAAGATACTGATGTTTTTAAATTCCGCTGCGTATGTTAAACTGTTTTTATTTATGAACATTGGACTTTACTCTGATTCGTTTAGTATTTGTAACTAATGGTTGTGGTCCTGGTCTAGTCGCGCCCTTTAACGGTATAAACTCCGTTAGTGGTTAATTGGGGGTGTGACAGAACATCACTTTGTGAAGTCAATAAAGCAAAGCTTTATTTACATCCGTGTTCTTCGATTAACCGAATCATGCAGTAGTAAGATCTCTCCGTGGTTTTACAAGTGGTATCAGAGCATTTGGTTCCGCTACTGCTGCGATTTGGTTAATTTTTAGATTTTAGAGAGAGAAAGTTTGGGTTTTCTTTGTTTTTCATCTATTTTTCTCAATTTTGAGTTATTCTAAGGTCAAAAATGATTTTTGAGTATTCCTAGTAAGTTTTCGCACCTCACTGAATCAAATTCAAGTACCAAAAGTCGAAAATTTGAAAAATCCGTCGATCTAAGTTTCATACGTTGTTGGTACACTCGGAGAACAGATGGTACGCCTTTGGTACGCTTCTGGTATGCAAGGCAATCTTCATCAGCTTCTGGTACGCTGAAATCTGGTCCGGAAGACAATTTCAAGTTTGGTCTGCGACGGTTACTCTTTGGTACGCTGGCAGTTACGCCGTACCAAATTGGTACGCTGCAAACTGATACGCTGAGTTTTCTGGTCCGCTGATCTGATTTGGTCTGTGGGGTGGTACGCTGAAGATCTGGTACATTTTTGGTCCGCTTTGGGTATTTGGTACACTGGTTTTCTTGGTTCGCAGCTTGGTACGTTGGCAGAAAATTAACCTTCACTAAAACTGACGTAACTTGAGAACCGTTAAGAGTTATGGGAGCTATTACTAGCCAAAACGTTCGTCTCGACGAGATCTATACTTTTACTTGCCTAATGGCTAGTACCCCCCGGTTTCACCCCTAAAATCCGCTTGGAAGACCTCCATTTTTTAGTTTGAAGTTTTGACATTCGATTTTTTAACTTCAAGATGAGTGATTTTTAAGCGTTTTCAGCTATGCAAACCTCGATGTAAGCCATGATGAACTATGATAATGAAAATTGGAACAACCCAAAAAGTTACTAAATTACTTCAATTGGAAGATTATCATAATTGGAAAAAAGATTTGAATCTTACGTATACACACAAGATGTTGATTGTTGGATTCCGACTGAAAAACAATATGAATAACCGCTGATTGCTAATACTTTACCAAAGTCGATAAGTGATTTTGAGCGTGAAGAAAAGAAGGTATTCGCAAGAGAAAAGAAAACTTATAGTTTTCTCATAATGGCATTACCCAAGGATTTGATGCATCAGTTTAAGAATTTTCCAACGTCGAAACATTTATGGGATGCTATTAAGGAAAGATGCGAGGGTAATGATCAGTACAAAAACACTCGAAAGAAAGTTTTGAAGAAAGAGTTTAACAATTTCGGGCTTTGTGAGAATGAAAAGATCACAGATTTGATTGCAAGGTTTTCACATTTAATCAATGAACTTGATATTGTAGGTGTTAAGAAAAGAAAATGATGAATTAAAGGAGAAATTCATGGAAGCTCTTCCCGAAAAGTGGGAGAATTTTGTGATGATTTTGTCTAATGATCCAAACTACTCAAGTTGGACATTCAATCAATTGATAAGCAAATTACAAGCTCGAGAAATGGAATTACTTGTGAAAAAGTCAGCAACTCCATCTGTTCAGAATGCTGAGGTATATTTTGGAGAAAATTCTGCTACTGTTCATGTTAAAACAAAGTCACATTCTATTTCAAGCAGTAATCCACTGTGAACAGCTTTTCTTGCTGGAAAATCTGAAAATACTGGTTATTCTTCGGGTTGCAGTTTTACTATTCCTAATAGATCAATCAACAAGTTAGCTTCTACTCAAGCAACCAAAGATTTAGTTGCTTTGTTGTCTGCTTTCATATCATCTTCGTATGGATCCATATTTAGTCAAATTGGTAATTCTGGTTTGATTTCGGAGGATCTAAAACAGATGGATGATGATCAGCTAAATAAATTAGATTTGGATTGGCAGTTTGCTATGACTGTTGAAAAAGGAAGAAGGTTTATTGACAAACATGGCAAGAGTTCTATTCTTCAAGGATGCAAACTGGGTTTAGATAAGTCTAAATTGAAATGTTTCAAATGTTCTAAATTAGGACATTTTGCTCGCGAATGTAAGCAAACGTCTTCTAAAAGTACTTCAAATATTCATAATCATAATAAAGATGCAAACGCACTTTTTAGTTCATTCTCTAAAAAAATTTGCATTGATGGCTAATATGCAAGTTGAATCAAGTGATCCTGAATCTCAAACAAGTGCATATGAAATAAGTGATTATGAAGTTAGTGGGTATGAGTCAACATGTGAATTTTGTGCTAAAAAAAGAAAGAAAGATTTGAGAATTGATTTCTGGAAAGGATGGGTTGGTTAGTGAAAAGAAAGAGAAAGTAGAAGAAATGGAAGGTTACAAAAGAAAGTGTGAAGTTTCTGATGAGATTTTCAAAGCTAATGCAATGTTAGAACAAGAAAATAAGGTGTTGATAGAAGAAGTTTTAGAGCTAAAAGCAAGATTGGATGAGATAGTTAGTGTCAATAAAGAATAGGTCGTGAAGTTACAAAATGAAAATGCTGAGTTAGTTAGAAACGTTGAAAAGTGGGAGTTAGAAGCAAAGGATGCATTTGGAGATTTCGATGCATTTTATAAGAAATCAAAAGAAAGGGTGGATCACTTCTGCTTACCAATTTTGAACTTGTTTGATTTTCTTTATTTTGTCAAACGATCGGACTTTCTCTGCGTGTCCACAAGACCGACCTGATTGTTGTTTGTTTAACGTTCTTCTTTATTTTCTCTGGTGTTTCGTATAACTCATCGGACTTTCTCTGCTTGTACGGGAGTACCGTCCTGATTGTTGTTGGGTTATACAATTTTAACTTGCTTTATTTTCTTATTTTGTTAAATCCGAGGCCTTATCTGCGTATCGAAAGATCGACCTTAAGGTAGACGATTTAACGTTCTTATTTCTTTTTGCATGGAACACAGTTGACGATATCATGAATTCAGTCATTATGTGAATAAATCACAAATGAAATCACAAAGTGTGATGTAAAAGAAAATACATATCTGAGTATGTCTGATAGTGTGGGGTACACTGGTCAATGCAAATCTAATCACTACAATAACATATCCAGATGTTATGAGTATGAATGTGCATGAGTTTAAGATGGACAAATTATACCAGAATCGACATGACTTGTGTGCTAAAGTAATTGAAATTGAAGTGTAGTTCAGCATGTTATGACCGATATGATCCTAAATTGTGATCTTTCTCGCAAAAGACAAAAATAGTGTGTGATTTAGTATTTCATTTCTGTATTGTATTTATGTTTCATATCTGAAAAATCCAAAAAGATTTTTGGTGTGTTTTGATGTAATGTTTCAAAAAGCCAAAAAGATTTTGTTTCTTGTTTGTTTTCGACCGATCGATACAAGATACAAATTTATGATTTCAAAAATATATCTTGGATTCTCGAAGAGAAGTTTTGCGCCAAGATTAAATTAAATTTTCAAAAGAAAAACAAAAGCCGCGTTTCTGTCTTCTGAAATTGTAGGTTATTCTGTGTGACAAGACTCAAGCATGGTGAAAGGGGGAATATGTATTATCATTCACAAGTGTATCTTGATGTTCAAAGAATGTTCAAGATTGATCCATCCATGCAAGCTCTATATCTGACAACATTTCAAGTTGAAGATCGGACACAACGATGCTGAAGAATGAAGACTGAAGTGTTGTTATATAGATAGATAGCTAGATACACTACACGTTAAGGGGGAGTTTGTTAGAGCATATTCCTATGCTACGTTGTGTCTCATGTATTGTATCTAGTTTAGAGAGTTTGAGTGAGTCATAGTTGCAACATACCAAGGTTCCGTACCAAATGGTACGCCGTTGCAATTGGTACGCCCGTACCAAATGGTATGCTAGTTGGTACGCTAGTAAGTTGCTAACTATAAATAGTTCGTGTTAGAGAGAGTTCAGGATTTCTGTCATTCCTATTCTCTTAACTGTGTGTAACTCTCTCTCTAGACTTTGTGAACATCTCTTTGTGAAATCAATAAAACAAAGCTTTATTTACATCCGTGTTCTTCGATTAACAGAATCATATAGTAGTAAGATCTCCCCGTGGTTTTACAATGTCCCTCGAGGTTTGGGAAGGAGTACAAAAACTTTCAGGCTCAAGTTCAACAACCAGTGAGGATGATTACACCAAATCTTATTCCTGTAAGGTCTTGGACGCCTCAACCTAGGCATGCATTCATACCAAGGCCTGTTATGATTCAACAACCTGTCCTGGCTCCACGACCAAGTGTTGGTAGCTTCACAGACTCCTCCTGCTGTCGTTCATGCACAAACTGCTCCGCCTACGAAAAAGGCACCCAAGAAGAAGGTCCCAGGTCAATTTGGCCAGGGTCCATATCAAAACTAATCACTTTCTTTTTCATGTGCAGGGACTAGCCTTTAGTGCTGCCAACACGTGGTACTTAGATAGTGGTTATTCCAGGCACATGACGGGGAACAAGGACCTGTTGTATGATGTCAAAACAATATCGCATGGTGGTCCTGTTGCCTTTGGAGGTGTTGTTCGGGGTGGTAGAATAGTCAGTAACGGTCTCTTGACCAATGGAGAAATTTCATTTGACAAGGTTAATCTGGTGTCTAATCTGAAATTCAACCTGCTGAGTGTCTCACAAATCTGCAAAAACAAGATGCCGATGTTTTTCGATAACCGAGAATGCTATATTCAGTCATAACAGTTAACTAAGTTTGCCCCTCGGGCAGATGACAATTATTTTGTTAGATACTCGATGTTGTCATCAGTCTATCGAGTGTTTAACAGAATAACCAAGTTGTAATTGAGTCCTGCAACGTTACTTGTAATGTACACACTCAGAACACTAGAGATCCTACTCCGAACAACATGTATGATCTGGAGTCATTTTCTTCCTCTTTTAATGTGTTTCAATCTGATAATGCAGGTACTTCGTCTGCTTAAGCTGATCAAGGAATTGAAGCTATTAATCCTCCTATTGATACATTTGCTCTAATCACTTCGTCAATCCTGGACACTATGTATTCGGTCGATACTCCAGAGTTGCTATGGGGAAAGCAGTCAACACCATCAACTGATGTCACTAGAGCTTCAACTTCCTCTGCAAATGATCAACCGTCAATTCGGATTCATGATCCTGTAATTGTGGAAATAGAACCAGCACCGGCAACAACCGAAGTAGACAACAATGATGAAACGCAAGCTGTAACTCATGAATCAGATTCAGACGATGTTACAGAGATTGATACTGGAATACCCCTAGTGATGATCTACAAATAGGAAATCTGGACTCGTCTATTCCAACACTTGCTGTTGAAGAGACTCGAATTCACAAGTTACATCCTACAAGTCAGATTATCGGCCCAGTTGACCAACGTCTCACCCGAAGTAAACCTAAGGACTTACATACATGTTTGTATTCCTGCTTCATTTCAAAAGAGGAGCCTACTATGCTAGTTGATATCTTATTAGACGAAAATCGGATTGATGCTATGCAAACAGAGTTACTTCTGTTCAAATTGCTCAATGCTTGGTACTTGGTCGATCCTCCATAAGGTATAAAGCCTATACCTGTCAAATGGATTTTCAAAAACAAGAGAACGACCGTCGTATTATTATAAGGAATAAAGCTCGTTTGGTTATGAAAGGGTACATGCAAGTTGACGGAATTGGTTATAAAGATGTCTACGCACCTGTCACTCGTCAAGAGGCAATACGTATCTTTTTGGCATATACCGCATTAATGAATATCATTATTTATCAACTTGATGTAAAGACCACGTTCTTGTACGGAGAGCTTGATGAGGACGTGTACGTGCAACAACCTCCGGGGTTTGTGCACAAGTCATTTCTAGAGAAATGTTACAAACTGGATAAGGCCCTTTATGGTCTACACCAGGCCCCAAGGAAGTGGTACGAGACATTATCAACTTATCTGCTGTCAAATGGTTATATAAGGGGTGTGATTGATCAGACGCTCTTCATACGTCATGTTGGTGAAGATATGCTGTTAGTGCAAGTGTATGTCAACGACATCAGTTTTGGTTTAACTAACGTCGGCCTATGTCATGCATTTGAGGAGTTGATGAAGAAGAAGTTTCATATGAGTGCAATGGGTGAACTCACATTCTTCCTTGGAATTCAAGTGAAACAGAAGCCTGGTAGTATTTTGATCAGCCAAGGAAAATATGTGAAAGAAATTCTAAAGAAATTTGGCTTCCAAGACTCTAAAGGTTTTTCTACACCTTTGGTTACTCGTCACAGGCTTAGTTAGGACCCAGAAGGTGTTTATGTAGACGAGCATCTCTACAGGTCCATGATTGGTTCTCTCATGTATCTGACAGCAAGTCATCCTGACATTATGTTTGCAGTTTGTCTATGTTCAAGGTTCCAGAGCAAACCACGATGGCCGTGAAGAGGATTTTATAATACCTAGAGTCTAATCCGAACAGATGACTTTGGTATCCTAAAGACCCACTCTTTGACCTTCGAGCCTTCTGAGACTGTGATTATGCCGGTTGTGAACTCAATCGCAAGTCAACGACGGGAGGTGCTCAGTTCTTGGGTTACCGTTTGGTTTCATGGCAATGAAAGAAGCAGACTACAGTGTCTGTCTCAACGGCTGAAGCGGAATACATTGCTGCTGCATCTTGCTGCTCCCAAGTGCTTTGGATTCAGAATCAACTACTGGATTATGGTTTGAATTTGATTGGCACCCCTATTCATATAGATAATACTGCTATTGTTTCAATTGTTAAAAATCCTATTCAGCATTCTAAGACTAAGCATATTGAGATTAGATACCATTTCATTAAGGATTGTGCCGAGAAAAAGCTAGTTACCTTAGTCCATGTTGGTACTGACGTTCAGTTAGCAGACCTATTCACTAAGCCATTTGATATGTCTAGTTTTAACTTTCTGGTTAGTGTTGTAGGCATGATTAACTTTGACTACGCTTTCTCCATTCCCTAGTATGTTAGTGTCTTGATCTCATAGGGTTGTCTGCTTAGAAGTGTTATCTGTGCCCTGCATGAAAATTTCACAAAAGATTTTACCTTCTTTATTTGTAAATAGTTTTTCTTGCAAATATTTAAGATTATTTGTTGTTTTGACTCCTTGAGTCACATTCCTGCTTTGTTTGATCTTGATTTGACCTAAACACCTTTGTTGTGGTTATACTGTGTCAAATTCTTTTGTAAAGACTAAAAAGATATTTCTTGTTTATTTATGTTTTTGTGTCTGTCTGTCGGTCCTGCATTATGGAAGATAAACCAAAAACATTGAAAAAATGATGAAAACAACAAAAATAGTGTCTATTGTTGAATTTCAATAAGAGTTTTTAAACACATGTACAAATTACTTTGAGAAAAGTCAAAAACAATGAAAAATCAAAAATCTTTGGTCTGTGGTCGGACAAATTGTGCGAAACATGATATGATTCTGGTCTTGTAGATCTAACCATAGAAAATGATTCAATCGACCGGTAATTCTATCATTTGATGTGTTGGTAGGCTCAACATACTTAGAAGTAGACTATTTATGTGATTACACATTAATTTACTTGAAAATGTGAATCTTTAAGTCTACCAGTGCAAAATTCTTTAAATTTGCCTAAGTCTGATCTAAGTACGATATGCCAACACACACGAATATTTCTTTAGCATTAAGTCCCTGATTTCACTCATCAGCACAACATCTGTTTTGCTTACGTAAAGACTTTGGTGCTGCTTCATCTATCAATAAATCTGTGGCACATATGCTTTGCGAAAGCAATGACCTTGTGACCACGCGATCCCATCATCACATTCATGATTATCCGTGACACATCTGCTTTGCAAAAGTAATGACCTTGTGTGAACGCGATCCATCATAACATCCATTCATGAAATCAGCTACTTAACACTAAAGAAATAGGGGGAAATAATAGAAGTTGTCATATGTTGAAGAAATTCCACATGTGCATTTTGAAAATTCTTATGTGTGTGGGTTGTATATGAAGTGCAAAATTTGGCCCATGGTAGGATTCTAGTGACTTAAGTTGTATATAAGGTTAATCACATCTTTCACTAATCGGATAAAACATGATAAATACATCACAGAAATATGTCGAAAATTACCGTGTTTGAGCTTAAGTGGATTAACAATACCAACAATCTGACTTAGGGTACCGGATACGAAAGGTGATTTGAATTGTTAGTGTTATTGATCACGTAAATGACCGGTATGATTCTAAACATGTCTGACCACGACCATGCAAAAATAGGTGAATTTTAAGTCAAAGTGCTTAAATTTCCAAGTTTGGTGTAAAATTGACCAACTTGTGCTAAAATAAATCTTTGAATTGGTTTGAAGTTATACAACTTAAAAAAAATGACATCTTGAGTTCGGGTGGGAAATTCACCCAACTCGGATGAAAATAAATGATAGTGACTGAACGTTGGATCGGTTTGGTCGATAACAATTGTATACATGAGAATACGTGAGAATACAAACACAACAAGGTAAATAAACTCAATCTCTCATTAAAAACGTGATAACAAGAGAATCAGAGTACACACACAATCTCACATACAAAAGTTCGCTCAACTCTCAAAACTACTTACAAAGACACAAATATAAACTATTTATAGTCTATCGGATGTCCGAACTCCTTGGCTTGTCCGAACCTGAAGTTCGGCCAAGGCTCGACCAAGGTTCGGCCGGAGTTTGGCCATCAGACCCAAAACATGAAATCTTCGTATCTTTGTCAGATCCAGCTCATTGCCATATCATGTATCAACAAACTCTCCCTTAGCAATAGCTGGACCGTTCTTCATCAGCTTTGAACATTTGCAGCAGCCCCATCACCCTTCCGAATCAAATCGTGGTTATTTCCAGCATAGATATTGAAAGCAAAACAAACTCGTATCACCCTCTGGAACTTCAGCGCTTGCTCCATGAAATCAGGGTGATACAAAATTGGATTGTAATAAAGCTCGTCAATATTTTTCGGTTCGGTCTGTGAGATAAAGCAAGAATGAAATGCTTCTTCCTGAACACCAGATTCCAGAACAGATAGTAACGCACTGCTCTCAATTTGATGTCTCGTACGTACTCCTTCATTTAAATCACCAATAATATTGTCTTGCCGATGAATTCTGTTTATCCGGAGCGTTTGATGAATAGGAACAACCACCGTTTCAGCCAGACCAGGAACAGGATCTTCCTCAACCGCCACAGTTTCAGTTGTATTAGAATTAGTATCATTTGAAATAGTATCAACTTGTGGATCGATCACATTATCAGTTGAATCAGCCTCAACTTCATTTGAAGTAGAATTAACTTGTGGATCTAGTTGTTGAGTAGGAATTTCCACCTAATGTGACACGACTTCATGAAATTCACTATCATCATCTCAAGACATATCATCAGCTGCAACCGTTGAATCATTAGAAGTCTCGGTCATGTACTCATCAGCAACAGGCACTATCGGAGTCGGCAGAGTTTTTATATTTAGAACCGGAGTATCATCTAGTAACTCAATGACAACTCTAGTAAGTTGCTCATCCAACATCTCTGGCTGCGATTCAAGAATTTCACGAAGAGCTTTATAATCGAACACCCAATCCGGTCCAACACCCCTGGGTGGTAAAGTATAGGATTGGAAATCCACATGCAAATATTCACCCACCGTACCATTCTGCTTATTAAATACTCGCTTCTTTCGATTTGAGTATCTGACAAACAGTCCCTCAAAGACTTTGTCATCAAATTTTCCTGCAGAAGCTAATATGGTACAGGGACACCTAAAAGGCTCTAGATAATCGAGATTCGGCTTACGATTCTTCAATAATTCATAGCATGTCTTCCCAAGATGCTTCATAGTAAGCACTTGATTAAGCACATAACATGCAGTGTTGACAGCTTCTGTCCAAAATGGAACATGTAATTGAGCATCAGCCAACATTGTTCGTGCAGTTTCAATAATTGTGCGGTTCTTTCTTTCTGCCACGCCGTTTTGCTGAGGTGTATATGGTGTGCTAAATTCATGCACGATCCCTTTTTCCAAACAAAACATCCTCACGGCTGAATTCTTGAACTTCGTGCCATTGTCACTACGAATTCTTCATACTTTCAATTTATACAAAGATTCAAGTGTTGTAATCAAATTAATGAGAATTCTTAAAGTTTCATCCTTAGAGACCAGAAAATCAACCTAAGAAAATCTTGAAAATTCATCAGTGACCACCAGACAATACCAATTCCCAGAAATACTTTGTCGATTCACCAGACCAAACAGATCCATATGAAGTAACTCTAACGGGATTTCAATTGAATGGTATTTCTTTAGTGGAAGGGATTTTCTTTTCTGTTTTCCCTTCTTGCAGCTCACACACACATCATCGAAGACAAACTGTTGCTTTGGAACCCTTTCTACAAGACCCTTCCGCACAAGTTCGTTCATTTTTCTGTAGTGGATGTGTCCCATGCGACGATGCCATAGAATGGAATCTCTCTCAGATGCTTTAGACAAGAAACATTGACCCGCGACCGTTGCTTTTGCTGAATTCATATCGAGCATATACAAGTTTGAGAATCGGGGTGCTCGCATTACCACATACTCTTCTGGAATCTTGAATTCAGGTTTCAGAATCAAACATTCACTCCCCGTGAAAGCAGTTGTGAATTGCTTATCACAAATCTGGAAGACGCTTAGAAGATTGTACTCCAATTCTTGAACATACTCAACCTTCTCGAATGTAATAGCACCATTTGAAAGTTTACCAATTCCGGTAACTTGACCTCCTTTGTTTCCAGCAAATGTTACTTTACCTCCGTCAAAGTATTTCACATCATGCAACAAAGAAATATCGTCGGTCATGTGCCGAGATGCTCCGCTATTAACAACCCAAATGTTATTCATCAGTTGTCGCGAAGATCCCTACATAAATTACAACAAAAGATTAGTTTCGGGACGTACCCAAGCTCGAAGCTTTGGGTCGACCGTCATCTTCAACAAAGTCATTACCAGCCATGGACGAAACCTTAGGTTTATGTCCATCAGTTGAAGAACCCGTGGAGCTTGCAACAAAATTTTTCAAAATTGATTTTGTCTTTGAAAATTCACTTTCTAATTTCTTGTCATTTTTATGAAAAATCTGACGATTTATTATTAAAATGAACTCTGCCTTGCTCGTCCAAAAATTTGACTTTCTTCTTTGTATCAGTCTGATAACCTTCAGACATATCATCAAATTTCTTTGCATCAGATTTGCTGGATTTTGGTTTCTTCAACGGACAAGTCCGATATGTATGACCACGAGCTTTGCACTTAAAACATTTTCTTTTATCTATTACGACTTTTCCGCTTGTGTCATCATCCATTTCAGACTCAACAACCCGTTTTTGGGTTTTGGGTTTCACACCCTTTCGATTAGGCACATAACGATTTCCAAACTCATCATTATGTCCTGACTCATATCCTGACACGTTTCCTGAAAAATCCTCACAATATCCAACATGACCTCTAGCATAAGAATTTTCAGAAAAACGATGATCCCTGTAATTCTGAAATCTGTTTCTTTGCCCACCAAATCATGAATCAAATTCATTCTAACCTCCATAATCAACCCATTTTGGACCCCTCCCAAATATAGGTTGATTCGGTCCACACCCAAATTCATCATAAAATCCTTCGTCATTGTAAAATTGAGACTTTTTGAAAAACGGACTCGAAATTCTGAAATTTGGTTGTCTTTGATCATAAAAAATCTCTTGGTGGTGTTTGGACAATTGGTTTTGATGGTTTCTTATTTAAAGACTTTTAAGCAGAAGTTTTCACTTTGTTAACCAACCCTGAATCAGATTCAGAATGAAATGTATCCATTACATTAACATTGCTATTACCCTTCTTAATGTGCACATATTTCATTTTGGGATCATAAGCAGGATCATATTTGCACAAAAAAATTTGATCGATTAAATTTGGATTAACCATATCCAAAGGAAACTCCTTGTCACTATAAATCCGTTTAGATCCTTTTAATCGATATGTCACCCATGGTTCAGAATTGTCACAGTTGGTGTCTAAAGTAGGATTTCTAGCCTTGGCTTGTGCATGTTTTGAAATTTTCGAAGAAGAACCTTTTTCAACATACTTGACTTTCTTACCTTCAACAGATTTGCTCCGAGCAATCTGTTTTTGTTCGAACACACTCAGTTTTATAAGCTCAGATTTAGTTGTGGAAGAATCATGTTTGGAAATTAAATCTTTGTGATCTGGCTTAGAAAATTTGGGCTGAGTGGTTGACGAATATTCAACATCAGTTTCAGACACTAAGTCATCAACTTTATAAAAATCTGAAACACTATAAAATAGTTCATCAACTGTTGAATCCAAAATAGATTTGTCAGTTGAAGTTTTGACAGATTTGAGTTGTTCAGCATGTGAAGGAATAGCCAACTTCTCTTCAGATGAAGGACCAATTGTAATATTCACCGGGGGTGGGACTTGACTCAACCTACCAGAAACATCTTCCTTTTCAGTTTTATAAAGAAAATTCGTAAAAGAAGATGAAACTTGAACAGAATCCAATTTTTGTTTTAATATAAAAACTTCTATTTTTAGATCTGCAGCATGTTTCTGACTGGCAGCTAAATCCTTTTGTACAGACACAAGCAATTCAGACTGAGTTGAAAAATCAAACTTTTGCAAGCGTAACTGCTCGTGTACTGACAATAACTCCTTGGCCGTTCCCTCCCATCTTTCTTTGTATATATTCTTATCGGCTTTTGCTACTGACAAAAGATCACTAAGTTTTGCCTTCTCATCTAAGAGCGTACTCTTAGCAGTAGCAAAATCATCACAAGACTTACACATTAAAGGATATGGAACTACCTTTGAAGAATCGGCCATAAGAGCAACTGACTCTGTGAGATTGCTCCTCTTCAATGTACCGATCTCTTGTTTCAGACTTGTGTTCTCATCCAATAATTTCTGCATGTCCTTCTGAAGTGCAAGCATTTTATCAGCAATTTCAACAGCGTTTTGCTGAGCTTTCTCATATCGCTCCTTCAGTGGAAGACTCTTCTGATACAAGCTTTCGAAATCATTTGCTATATCAAGCGCTTCAGCTTTTGCTGCTTCACAATCACGAATCAACGCTTCCTTCTCCTCAGTTAGAAGTTGAATTTGTTTTTCTAACAAGAGAATAGCATCAGACTCGACCTTCTCATCAGACAAATCAGCCATGAAAGCGAATTTTCCTTCAGACACAGAATTATGATCAATCCTTGAATCTGAGACTTCTTCTTCAGCATTGATTCCAACAAAAGTTTCACCATTCGCTTCACCATGAACTTCACCTTCATCTTTAGTGGATTCAGTCATAGCGTCTTTATCTTGCACATGAGTAACCATTAAAGCAGATGTATCAGCGAATTGGCTACCCCAATTATAAGTTTTATCAACTTGAGATACAAGAGCTTTTGTGGATTCAAGATTAGATTTTGAATTAGAAGTACTCCCTGAACTCGAAGGATTGTTGGATCCAGAAACAGTTGATTTGGGAACAAATTTTTAATAATCCTGCTTTTTCTGCTGAGAGCATTCACGAGCGAAGTGACCAAAGTTAGAACAATTATAGCATCTTACTTTTGATTTATCAAAACCAATTCTGCCACAAGAGTTCAAATCTTTTATACCCGTCTTCTTTTAGAATCTTTTCACTCTCCTAGCCAGCATGGCAAATTGCCAATTGATATCCATTAATTCCAAATCATCAGGATCCACCTGATCATAGTCTTCTTCCAGCAATTCAGCATTGCTAACATTCCCAGTTATCAAGCCGTAATAAGATGACACTAAAGTAGAAACAAGGGCCATATAATCTTCAGTTGTAGAAACAGTCATAGCCATCTTTCCCGTGTTCACCAAATTACTAGCTGGAAATTGATGTACTACTTCCTCCAGAGTTGTAATTATATTCATAACCATATGAGCCCATTCCGGTTCCTGAATTTGAAACATGTCCAGGTAGAGCTCCAGCTACAAATGCTGTTGCTGGTGCAGTAATCGTAACTTTAGCCGTCTTACCTGAAATTGTTGCTGCATTTGATCCGTAGTAAACATCCGGATTCTGAACCGCTGCTGGAGTAGTATTCACATTTTTCATTTCCAGATCTCTAGCTTGCAATTTTCCCAACAATTTCACAAATGCAATGCAGAATAATCCTAGTCATTCATGATCATCAGCACATAAGACTCCCATTTTGATGGTAGACCTTCTAGCAATTTCTCCTTTAGCTCTTCATCATCTTTCTTGATTTGGACATTGTCCATTTTAGACAACAAGTGACAATATCTTGAAATTAATTCTGGAATGTCCTCTCCATCAAAATGCTTGAAGTTGTCAAATTCCTTGTTTAACACTTTTTTTTTACTTTTCTTATACTGTTCATTGCCTTCACATATTTCTTTCAGTGTCGTCCATAATTCATTAGAGTGTTTGCAACTTTTAAATTGATGTAACAATTTTTTAGGTAAAGCTTGAGTTATGAAACCATATGCTTTTTGCTCTCGAATAAAATCAACCTTTTGTTCAAGATCCAGATTCCTTTGCATGATAGGAACATTATTCACACCAATTGGATATACATACGGAGTATCCATAGCAATCCATAGGTCTGGATCCGTTGTGCCGATATACGCTTCAAATCTCTTTTTCCAATTAGCATAGTCCTCAAACTTAAGAAGTTTGGGAACTTTCTGAGTCATCCCGATTTCATTGTCGTAATTCAGTAATGTTTGCATCTGCGATTGAATAGCAGCAAACGTGGTATAATCTGACATTTTGGAAAACTTCAAGATTCTGATCTCCGAACTTGCTCCGAACTTAAGATAAGCTCCGAACTTGCTCCGAACCTTCACCAATCTTGAAAACAAAGTCCAAACTCCCTACGATCTTGTCATCGAACACAAAAACTCCGAACTCTCTCCGATCCTAGTCCGAACTATCTCCGAGACAAAATTCTCACCGAACTCTCTCCGATGGTACTCCGAACTCTCACCGAATCGAAACGAAGACCGACCTTCACTCCGAACTCTAGACTTGGAGCGGTTACACCGAACGTCAGGTTCGGCCGAAGGTAAAATTTCGAAGATTTTTCAGATCTCACCAGAAAACACTTACAAATGAACTCTAAACACTCAGATGACCAAAATCAACCAGAAACAAGAATATTTGACACAAAACATGATGTTTTTCACGTAAAATTTCCAGAGAGCAATTTGAAAACGAACTTTGAATACAGGAATTGCAACAATCAAGCCAAACAGCACCAGATAGCTCTGATACCTCTTGATAGTGACTGAACGTTGGATCGGTTTGGATGATAACAATTCTATACGTGAGAATACAAACACAACAAGGTAAATAAACTCAATCTCTCATTAAAAACGTGATAACAAGAGAATCAGAGTACACACACAATCTCACATACAAAAGTTCGCTCAACTCTCAAAACTACTTACAAAGACACAAACATAAACTATTTATAGTCTATCGGATGTCCGAACTCCTTGGCTTGTCCGAAACTGAAGTTCGGCCAAGGCTCGACCAAGGTTCGGCTGGAGTTCGGCCATCAGACCCAAAACATGAAATCTTCGTATCTTTGTCAGATCTAGCTCATTGCCATATCATGTATCAACAATAAAAATTTTGAGTTCTGGTGGAATTTTGACCATTTAAAGTCAAATTTAGGTGCTAGATGTGTCTTTGTCAAATTTGTTGAAATTAACAAGTGCTTGACTTATTTATACAAAATTTATCTTCCTGGTAGGATACTAGTGGTAGACATGTCTTGCGTAGTTAAGTTGCAAACTTTTAATTTTATGAGACTTAGAATTTTTCTTTGCTGTTTTAGAATTCTGGTCTTAGCGGACTTGTGTTTGCCTTAACGAACGTCATCTTGAGGCAAGTCTGCTAAGAACAATCCACAGGTTTGATAACTTGTTTGCCTTTAGCGAACTTGTTGTTGAACTTGTAAATTTTTCTTGTTTCTCATTTACTGAAGTCCGCTAAGAACAAATTTGTTCTTAGCAAACTTACCTGTTAGTTCAGCTTATTTTTCACCTCAGGTGAGAAGTCCGCTAAGTTGATTTCATCCTTAGCGAACTTCTCCCTTTCTTTTAATCTTCATTTTTTGTCTAAGTCTTGAGAAGTCCGCTAAACAGTTATTGTTAGCGAACTTCTCTTCTATACTTAGAATATTTTTGTTGGGATTTGAAGTCCGCTAAGTTGATATTGTCCTTAGCGAACTTCTCCCTCGTTTACCCTTTAATTTTGTATTCAAGTGTTTGAGAAGTCCGCTAAGAAGGTTTTTCCTTAGCGAACTTCTCCACTAGTCTGTAAGTCTGCTGAGGTTGCTTTACTTAGAAATTTTCTTTACTCAAGTTCATTTTGGCCTTAGCGAACTTCCCACAAAGCCTTAACAAACCTCCATTTAGGCTTAGCGTACTTGCTTAGCCTTAGCGAACTTCCATCTAGGCTTAACGTACTTGCTTAGCTTTAGCGAACTTCCATTTAGGCTTAGCGTACTTGCTTAGTCTTAGCGAACTTCATTGGTCTTAGCGCACTTCCTTAGGCCTTAGCGAACTTGTTCATTTAAGCAGATTTAACCTTGTTCTCTTTAGTGTACTTGTTTAACCTTTTTTGTTATTAGCGAACTTAAGGATAGGGTTTGCGAACTTGTTTAAATCTTAAAGATATTTACAAGTCCGCTTAACCTATGAGTATAAAAAGGGACTTGGTGATTTTTTCTCATTCATTCGTTCATACTCACACACCCGCCTCTAATTCTCTCGAACCGACGACCCAGAACCTTCACTGTGCGATCGAAAAACTCTCAACCTCACTCGAATCTATGAAATTTCTTGAATCTAGGGATGATTTACTCACTCTCGTTGCATTTACAGGTTTGGTTTTACATTTACTTAGGTTAATTTTTTATCTCGGTGATATTGATGAGCCGTAGGTGTGATTGAAGATTTGTAGGGTTCTACTGGTTTAATTTGATGCAATTACAGATTCCTATCACTGTTACTTGTTCATAATGCACTTTTGTTCAAGATTGAGGTATGTGAATCTTATCTCGCAAATTTCACTCATCGAATCCGAGAAGTTGTGTACAGGGGCTTCGGTTTGAAGGTGTTTGAACTGTAAATTTCTTTAAATGATAAATTTTTGGTTATAAATTGTTTGATTATTGTTTTAAGTAGTGTAAATAACTACATTTTTTGAATCAAGGACACAATTTGTGATCACTGTTCTTTATGGATACTTAGAAATTTTTTGACATACAAAAATTTTGAGACTTTGGTTAGGCAATTAGGTTTCACTATGGCTGCTGCTATCTTATTTTGGATACCCATATCAGATTGTGCATATGTGCCCATGAATCCTAAGTTTGCAAATT
>JBCNJP010000025.1:10237287-10258152 GCA_039602395.1 Deinandra increscens subsp. villosa | reverse complement strand
TAAACGGAGATATATGAGTTGTGGTTTACAAGTCAGTTGTGCATTGATGACATGTAAACGCATTGGTAACTCGATGTTATAAAACGTGTTGTTGTGCATGATTTGATGAGTAGATGGTGCAAGCATATAAGTCAAAGTTTATTCGTTCCTTTTGCCCTAACGGGAAAAGCGATATCTTTGGGCCCCTCGGTGATTTGATGTTGACTTATAGTGCCGGGCCCGGTAAGAACTGAATTGATGTGTTCAATTGGAAGTTCTAAGTAATTACAAATCGGAAATCGGGAAACAAAGTACTGAACAATGAGATTGATTATATTCCAAGTCTCATGTTCGAATGATATCTTGTAGAACGGAGGATTATATGATCTCTTATCTTAGGACACATAATTGACTAGATCAGAGTTCGACAGCGTTCATTGGAAGCTACAATTTGCTGATCAATTAGGAAGTTACAATGGATATAATAGTTATTAGACTTATCCAAGTGGGAGACTGTTGGATTAGGTGTCTAAGTCTATAACTAAAATTGATAGTAGCACAGTCCTTTTGGGTTGCCCTCAAGACTCGGCATATGAGGAATTAATAAAAAGGGGAAAAAGTAATGATTTATTAATTATTATGGTTTAATAATTAATTAGACAAAAACTATTTGGGAGGTTAATTAACAGTTTGGTTAATTGAAAGGTATAATTAACAATTAATCAATAGTTAGTTAAATTAGGAATGTTGTTATCCCACATGGAAGATTCGAAATCCCTTATGCAAAGGGAATTTTTGAAAATTCCATGTATCCCACATTGGTGGGATTACAAAATAAGGAGGTTGTCCAAGGCTATAAATAAAGGCCTTAGGGATTCATTTCAATTCGCTCATCAAGGCTTGAGTATTCGCCTCCTTCTTTCTCCCTCCTTGTGGAAGAACTCCTTATAGTTCATCCCACCCTTAGTTTATATTCTTCTTCGAGTCCTTGGGTGTGATCCCATTAGAGGCACGACGATTGTGGTGCTTGCTTCCTTGAAGTCAAGAAGGATTATTATAGTTGTTTACTATAACAACTAAGAGGTATGTAACCCTATATGTCTTAGTAATTTATTTATTTTGATTGTTTGCTAGGGTTTATTATATGGTCATAGTTATAGGTTCAATAGTGAAAACATAGATCATGTTTTAGGTTGCATGCACCCTTAATTGTTTAAGTTTGCTTGTAGTGCCTGAAACCCATCACCAATTACACCACCGGAAAACATAGGGAGGGGTCGAGAGTTGTAGGGAGTGAAGCTTATCCTTGACACCTTTAGACGAAAATCCCCCAGAGTTGTCCAATAACTAGCACCAAGAATAATTACATGACTACAAGCGATAAGATGAAATAAGAAGAGACAAAGCCCAAAGCTCCCAAACCTCGTTATCAGTAGAGGGCAAACGCAGCCAATGAGGCTACCAAACCCAGCCACTAGGAACTAATACCAGCCGAGCAGCCACCTGACAGGATTTAGAATCGTCGAGAGCAAAAAGAAGAGGAAACCACTCCGTAAGGAGGTTCTCGCCAATCCAAACATCCTTCCTGTAGAGGCTAGATTATGAGGCTTGTAATATTAAATAGTTTGGGCTAGGCTTAGTGGATTTCATTAGATTAGTAGGCTAGTTTTATTATTATGTTTAGGCTAGTTTACTATTGGATATGGGCATGGGCTTGGGTTTATGATTAGGGTTTGGGAGCCCAATAGTAAACTCATGGGATGGCTATATAAACCCCATGAGTTTACTATTCAAAGGGGGCTTGATTACGATTTCTAGAGAGAGAAGAGGGTTTACGATTACGGTTTTGTACCCGACAAGTTTACTTGTGTGCAAAGTTCAAGTGTTTATTTGTTTAATCATCTTATTCTTCGTGTTTCTTCTCTTCTCTATCTTGAATCACTAATCTAACCGGATTCCGCACGTTTAGATTAGAAAATATCGTGAACGGTTGTTGATTCCGGACCAACAATTGGTATCAGAGCCAAGAATCACAGATTCGAGGTTCTCACGGTATTGGATTCAAGCTTTTTCCAAAAAAAAAAAGATTTGAAGATTTGAAGATTTGAAGATTTGAAGGTTTGAAGGTTTGAAGGTTTGAAGGTTTGAAGGTTTGAAGGTTTGAAGGTTTGAAGGTTTGAAGGTTTGAAGGTTTGAAGGTTTGAAGGTTTGAAGGTTTGAAGGTTTGAAGGTTTGAAGGTTTGAAGGTTTGAAGGTTTGAAGGTTTGAAGGTTTGAAGGTTTGAAGGTTTGAAGGTTTGAAGGTTTGAAGGTTTGAAGGTTTGAAGGTTTGAAGGTTTGAAGGTTTGAAGGTTTGAAGGTTTGAATGTTTGAAGGTTTACTATCGGAGTTTACTATCGGAGTTTACTATCGGAGTTTACTATCGGAGTTTACTATCGGAGTTTACTATTGGAGTCTATGACCCGGAGCGTGTTTGCGATTCCCACTGTGTTTACGATTGGGTTTACGACTCGGGGGTGTTTACGATCACTGTTTACTATCGGAAACTGGTTTACGGCAAAAAGTCACTATTTCACACTTTCACGGAAACAGACGTAACTTTTGACTCGTTTGGAGTTAGAAGCTCAATTTTTAACACGACGTTCGTGACAACAAGCCCCAGAATTACCCCCAACTAACGTCCAGGGGAGCTCGTTTAGACCCCCAAATTCCACTCCGAAGGGCTCCGTTTTTCTGTTTTAAGTTTTTGACACTATTCTTTGAATAGTACTTTTGCCGTTTTTGCCGATTCTTCAAAATCTTCAAAGGCTGCATATCTAAAGAAAGAAAATGAGTTCAGTGGTTGAAGAAAAGAATATAGTTGAGGACAAAGATGATTTCGCAGATGAAGTTGACAAAACTGAGATATGCCCCAATCCCACTTGTGCTCGTATAATTCCTGGACTTAGACAAATCTGTAAAAATTATCAGCTAGAACTGTTTGAAATAAAATGTGAAAGGAGTTCTTTTAAGGGTAGATGGCAAAAGAATGAGGAGAAGGTAAAAGCTCAGAAACTAGACATTGTGAAATATCAAAAACTTGCTACTGAGAAAACTCTATTGTATGACAATGCAAAGTTAGAAATAGCTGAGCTTAGGAAGCAGGTAGATGAGCTCACACATAAGAACAATGAGTTGCAAGTGAAACTAGATATGAATCAAATGAGAAGCAAAAGAATGCTCGATGCTGGAAAGGAATTGTCACATGCTGTTGTGACTGGTCAAGTTGGGAAAGACACATCTGGGTTTGGGTCAGAGAAAACTGATATATCTTTGGCAATGAACAGCATTATTCCTCCACCAGTTCCCAGAGACATTATAGGAATACTTCTTAGTGAGGATCAAGTTGAACGAACTGAGTCTGATTATAAAGAAGCTGCTCCTCCTATTGACAGTGTCTTGGTTGGAACTACACCATTGACTCAAGAAGAAATTGATAATGAAGCAAACATGACTTATGGTGAAGGGAGAGTAAAGGATATATCAGACAATGATGCTAAGTGTCAGAAATATGACAGGTGTCATAACTCTAAGTCTAATGATGCTGGGATAGAGTTAAAACCATACCCTAAAATTGAAACCCCATGCTTCAAAGTAATTGACGAAGTCAAACGGGAAAAGGTGATCTTGACGACACGACCTGAGGGGAAGATCTTTATGACATCTGGATCAATGTTTGACCAAGAACCAGATGTAGGATATGAATTACCATCCTTTTCCTCCAAGTTCAAGGGTATAACCGATGGAGTGATAAGTGAACCTAAAGTTGAGAAGCCAAAGATCACCATCAAGCATCCGAGTATGAAACCAACGGCTGGAGTGAAGAATGAAAAACTCAAGGGAGTAGCTGTGTCTCCCATTTATTCAGTTGAATCATGCAATTGCTGTTGTAATTGCAAGAATGGTGCTTCAACGTCAAAGAATCAAGGAAGCACAAAGACAGTAAAGACAGGTTCGACACAGGCTTCGACAAACCAGCAGAAAGTCAAATCTGAAGCTGCAGTCAAACCAAAGAAGCATACACAAGGCAAACCAGCTCCATATCAGCCACCGAAGACAAATGGGTACACGTCTGACTTCTATCTAAAGAAGCAGACTTGCTTTAATTGTGGCATTGCTGGTCATATCGCTAGAAACTGTCTTTATCGCCCCTATGAACCCTATTTTCCGAAAAGTCAAAGGGTTTCATCTCAGGAGTCTGTGAAGTCTAAGCCGATGATGGTGCAGAAACCTAAGGCAATGAAGACTGTTACTCCTAAGGTTAAACCCTCTGATCAACATTGGGGCGCTGCCAAAGCTGAAAGAAAATCTATAAATCAAAACAACAGCTTTCCAAGTTACAAAAATTTCCAAAAACAGGTGAAGAAACCAGTTTCAAAACAACCAAAGCTTGAAAAACCCAAGGTAACTAGAACTGTTTTCAAAAATGATTCTAAAATGCAGAAGGTTGAAATACCTAAAGTCACAACTCAAAAGGTGACTAAAACAAAAACTGTTTTGAAAAGTGAATCTAAAACGAAGAAGGTTGAAATACCTAAGGTCACAACTCCAAAGGTGACTAAAACAAATGTTAAATCACCTGGAATTTGGAAACCAAAAATCAAGGCAGCTCCATCCCAACTTCCTGATTTTTCAAAGGGGATATTCTTACAAGAAGTATCCTTTATTGATTCCTCAGATGTACCCAGAAAAACAATGGCCTGGGTACCAATGGCTAACTAATCTCTCACTCTGTGCAGGAACGATCATGGAGGATTATCACTAACGTTTTTAATTACTAATTTGTTTGTTGATAAGTGATTGTTCCAGGCACAGTTTAGGAGACGTATCTTCATGTCATGTCAAGTAATCTATAAATGGAAGGTATGTCTCATTGAGAGGTAAAATGTCAAAATCAACATGAAAGGTGCTGTTCTTAACTTGGTTGTTTGAATGATGAGGCAACAAAGGGTCTTTTGAGTCAAACCTATTTCATTAAAGTTTCAATTAAGCTGTTGATTGATTATGTGTTTGACTTCAAATGCAATGAAGTGTGCATGTCATGAAACCCAATTTTCTCAAAATTTTCAAATCAATACTTTGAAAGTTAGCTTGGCCAGATGTCTGCAAAATTTTGTGTTTTGTTCTTTTAAGTGTGTTTGTGTGTTTTATTTAAAAAAAAAACTGAAAAATGATGTTCACAAGATTGTGACATTAAAAATCAAAAAGCAAGGGGAAGAAATGTAAAGATGAAGAAAAAGTTGACCCCTCAAAAATAGTGTGCTTTTCAATTTTTAATTGTTTGTGTCTTGTTTTTGAGAAGTTTAGGGGAAGTAAAATGAATGTCCGGGTTGGAGATGGCTGACACGCGTAAGGCGGAAGTGAAAGGCAAGCTCCATGGTGATATGCTCGGTAGGCTCGACCTAAACTTATGACCTCCAATGAAAATGCAGTGAACTTAAAAGATATATATGTTTAGTTTCCCATCCCAGGTTGCATGGTTTAAAAGACTGAGTCCCAGCAAAAACGGGTTGAGAGTGGTAATTATACCTAGTATTCACTCTCTCACACGCCATGTTTCTGCTGTTATGACTACACCACATAAGAAAAAGAAATGAAAAAATAAAATAAAAAAAAGAAATGGAAAAAGAAATGAAAAAGAAAAGAGAATAAATAACCCCTCAGTTGGTCTTCTTTGCGTGCTTAGCGGCCGACCTGATCACAAACTGATGGTTAATGAAATAAGTGGTAGTCATAACGGTGTTGCATGGTTCCTCAAGCTGGGGGTTTGTGAATCCTCAATAAACTCTGAGGTTGGGTAGGTTTTGCTGTGTACGCTTGGGTGTGGGGACAATTAAACATGACGGTAATATTGTACTATATTAAGCATGACGCATTCGGTTGGGATTAAACGGGTTTGAGTTTAAAGCGGACAAACATACCGGCAATCACCTGGACTAGTTGAGTAACTGAAGCTAAAAAGGGTTCCTCAGTCAGATTCATACGGTTTGATCCCTTTTAAACTTTCTCATGTTTGGTTTGGTAAGTATTTGTTTAGTTTTTATCTTTCGTGTGTGAGTCGTTAAGTTCTTTTTGGTGTGTTTTCGTCTTGGCCAGGTTGATTTGAGAAGTCAAAATATGTTTTTCATGGGTTTTAATGCATGACAATATGCCCCCGACAGATCTTGCCAAATTTTTAGAGGAAGGAGTATGGGATAATAAGTATTATCCGAAGGGAACTCGAGGATGATACTTATTATCTAATGGAAAAGACTTCCTCCGTCAGATCTTGACAAATTTTTAGGGGAAGGAGGGAGGATAATAAGTATTATCCGAAAAGACTTCCATAATACAGTATTATCCGAAGGGAACTCGAGGATAATATGTATTATCTCAGGGGAAGTCCTTAGCTGAGGGGAAGTAATCAGCTAAGGGGAAGTCTTTAGAGGTCTTGTGTTCAGGGGAACTTTATTATCATCAACAGGTGATAACTGGGTTTTTTACAATGTTAATTACCTTCTAACCCAAAGACCAGTCATCAAATGTCTGGTGGAGTATATTTTTTCAAATGTGTGTCAGACAGGTTGATGATAG
This sequence comes from Deinandra increscens subsp. villosa, assembly GCA_039602395.1. NCBI lineage: Eukaryota > Viridiplantae > Streptophyta > Magnoliopsida > Asterales > Asteraceae > Deinandra > Deinandra increscens. Next base: position 10,251,562 of record JBCNJP010000025.1, on the reverse strand, counting down.
AAAGATGTTGCTGCTGCTGCTCAAGGTTAAAGAACCAGCCGGACAAGACTACCATCTGAATAAGCAAGTGTTCAGGGGAAGTTGTTGGTTTCTTTACAAGCTTCTAAAAGATTATCAAAGAAGATGTTCACAAGCTTAGGGGAAGCAGAAGACTTCAAGTCTCGTTGAAGAAAGTGATGCAGAGAACAGTCAGAGATCATGAAGATCCAAGTTCAACAATCAAATTCTTCAAAGTTAGGGGTTTTCAAAATTTCAACCCTCTAATATTTGAAGATTCAAGACAGTTACCGAAGATTCAGCAAGAACCAATTCATTCATGAGAAGCAAGTCAATGAGAATCCTCCATCTCATTAACGTGTTCATTTCAAGAAGTTCAAGCTGATGCTGATCAAGAGGAAGTCCTAAGTGCCCGTTATGAAACCCAATGAAGATTTCTGCAGAAAGAATCTTCATCAGCATCTTTGCCAGTCAGTCAAGAAGAAGATTTTCAAAGATCAAAGACATTTAATATCACAAGCCTGGGGGAAGATTGTAGAGGCTAGATTATGAGGCTTGTAATATTAAATAGTTTGGGCTAGGCTTAGTGGGTTTCATTAGATTAGTAGGCTAGTTTTATTATTATGTTTAGGCTAGTTTACTATTGGATATGGGCATGGGCTTGGGTTTATGATTAGGGTTTGGGAGCCCAATAGTAAACTCATGGGATGGATATATAAACCCCATGAGTTTACTATTCAAAGAGGGCTAGATTACGATTTCTAGAGAGAGAAGAGGGTTTACGATTACGGTTTTGTACCCGACAAGTTTACTTGTGTGCAAAGTTCAAGTGTTTATTTGTTTAATCATCGTATTCTTCGTGTTTCTTCTCTTCTCTATCTTGAATCACTAATCTAACCGGATTCCGCACGTTTATATTAGAAAATATCGTGAACGGTTGTTGATTCCGGACCAACAATTGGTATCAGAGCTTGGATCTTTGGGTTAGAAGGTAATTAACATTGTAAAAAACCCAGTTATCACCTGTTGATGATAATAAAGTTCCCCTGAACACAAGACCTCTAAAGACTTCCCCTTAGCTGATTACTTCCCCTCAGCTAAGGACTTCCCCTGAGATAATACATATTATCCTCGAGTTCCCTTCGGATACTATGTATTATGGAAGTCTTTTCGGATAATACTTATTATCCTCCCTCCTTCCCCTAAAAATTTGTCAAGATCTGACGGAGGAAGTCTTTTCCATTAGATAATAAGTATCATCCTCGAGTTCCCTTCGGATAATACTTATTATCCCATACTCAAAAATATACTCCACCAGACATTTGATGACTGGTCTTTGGGTTAGAAGGTAATTAACATTGTAAAAAAACCCAGTTATCACCTGTTGATGATAATAAAGTTCCCCTGAACACAAGACCTCTAAAGACTTCCCCTTAGCTGATTACTTCCCCTCAGCTAAGGACTTCCCCTGAGATAATACATATTATCCTCGAGTTCCCTTCGGATACTATGTATTATGGAAGTCTTTTCGGATAATACTTATTATCCTCCCTCCTTCCCCTAAAAATTTGTCAAGATCTGACGGAGGAAGTCTTTTCCATTAGATAATAAGTATCATCCTCGAGTTCCCTTCGGATAATACTTATTATCCCATACTCAAAAATATACTCCACCAGACATTTGATGACTGGTCTTTGGGTTAGAAGGTAATTAACATTGTAAAAAAACCCAGTTATCACCTGTTGATGATAATAAAGTTCCCCTGAACACAAGACCTCTAAAGACTTCCCCTTAGCTGATTACTTCCCCTGAGATAATACATATTATCCTCGAGTTCCCTTCGGATACTATGTATTATGGAAGTCTTTTCGGATAATACTTATTATCCTCCTTCCTTCCCCTAAAAATTTGTCAAGATCTGACGGAGGAAGTCTTTTCCATTAGATAATAAGTATCATCCTCGAGTTCCCTTCGGATAATACTTATTATCCCATACTCAAAAAATATACTCCACCAGACATTTGATGACTGGTCTTTGGGTTAGAAGGTAATTAACATTGTAAAAAACTCAGTTATCACCTGTTGATGATAATAAAGTTCCCCTGAACACAAGACCTCTAAAGACTTCCCCTTATCTGATTACTTCCCCTCAGCTAAGGACTTCCCCTGAGATAATACATATTATCCTCGAGTTCCCTTCGGATACTATGTATTATGGAAGTCTTTTCGGATAATACTTATTATCCTCCCTCCTTCCCCTAAAAATTTGTCAAGATCTGACGGAGGAAGTCTTTTCCATTAGATAATAAGTATCATCCTCGAGTTCCATTCGGATAATACTTTCCGGACATACGTTTATTTTTACATGATCATATTCCTACAGCTCCCACTTGAGCATGTAATAATAAAGGTAATAACATTAGTTAGCGTCTAGCAACACACCAATGCTCCCAGAAACATTTAAGTATAGTTTCTTAAAGTATATTTAAATGGATTATGCATTTACTATCCCTTTGTTAAATGTACCATGTTAAATATGAATATGGATCAAAGTCATTTCATAATTTAACTATTCTGTTTCTCATTCCATAACTAATTAAAGATTATCAAATTTAATCGATACATATCTAGATTTCATCTGGGCACGGCCATGCAAACATCTTAATTAGTCCCACTGAGGGGCCCAGTGGTATCATTCTTCAACGTTTTAGCTGAAGAAACAAATCCTATATTGACTACACGTGTACAGTCACATACTTCACTACACTTATGAAAATAACCCTTTTGTACTAACTTATTCAGGATAGTTAGAATTATATCAAGTAAGTGTAATCCATACATGCATGACCTACTTGTATCTCAAGTCTAAGGACAAGTAAAGTAACCATTTATGAATTTTACTTAATGACGCCGATTCTTAAAGTGATAATTCGTTCGTGGGGTAGTCCGATATGCATCTTATGAATAGCATGTGAGTTTGGTGGGACCATCCTTCATATATTCCAAGAATATTGCCAATCACTCAGATTTGTCTTAGTTTAACTATATTCCCATATAGTCAATCGACAATGGACAGTTTAGAATATTAATAAATATTCAGGGATTAAACATGCAAATACATGACACAATTAATATTAAATGAAATCAAACATATCAAGTACTTTATTTCATTATATAAATAGAAATTGTTTAACATCACTTATCCAAATACCGAACAATAGATTTTCATGAATTAACTGGCTAATTTAAGTCCCATGCCCTCGGCATGCCTTTCAAGCTTTGGTATAGATAAAGCTTTTGTAAAGGGATCAGTTAAGTTAACATTTGTGTGAACTTTGAGTAGTTTGATCTCCCCTAGTTCGATCTGCTCACGAACATAGTGATATCTTTTAGCATAATGTCTGGCACCTTTCTGAACTCCAGGTTCCTGGGCAATGATTAATGCACCAGTATTATCACAGTACATATCAATGGGTAAGCTACTTGAAGGGATCATGTCAAGCCCACAAATAAACTTCCTTATCCAGACTGTTTTCATCACAGCTTTTGAGGCAGCAATGTACTCAGACTCTATTGCAGACATAACAACTGTGGTTTGCTTCTTGCTCTTCCAATCCACAACGTCTCCATTTAGAACGAAGACGTACCCTGATTGAGACTTCGTGTCATCTCTATCAGTCTAAAATCCAGCATCATAGTATCCAGTCACTTTGAGCTCTAAATCTGGATTTTCTCCATACATCAAAAATAAATCTCTAGTAGCCCGTAGATACTTAAGAATAGTCTTAACAGCAGTCTAGTGACTTTCATCTGGATTCTGTTGGATTTGGCTAATGATATTTTGCGCGAACGCTACATCAGGTCTAGTGCATCTCACTGCATACATTATAGATCCTACAGCCGAAGCATAAGGAACTCTTTGCATACGCTTCACCTCATCAGGTGTAGAAGCAACTTGTTTGACCGATAGACCAAGTCCTTCCTACATGGTTCTATCTCTATAAGCACTTTGACTTGGTCCAAGTAACCGCTTAGTTCTATCTATATGGATCTTGATTCCAAGAATAAATGTTGCTTCACCGATGTGTTGCAAAACACATCGGTTTTCCTTTACGGTTTTGTGTCATTTTTAGTATAATTAGAGTCGTTTCTAATTACTTTTGCTATGTTTCTGAGTATTTGTGTCTTAGTACGTGTTTTGTGTGGATTTTGCAGGTTATAGTTCAGTTTCAGAGAGAAAACGAGCATAGGAAAGAGTTCAAGTTTTAAAGGAGAAAAAGTGCTGAAAATGGAAGCAGTAGGCTTATCGCGTACTGAAGAGAAGTCCCCAAGCGATACGCTTGGGGAGTAGCAGTCAACAGAAGTCAAAGGCGGCAAGCCCGACTATATTGTCGCCACATGTGCCTCCGCGCATATCTCTTCCACTTGAAGGCCCTCTAAGCGATACACTTGGAGGGTGATATTTCGGAAACCCTAAAATTTCACTTATAAATATAACTTAAGGGGTTGGTTTCGAGATATCTTGCTGGCTACCATAACTCAGAGTTCCAGGAGACGAACTCGAAGCTGGTAATCAATAAAGAAGCATTTGGAGAGGCTGGATCGAAGCATTCGACATCAACTCGACTTTTCGGGTTCTTGTCTACTTTAATTTTGTTCTTTTTTTTTTCTAGACCAGATCTTGTTCATGACTAAAGTTACTTTTTTTATTTACATTCTGGACATGTTTATGCTTCTTTGCTAAGCCATTTACATTACCTAGGCTATTTGATGAATAATTGATAATTTCGACTTGCTAGGTTTGTGAATACTTATGTATAGGTTGATAATCTAGTAAAAGTTGCTATCTTTCTGATTTGATGCGTATGAGTACAATTTTTAGTCTTTGAATCGATTGCATATTCCTCTTGTTACCCTTTGAATGTCTTTCAGTTTAGGGTTACATGCTAGATTGCCTACTGTGTTTGTGATTGGTATATGGTTTAGGAGACGTCCAACACCATATGAATTGCTTTTGATTTATAAGTTGATTTCCGCGTTCTGTTAGACTTAGACAAGCCGGAAGGTGATAGGTCTACTGGGTAGTCGGTCGTGTTAGCCGGCAACAAACGCTGTAGAAGGTGTAGAACTTAAAACATTGGATTTCACAGCACGAGAAGTAGAATAATTTTCTCCATGATACATAGCAGGATTTTGAATTTATGCAGGCAATGATTTATTCACTGTTAACTCCATATCCCTAGCTTGTATTCTTTCAAGTAAATCATTATACGAAAAACTCGGATATTCTTTATCATGTGTTGTCACACCCCCAATAAACCACTAACGGAGTCTATACCGTTAAGGGGTGCGAGCAAACCAGGACCACAACCATTAGTTACAAATACTAAATGAATCAGAGTTAGTCCAATTATAAATCATAAATTAAGTTCTTCAAAATACGCAGCGGAAAATATTATCTTAGCACTAACCACGTGCTTTACAAATCATTGTTTAAAAATTCCCAACTTAATTTAAATAAAAGAAAATGTCTTCGTGTGCCATGCCAACCCGCTCCAGATACTCCTCAGCGATCTGCAAAAGTGAAAACCACACAAGTGTCAACCTAACGGTTGGTGAGTTCACGGTGGGCATGACATGCATTGGCCCGGTCTCATAATCGTATTCATCAACATATAAATAAGTAATAGATTTGCAAAAACATTGCCAAGTGTTGAATTACCGAATATGCACTAGTTAAGTAAAAGTTAAAGCGGTCAACCGATATCGCGGGTAGCTAATCCGGTTTCCATGCACTAAGGAAGTCGTACTAGGGCTGAAAGCTGACGTAACAGAGTTCGGCATTTGCCGATGGTTGGTGCCTCCAGTTGTGTCCCTTTTGGGAGGCCCACAACTAAAACAGGCTGATATTGAACTCCGTTCGGCCTCCAACCGGTTGGTTACACATTTGTGTACCGCGGAGCAGGGTTTGTCAAACCCTCAGTAGATCTACCCAACATCCCCTCGCTTCTCAGATCAACAGTACTAAATTGAGGACTTTTAAGTTTTTAAGGCATCCTTAGAAATCATGTGATATCATTTGGTTTAGACTTTAACCTACACTAGTCATATTAAAAATGTTTATTCTGGATTTCATTTGAAATCCTAAAAAGAGTTTAAGTGTCAAAATGGTCGTTTCCGGATTTCAATTGAAACCCCAAGGATGGACAGTTGCAAGTGCTCCCCATAAAACACTCCAACTTCCATAACAGGTATCCCATTTAGTAATACCTCAAAATGTCAGCGTTGTTTTTCGTTAAGTTCATTCGTTGTGTCCCAAACGGGCTCACAATTAAAGGGTTAGTGAAACTCACCTTAGGTTGCTCAGCTACACTTGCTAATTAATCCAAATATTGCTTAACGAAGACCTATGAACACGTTTAGGTCTTAAGTATTAGTTTTGTGTCTAATCATTAACTTATCGTCACTATGGCCCATAACATATCACGTTGGAACTACGACACGACATAACGACACACGACACCGATGGTTGATCATAAACAAGGGTTCACATAAATCAGAAATCAAACATGTTTCATCATAGCATAATCATGTAAGTCATGGCATAACATTCAAGTCAGTTGCACAAGTTTGGGTTTAGGTCTGGTCACAGTTTCGCTAGTATAGATTCGCTAGGCAGTTTCGCTGTGTGCACGGGCAGCACTTTCGCTAGGCAATACCCGATGACACAGTTTCGCTAGGCTAGTTTCGCTCGAAACTGTTGGCACAGTTTCGCTAGACTAGTTTCGCCCGAAACTGGTTTGAACTTTCGTTCAGGAAATTTCGCTCGGTAGTTTCGTTCGGACAGGTCTGGTTGATTTACCCGGCGACACTACAGTTTCGCTACATAGTGTCGCTGAATGAAGATATACATAATTTCGCTACATAATTTCGCCCAGAGAACACGCAGTGTCGCTGGTCGCGAAAAACTCACAAATCAGCCTAAAAATCAATCTAACAGCTTCCATATTTCATGTAATTCAATATCTAGCATGCATAATCATTTACCAACATAAAACAGTAAGCTTTAACACCTTAAACATGGATAATCATCATCAAATCACCAAAAACACATTTTAAACCTAAAATGACTAAAATGGCATAAATCTTCATTATGGATGGATTTCAAACGTAAAGTTGCAGACTTTATAACAGATCTAGCATCCCTAAACATTGTCTCAGAAGCATACACGATTTCATGAAGGTTTGGTCATGCTTTAAGGTAAAACACATAGAAAACACATAGAAATCACATAGAAATGGTTTATAGGACTCACGGTTTGATCAAGGATCGATGGATGATCTTCACCAACAGAAATGATGGCTGATCTTGGTGTGTCTTGGGGCTGGTCCAGAGATTCCAGGAGAGTGTGTGTGTTTTTGGAGAAAAGGTGCAAGAATGAGGCTTCTAGGGTTTTATAAAATATATATATCAGGGGCTAGTTTCGCTGGCAGTTTCGCTGGCCAAGCGAAACTGGCTCAGATCACGTGTGAGCCAATAGTCTGACTGCCGGGCGACATTATAGTTTCGCCCGGTAGTTTCGCTGGTAACCAAAAGTGGCTAATTTTACATTCTAAGCAAGATAAGCACGATTCATGAATTGTCACGCTATTCACAATACTAAATCATGTATTTAAATCACATTGCACATAATGACAATAAATAATTAAACACATAGCACATATGGACGGGTTCGGTGATCAACCAAAGGTCGTGGACGTATTCGGCCTAGTTAAGCATTAGTTACTAAGTTAACACTTATGACGTAACTAACGGAATTGTCTAACGGAAGTTAACCTTGAAATTCTGGGATGTCACATGTGTAATCATCATAACTTAATTCTCCCATTTTTCAGGTAATGCCTCTAACAACCTTTCCTTCAAATCAGCATCTTCTTTCTTGGTATTAACAAACACCATTTCATTAATCAGATGTGAAAACCTTGTAATCAGATTTGGAGTGGTCTCATTTTGGTAATGCATCCCTTCAAATCGCTTCTGTAACGCATCCCATAAATCTTTCAAAGTATCGTATGCAGAAAACTAATGTAATAACTCTTTTAGTAATGCCATCGTTAAAGTCCTAAAAGCCTTTTGTTCAGCTTGATATGCTTTCTTTTGTTCAGCTGATAAACTTTTCTGCAAAATAGGCATTCCATTTCCATTTGTTGTATACACATATTGATCTATATATGATAACCAAATATCCACATCATTTGTTCCAACATATGCCTTGAATCCTTTAACCCAACTATGATAATCTTCCAATCAAAGTAATTTGAGAATTTTCTGACTTGTTCCGAATTCAATATCATAGTTAAGCATACTTTGCATTGTGGCATGCATCGAAGTTTGCATTGCAGCAAAAGCTTGAAAATCCGACATTTCAAAAGTTTTGAACACTGTTTAGACGAACTGGATCCGAACTCAAACTTGATGATCCAAACTGAGCCGAACCTGATCCAAAATGGAACGAACTGAAATGATCCGAACTAGAAACAAACTGAAAATAGTCAACCGAACTAAAACTTCGGGTACACGAACTGGAGCGAACTGAGAGGCGAACCAGATTGATCCGAACGGAGACTTTGGATAACTAAACTGAACCGAACTGATATCCGAACCTATCCGAACTCACTCTTCGCTAAACCGAACACCTCCAAACACAGACGACACTCACTTCGTTTGAATTTTTTTGTTTCCGAACACAACCGAAATTGACCGAACTCACACTTTGGAGCGGTTATTTCTCAAACAGATAGTTACTTACCCGAACTCAGACAAACCGGATCATTTTTGACACAAAATTCACGATTTTAATGAATTTGAATGTGATTTGCAGCAGTAGATCAGAAAAACTCCAGAGTAAAGATTTAGGAATGGATTTTTCACAAAAACACTGTAAAAATGAGCAAACAGAAGCAAAAATGTGTCAATTTTTTGAAAAATCCCACTTTTTGAGTCAAAAACTCGAAAAACACAGATACAACGACCAGTAGATTTAAGCAAAGGCTCTGATACCACTTGTAATAACGTGAGCTATGGATCATCTACTCAGTCGATATGAAATCCATGTAAAACGAGATGTAAACAAGATACAAAGAGTAAATACAAATAGAATTTGTATTGCTTAAGCTCTCAGAGTACACACACAGAATACACACAGATGAAATGAACAAGCCTATTATTCTATACAAGATGGTCCTATTTATAGCTTCACATAGATGTCCGAATCTGCTGTCACCCAAAATGCCAGTTCGGACTAGTTCTTGTGAACCCGAACTGTTAGTTCGGGTAACTTCGGACAGCAACACTTTTGTAGCTTTTTCTTGTTCTTGATACTTCACACGATGAACCAGAACATGTACTAACAATTTTACATAATGATCCCACATATTTCATCGACTCGTTGTTCAATAATACATCCTCATATGAATAACTTCGCAGAACTGTCAATCTCTCATGCTTTAACATGTTTTCTGTCAAGTTATGATTCAACCTTTATCAACAATCCACGATTTTGAATGTTTTTCCCTTGTGCTTCAATATTAAACATAATATCCGTTATATAACTATTCTAACCAGATAAAGTTTCCACACCATCATTATCAATCTTGTCATATATCTTATCTCGTGAATAATTTCTTCCTCTCCTGAATGGATCACGACAGTCATCATCAAAATCATGAATTAGCGTAACAAATCACTCAACAAATAGCAACTACTATCACTGATCTAGTTCAAAAAGCTCTCAATCCTAACCCTATCAAAGATGGATCTGCCACCAACACTGATTGCTCCAAACACTGCCAGTCATACCACCTTGAAAAGTGTAACAACTTTAAAGGGCCTAATGATCTACCTTAGTGTTTTAAAAACCCCTAAGTCTCCACCAAAAAGGTTAATAAGAGGAAGAGGAAGGAAAAACATCTTACTACAATTCTTGTTACCCCTACTACTCCTATTGCTCCTGTTGCACCACCATCTAAGAAACCATACGACGGTACTCATTCTCAATGCTTACACTTGTGGTTGTTATGGTCACTTCATGGACACATGCCGTCAATCAGTTCAATCTCAAATGATTAAGGCGATTACACAAGTACTTGCTTAACTCACTACTATATTTCAAACTGCAAATATCCCTGTGCGTTATTGCTACCAGTGCGGAGACCCTAGTCATCTTCGTAACGCATGTCCAAAAATCATCGTCAACAAAACTTTCCCAAATAAAGATGCTAACCTTGGAGCTTCATCGGGAACTTCTAATACGTACGGATGTTATGTGAGAGACTTTGTTATAATACCTAGACATCACCTGGATGAACCGAAGCTCATTGTAATGTTTACTTTACTTCTAATGATGTATCTCACTGTATGTTTTAATAAAATTTCTATATTATCCATTTCGAGCCTTGATATGTTGAATTCTTTATTTTCAAATATGCATGTCTGAAATTTCACTTGTTTGACCTCATACCTGGCGTTACTTCCACTGCAAGTCACCTTATCGTCTCATCATCTCGGGAACCTACAAACTATCAATCCATACATAAATCCAGTCAATATCATATTTTAATTCTCATAAATAACTTATTTCTACAAAGATGATTTATATTCTAGGTCTTAAATCCTCCCTGTTTATACCATATTCCTAAATCTACTCATCCCTTATGGTATATCTATTTTATCCGCGAATATATTAAGAATTATTTACAAACCTATGGTTGTCAATAAATCATGACTTTCTCTTAGTTCAATAAACGTTCCTATGATATTCACAAAACCTCCTTCTCAAACTTCTATCCATCTAAATTCAAGATCAACTTTATAAGCGATCTTTGAGATTGCTCTAAACATATTTTCAAATCTATTTTGGGAAAGCTTTGTTGATTAACTCATAAATTGACACTTGGTGATTCAATAATCAAATCATAAATTTAATTTACATTGTTTCCCTTCATACATTCAACTCTCAACTATCGATAAGTCAATACTTGATGAGATTCAGGTCCTATACAAAACCCAACATCTACGAATTACTTCATAAATAAGACAGTAGTTAATTTAATTGTCAATTTATGAAATTCAATCATATTACTCAATTTCGTTTATGTAATCATGTTATTAGCTCTTATACTCGAAGCATCTGATTTGATCCATGTTAAGTCATGGTATTCGAAATCGATTGGTGTTGGTTTGTTTTTGGTTTGAAATCAATAAACCTAAGATACTTGGTTTTTGATTACTCAAAAGCTATAATTATTTATCACCTTCATAATTAAATAACTATATGTATTAATCATTCATCGTTTGTGTTGTACTCCAATCATCATTATTCTTGCAAAGCTAAGACTTATCTGTACTATAGCCATCAATTGTGAGTGATGCTAGCTACACCATACAGTTGTTTTGGTCATAGACGTAAGGTCATGACTTTTGACAAGGATTGTTCCGGATTTTTATGGACCTTGTGCCACGTGATAGGAGGACCAGGTGTGAGTCGCGACACATCTAGCACCCCCTGAAGCAGACACATTCTCTTTTTAAGAAAATCTGAAACCTTGTAAGAGAATATTTCATTGATTTTCGATCAAGTTATCATTTTCTATATTCAAAAGAATACATGTTGCATAATTCCCCTCAAAATTCATTTTGTCTCTTCCTTTTAGGAAATTTCCCAAAGTAGGGGAGACAAAGATTACTGTTTCTGATATAGATCAGAAAATATTGTAAATCCAAACACACCAGATATTAAAGAGTTTTGATAGAAGAACATTTGGAATTGAATTTGCTTGAATGTAGGATAAGAGACTCTTGATAGTTGGACATAACTGATTTTGATATTACACACATGGAATGAGTATCGAGAATTGATAGATATAAATCTATTGGTTGACAACCAACCTTATTGAAACGTAATCTTGTTCTCAAATAGGTGATTGCTCACTTATTGTCTAGGTTTGGTTACATGTCATCTGTTTAATCATCTATGTCATAATATATGGATAAGTACTTAATTGCTTAAATCGCTAGTTTTCATCTATATATATAACCCTATGTTTTCTCACCAGCTACTTTTGTAGTTGACACTCTTTATTTTATACATGTTGCAGGATGACTACTTGGATTATTCGATTGATCACGATAGGATTGCGGACCTAGATAAAGACTTTAAATCAATGCTTTTATGTTTATATTTAAATTATTGTATGGATGTTTGTTTATATATAAAAATGGCATGTTTAAGTATTTGGTAACTATTACTAGTTGCCATGTGCATCTGGACAGTCATCTCGCCCTGACATATTCCACCGTCGATTGGGGTGTGCCAGATTGGTGTCCAACTAACGGCAGAAGGTGTGGGGCGCGATGATTGTCCAGATGCACACAACACTATTTAATTTTGCGATATTCTTAATCAACCCATTTCATATAACATAACTAATCATTACAATACAATATATAATTCAACGAAGCAAAACAAATTAATTTATTTAATTAGGCCACGTTAAGTCCGCATGCGATCCTATGGTGTCATCAACAAGGCTAAACATCATCAAACAAGATAACCTGCAACATGTATAAATAAAGGTCAACTACGAATAGTTGGTGAGTAAACATAGGTTTAGTATACTACATAGAATAGAACATGCAAGTCAATGAGTTAAGTGCAATCGAGTACGATGAACCATAATGCGATAAAGCAAATAAGGGTGCATGAGCCAACCCTGACCAATCACAAGGCGCCACATGCGAAGTAGGCCAAGTGGGCTTGTCAAGATAATACATCTATCACCGTAACCCCGAATTTTTACAGCTAATGTCACACGAGTATGAACATGAGAATGAGCTTGAGCACAACCAATCAAACATAACCACACAAGTTCACATACAAGAGTACACATAACAACGTAGAATTCACATGTCGTTTTTAAGTAAAGAATATTGAGTGAGGGTTTTGAATATGATACACGTTGCACCCGAAGATGTTTAAAATAAAGAGGGGCTACGAATGTTCACCTGATGGAGGAGATATGAATCGACAAATACGCCATGAAATGATTAGACCCGAGGACATCCTCGACGACTAGATGAGATACGGAGAGAAATAAATAACTGATTGTGTAAATGAATAACTAGTTTAAAATTTTACGACACGACCGACTCAACGACTCGATGGTGATTTGGTGAGTTGATACGTACATTATAGGTCCAGTCCTAATCTAAGGGTAGATCGAAGGGTCCAAATTTAACTAATAACATGGAAAGTGAAGCAAAGTCAACAAAAGTCAACATAAGTCAAACTACTTATCATGCAGCCAAGTAATTAACATTCCAACAAATCAAACCCTAGATCTATTATGAAATCCTAGATCTAGTCACAGTTTGTCATGAAATTTGCAAACATAGCATGGATCTAGTTATACATAGCAAAACATCTAATTTAGATGATGAAAAACATGGATCTTGCCAAGCATGCATGATGTAGATCTAGCGTAAAGGTCTTAACTTAATGATCTCAACATATAGATCCATCCCTAGATGACATGCACATTGTAGATCTAAACAGTTCACATCATAAAAACATAGCTTGATATCAAATCTCATGGATCAAACCCCTAGATGGCATGCATATTGAAGATCTAAGCATTTCAAGACACAATAATACAATCTTGATATCAAATTTCAAGGATCAAACCTTAAATAACATGCATATTGAATATCTAAGCATTTCATATGAAAAAATGCTAACTTGATTATTATAACTCAAGGATCTAACCTTAAATTTCATGCATATTGTAGACTAGGCAATTTATGCATAAAAATCCAATCTTGCATGAATAAACCCTAGATCTATGTCATATTCACATGATATCCATAGATCTAACCTAGATTCACAATAAAGTTTCAATCTTGATATGAGAAAACATTAGATCTACCATTTGGAACCTACATCTAGCCTAAACAACCCCAAAAGCACTGATCTTGATCAAGAAGAAGCAAGTTATAAGAATGGTTTTTGAGAAAACTTACCAATTTGGGAAAACCTGAAACTATTCTAGGCTTGGAAACACCCAATTTTAGCTTAAAATCTTCAAAAATGGGTGATCTTGATGAAACTCCAATGTTCCAACCGTATTTAGAGTGTTGGGGGTGATTAGGGTTGAAGAAATGAGGCCACAAGAGAATATGATGAATATATAGGCTGCATTTTAGGGTTTTGCAGGAATACAT